>JADRCH010000005.1:28443319-28468694 GCA_019843965.1 Rhynchomys soricoides | reverse complement strand
AGAGAGAGAGAGAGAGAGAGAGAGAGAGAGAGAGAGAGAGAAAGAGAGAGATGGGCACATGAAATGAAACTGGAAGGAAACACAGTGATGGTAGTAGGTGAAGAGGAAAGGGCTGGATCAAACATACTGTATGCATGTATTAAATTGTCAATCACACACACACACACACACACACACGCACACTCACGCACGTGCACACACAATTACCCACTGTACCACAGAATGCAGCTTTTGAACTGTTTTTTCAGATAACCCCATAGTTATTTTTGTACTTGTTAATTTCCATATAATTTTCTGTTTAAAATGCTTTTGGAATTTTTCCTGGATGTATAGGTATTAGAAGTTTAGGAGAGTGAATTCTATAGTGAAATTCAAAAGAAAAAATAAGTATACCACTTTCTAATTTAAAAAATAGTTTTTTTAAGAAGCATTTTTCTTTGAACTAATAGTGAGTATTTCCTGACTTCTCCCTCCTTCTATTGTTGTTTTTGCTTCTTGAATCAGTCTTTGGAATAGCCCATGGTTTGGGCCACACCTTCATTTCAAAGCAATGCCCTTAAGGGGACCACCATTTTCAGACCAGCCTGAATACTAAAGGGTCTGTTTTGTAGCTTGAGGGATCTGGAGGGTGTTTTCTATGGGCTTTCTCCAGCCCTAATAAAGTTGGTCAAGGAAAAAAAAAATATGTTGATTAAAACCATGTTTGTGGCATTGTATATGAAGAACTTGTGCAACAAACCATGAAAATTCTCATGCTGTCTTGAAAAAAGATTACATAAGCCAGGCCTGGAGAGGTGGCCTGGTGGTTAAAAGCACCAGCTGTTTTTCCAAAGGACCCTGGCTCAAATCCTAGCACCCACACAGCAGCTCACAACTGTCTGCAACTCCAGTTTCAGAGGAGCCAACACTCTCACACACATGTACATGCAGAACACCAATGCACATAAAATAAAAATAGATAAATTATTTTTAAAATGATTACATGGGGCTGAAATTAAAACCATGTGAGAAATGTGAAAACATTTTCTTGTTTAATTCATTCACTTACCTATCTGCTTAGTTGGACTCACCAGTACATTCCCAGATTCTATTTCTTCAAGTTCTGGTGTCCCCTTTAAGTCTCCCCCTCTAGTCTTTTTTCACAATGTACCTGATGCTCTTATGCTAGCATGCAGTGTCATAGGATGAGCACAGCATGGGACAGGGGACCATCTCCTAGGGTACTAAGTTTTAAGTTTTAGAATGATATTTAGCTGGGTATAAAATAAGGGGTGTGGGAAAGATATTCCCAGTGATTGTGAAAAGATGCCTGCTCAAAAAGGACACACCCCAGGATGCCTTGGAACTAATGTATCTTCAATTCAATGCTGTCTCCCTGGCTTGACTCGCACACTTGTTACTTAGCGCTTGCTTAACAAAATTAAAGTGAGTCAGTCTATCTCTCCAGTTTTTCCATTTTTCCTCATTCTATTTAATTTTAGGCTCCTTGGGAGAGAGACTGTATCTTATTTCTAACTCAAAGTTACCAGATACACTGCCCCAATTGACAGACCATAAAAGAAGTAAGAGATTAGGAGAACTTAAGCACTGGTGAATGAATTTGTGACAAACCAGGCCAGAGTCCTGGAGTGAACTGAGAAACAGAAAGATGGAGTTGGGTCTGGTGGCACAGGCCTGCCACACTGATCATGTGGGAGTGGGAGGCAAAAGCAAGAGCATCAGAAGGTCAAGACCTTCCTGGACTACAGAGTGGATTCAAGACCAAGCCAGGCAACTTAGTGAGATAGGGTCTTAAAATAAAATAAAATAAAATGGTTGGTGATATAGCTCAGGGTACAGTTGGTGTAGTATGCATGAAGCCTTGAGTTAGATTCTCAGTAAGGAGGGGGAGGGGAGGGGGACGGGAGGGAGGGGAGGGGGAGGGGGAGAGGGAGGGAGGAAAGGAGAGGGGGAGAGGCAGGCCAGCATGGTGGCATACATTTGTAATTCAGGCACTGGGGAAGCAGAGACAGGGGAGCCCTGGGGTTTGCTGGTCAACCTGCCAAATCTACTGGTAAGTTCTAGGCTAATGAGGGAACCTGTCTGGAAAACCAAAGTAGATGGCACCTGAGCAATGGTATTTGAGGGTGACCTCAGACACCCCCCCCCCCCCCAACATATACACTATCAAATCAGTAAGTAGCAATTTCTCTTGGGTGTAATTCAGTGTAAGTGTAACCATAATAACAGAAGTTAGAAGAAACAAACCCAAAATATACAACACCAATACACAATATGGGTAAGTGAAGGAGGTAGCCTGGGTCCCAGCAGGGCTTCGGCATGTGTGGTGGGACAGCACAGCGTTGACAGGCTAAGGCTGGGATTTCTCTGGCTCCAGCTGACTGTATTGTCATGTCAGGAGACCCCAATAGTGCAGAGAACTGGGAGGGGGGCTTCGTTTAGCTTCCTGTTTAATTTTATGTGAGTTGACTTTAAGTGTTAATATCTGCATTAGTGAAGCAAAAGAGTTTCCAACATAGTTCTCCTGGTAGTGTCAGCCTTGTCTTAAGTCTCTGTGATGAAATCACCAGACTCAGGCCAGATGCACAAGAAGAACACAGGACTTTGGCAGCTGAATTCTTGACTTTTCTACCAGTTTCTCTAAGGTTCATGAAGAAAACAGAGGAGGAACTAGGAGGGGGCACCACGAGAGGGGCAGGGACAAGTGTTGGGGAGTGGGGAGAAATTTGAGCCAAGTACAGTGAAATTTGAGCCAAGTACAGTGATTTACATGTCTTAAAACGACACAATGGAACCTATCATTCTGTATTCTTTAAAAAAAAAAAAAAAAAAATTATTTGAAAAGAAAATCGGCCAGGCATGATGGCTCACACCTTTAATTCCTACACTTGTTGATGCAGGAGAATTGAAGTGATACAGAGTGAGTCTATATTTAAGAATGGTGTGAGGAAGAAGAGGAGGAAGAGGCAGAGGAGGAGGAGGAAAAGGAAGAAGAGGAGGAGGAGAACTGGCTTTATAGGATTAACAGTTAAAACCAGCGTATATTTTGCTATAATTTCAAAAAGAAGTATGACACAAATCATGAAAGTGAAGAAAAAGACACTGTACACTGTTTCAACATGCAGCCATGTTGTAAAGAACCAACTGTAAATTATCTCTGTGGAAAACAAAGCAAGGGCTAGCTTCGATTGTTCTGCATTTATTATCCTGCCAGACTTCAGTTAGTCTGTGTCTAAACATGTCTATACATGCCCCTTATTCAGATTCTTTCTGTCTACAGAAGCGTGTGAGTGCATGTATGTATGCATGTGTGAGCATACATTCATTTATGTGTATGTGTGCATTCATGTGTGTGTTCATGTGTGCAAGTGTGTGTGTGTGTGTGTGTGTGTGTGAATCTTCATAGTCTCTTTGAGGCCAGCTTCATTATTGTGCTTATTTTTCATTAATACATCAAACAAAACTTCGACAGATGCTGCCTCTATGTTTATGTGAATTCAGTTCTTAGTTTTTGGAAAGCTGTGGCTTTATAAACTTTAGACTTCTGATGGGTGACAGGCGTCCTGTGGTGACTGAGGAGCACAGTGTGAGGAGCCTCTGGAAACAGCACAGACCTTAGAATAATTCAGCTAGCGTCTGTAATGCTATGCAGTGCACTTTGTACCTTTCCACCCACAGGTGCATTAAGAGAAAAGTGTTGGGAGCCGCCTGAGCACCCACATCCGCCATTACAAGATGGCGCCTACATTCGGCCGAGGACAAGTTGTAAACAGGCTAGTGCGCATGCACCTGGTAATTTTCCACTTCAGAATCTCAGCCTCTCTTGTGGCGGCATCTGGCCTGGTGTGCGGGAGCCAATGGGGAAGCTCCATGTCCCAGGCAAGCGCTGTGACCCATATAAAGGGCGAGTGTTCTATTGTTCAGAGTCTCCATTCGTGGCAAGCTTATGCTCTCCCTCTCAAGATGCATTAAAGCTTTACTGCAGAAGGATCCTATGTGTGCCGTGTCGTTCTTGCTGGCGAGACCGTAGCGCGGGACAGAAAAGCACTAACAGGAGTCAGCACTTTGTAAACCATTAAGCAAGCCATAGGGTCAGCAATAGGCAACGGAACTAAACTTTCTAACTGGCAAGAACTGTTTGAAATGTTCTACCATCCTTCAGAACTGGTCTTCTTACAGCCAGGAGCATTTGAAATCCATGCAACTTTCAAGTCAGGAATCATTTCCAACAGAAAGGGGAATTTGACGAAATGTATCCATGGGGAAAGACTATTTCCTTTTTCTGTCCTAGCAGGACAGGACACTTGGCATGCTTTGTATTTTTGTGGCATTATCAACATCATCGTCATCGTCATCATCATCATCATCCACCTCCTAAGTCACAGCGGGGAATTGAAACTTCATGGGATTATAGGGGCACATTTGCCCCTACATGTTTCTTTGTTATTCCTAGCTAATTCACTTCAAGCTGTCAAGGTCCATTAGGGTCTATTTTGTAAGGGTTCTGAAGTCCCTGAGTTAATTTTCTTCCTACAGAAATCTTGAAAAAAAGAAAGAAGAAAAAAATGAAATCTTGAAATTAGCCAGGATAGCAGTTCCAATTGGTTTAAGAGGTTTACCAGAGAACTGGGCAGGTTTGCACACATACCCTCCATGTTCTTAAAACGTGTTTGTTGAGTGTGTGTGTGTATTTGTAACAACAGTTAAAGAAGAAGAGGCCGTGAACTTGACGGGGGGGGGGGATATAGGAAGAGTTGGAGGGAGAAAAGGGAAGAGGGATGGGGGAATTACATTTTAATTAATGAAATTTTAAGTTAGTTGATTTGGCTGCTCAGTTAACATTGGGGTAACCATTCTCACAAAGTTCCATTTATCACAAATTAGCCATCTTACCCTGATTCTTCCTTCCTTCCTTCCTTCCTTCCTTCCTTTCTTTCTTTCCTTTTATTAAAGATAGAGTGGCCCAGGCTAGCCTCAAACTTAGTGTCTTCCTGTCTTAACTTTCTGAGTCCTGGAATTTATAAGGGCATGCCATGCCATGCAGTTTTCACTGAGTCTTAATAACTTAGATGCTAGCCGGAGTTATTTTCATTTGAAAGAATACAAATAAAACTTTACTTCGGGGACAGCTAATTTTTATAAAATACTCTCTATTATTGATTTTTAAATTTAATTAATTAATTTTTTTTCTTTTTTTTTTTTTTACTTGAAAACCTCTCTTTTTACTTGGCTGTGGCCCTCTGGAAGGCCACAGAAGGTCTAGAGCCACGGGCATATTACCACCAAAGCAATTTGTTCAATGGTGCAGAACTAGAGCAAGAATAATAAATGTCTCCCTTGGTGAATGATTCAAATAAAGCCAGATTGTCCTTGGGTTCGGTTTCATTCCTGGGCAGACAATAAATCATTCCACTGGCGGGGCATGGAATATGCCCCTTGGAACAGATTCCATGTGATTTAAGTTCCCTCTCTCCAGAGAGTGGCTTTGGCAAGGCTTTCTCCACACACAGGTGAAAGGCAGTTTTCACAGACAGAAAGCAAGCCCAGGAGTCTTTCCGGCAAAGAACCATCCCAGATCGCAGGAATCCTGGAACCTAACAGCTAATCCTCAACCGAGAAGACCAAGAGTGCGAGTCTCAAGGAGCCCTCCGAATGCTTCTGGCACAGACCCAATAACAAGGCAAGTCTGTGGAATCATAGAACAAGAAAAACACAAATGACATTTCCCGGAAAGCACTGGCTTCTCACAGAAGGTGGAGGAGACTCACACCTCTTGGAAGGAAAATTATACACGGGGTTTAGAAATCTGCTATTTCTTATCAGGCAGGGTTTATTATTGCGGCCAAATACAATGGGACCCAGAGCCCCGAGTGCATTTCAATTACAGGTCAAAATGGAGAAGCCTTCCGTCAGGTGAGCAGCTCTGGCTTGTGAAACAATCCACAGGTGCATGTCTGCACATGGACACATGCTCAGAGAACTCTGGGCCAGACTTTCATATCCAGCCTGGAGATTTTCCATTTTACATACAGAGAAAGAATTGTGGCTTCGGTTAAAGACGAGGGCGGCTGAAGGCGTTAATTAAATCACGCCCAGTGTTGTGACCCTCTGACCTTTACTACTTGGCTAAACCCCGGTGGCTCGGCTGTTTCACAGCCCCTCCCTCGCGGCAAACTGTAATAGGGAGCTTTCCTTTCCTGACGCTGTACAAAGTTGATTTCTTTTTGCCCTGGAGGAGAGGCCTTTATTAGTCCCTGCTGACTGGAGTGAACTGACCTGCTTAAGGTCCACTGGGAAAGAGTGCCCAAACTGGAATCACCACATTGGGATCTTTGGAACAAGTCCCAGTCCCTGGCTGCGGAGGACACAGAGGCTGTGTTTGGTGTCTCCTGTTTTGTGGCTACAGTTAATCCACAAGGTTGTTTATTTATTGGGTGACACCCACCCCCGACCCCAACCCACACACACAAGGCTATGCGTTTTGATTTTTTTCCCCTGTGTGAGCTAGATGTTACTATATCTATGGCATTTTTTTTTTTTTTGATCTTGTCAAATGTTAACAAAGGTTCGCTTTTTACCAAAATTACTGCAGGAAGCTGTGCCCCGCCTTACAAAAGTGAGATGGAGAAACTCCACTCCTGTGATGGATCTGTTCACTGAAGTGTCTCCCCCTGTCTGTGAACCTTGATTGCACTGAGTGTATAGACGGCTTTTCCTACAGAGAGAAGTGGGGTGCAGCATGCTTTTCCTTTAGTATGAAGCTTTGAGGATTTTGGTTTTTCATGCTCACTCATAAAACAAAACAAGACAAAACTGTTTGGTTTCAACCTGGGACAAGGGACTGAAATGTATAGTTTACATATCAAAGCAGACTTGACCTCCAAGTTCACCCAGCATCCCTCAGTCCCTACCTGGCATACTCTGTCTCTAACGTTCTAACCCATGGGCTAAACTGCCCTTCCTCCAGAGGCTCTTCCCTATATAATCCAGACATTCTCTCCCTCTCCCTCTCTCTCTCTCTCCCTCCCTCCCTCCCTCTCTCTCTTCCTCCTCATCCTCCTCCTCCTCACCCTCCCCTCCCCTCCCCCAATAGCAACTTCCCTGGCCTCCTTCCTTGGGGCCAGTGAACTCACCAAGAGCAGCTTCCCAAAAATCCTGTGTTTAATAAAATTTAATCCGGCTTGAATTGGTTCATTTCACCTGCAGAGAAATAACTTACCAAAAACAAAACACAGTTTGGGGATGTAACTTAGTAGAGTCCTTGCCTAGATTGTAAGATGCCCTGGTTTAGTCCCTGATGTCACAAAAATCAGATGTGGTAGCACACTCCTATACAATTTCCCTCCTTAGGTGGATCCCGGCTGCTCTCGCCTGGTTGCCTGTCTCTCTTAAGTGGGAACTGAGGGCATTAGATGTTTTATTGGCTGCTGTACCTAACCAGCGCTCTCTCCAGAATCCTTAACAACATTTCCTGGACTCACCTTGTAAATAGCTAATCAAATTCTGCCTGTCTCAAGAGCAGCTTCAGAACCAACAACTGGAGAGTGCCTATGATGACGGAACTGTTTATAAACTATAACATACACTATACATACGGACATATATATACACATATATATATACTGTAGTATAAACTATAATATTCACTATATAGATATACACTGTAGTAAAAACTATACTATGTATAAACTATACTATATATAGTATACATATAAACTATATATAGGTTTATAAAATATGTTATAAGAACCCTAAAAAATTGGACAAAGGGGAGATTTGTGCTCCAATGAAGCTCCCAGACTAAGGCTTCATATTCCCAGGAGGAAGAAAAGTTACAATCTGCAAGGTTTTACACAGAGCAGAACAGTTCCTATGAAACTACTGATAAGTGACTATTTGACTTGTATAAATATCAATTTCATATGAGTTAAATCTAATCAGGGGCCGTTTTCATTGGGCTTGAGTTTCTATTTAATAAGGTACCACATTCTTGCCAAGCGGCAGAAGGAGCCACATGTTTGGCAGCAGCTGGGGTTATGGTCAGTATCCGAGAAGCCTGCAGGATAGGGGAAGTGGGGGAGCTTTTGCTCAAGTGTACATTTCAGAGTAGAGTACATTGTTCATCTCAGTCCACAAGGAGCAGAACTTGGTCACACAGCTCTTGAAATGTCAGCTTTATTCCAGGCAGCTTTCACACCGATTAGGGCAAAAGAGAAGACGGCCTGGGTATCTCCCAAATTTGATAATTTGCAAGTTCTTACCAATAAGGAAGCAAACAGGAGAAAAGGGGGCGGTCCCAATGAGCCCAGGGTCAAAAATGTACTTTTATTCAGTTCTTAGGCTCAAAGGGAAGAACTGGGATCCTCCATGGGTTTTACACATTTGTGCTGTCCCTTAGGACAGGAAGACCTCCTGCACCCGTAGTTTTATTTCCTAAGGTATCACCAGCATTGCTGACACCATGGTGGCTCTTGTTGGCCTTTCAAGCATAGTTCAGGGTGTTCTTAAGAATCACCCTGAGTTCAAGGCCAGCTTGGTCTGCAGAGTGAGTTCCAGGACAGCCAGGGCTATACAAAGAAAGCCTGTCTTGAAAACCAAAAAAAAAAAAAAAAAAAAAAAAAAGAATCACCCCATTTCCTTCCCCATGCTGGCTCTCATCTGATTCTATTTGAGTGTATTTGATTTTTTAAAAAATATATAGTGTGCGTGCATGCTTGCTTGTGTGCCTGTGGGAGTGTGTGTTTGTGTATGAGTGTATATGTGCACATAGTTACTTCACCATGCATCCTTGTGATGAGACCAGACGTTGATGTTGCATATTTCCTGTCTCTCTCTATCAACCCTCCTTATTCTTTGAGACAAGATCTCCCACTGAACTTGAAATTCACTGCCTTTGGTAGATCAGATCCTCCCAAGCCCCCAGAATCCACCTGCCTTTATGCCCACGGGAGTCATAGACATGTACCACTATACCCACTTTTTTGTGGGTCTAGCATTCTGACCCACATGCTTGCTAAAATTATGTGTTTTCTTTTGTTTTTGCTATTTTCTTCATGTATATCTTTTTAATTTACATAAATTTTGCTGTGCCCAAACAAGTTATTGTAATGACTTAGCCAACGATAGCTTAACATGGAGAATAAACATATGAAAGCACTTTTAAACCAGAGGTCAGACAATTCAAGACAAAAACAAGCAAGCTGTTTGTTGTTGTTTAAGGAAAGTCACAAGTCACAGGAGAGGCAATCCAATTGGCTACCCTGTGTAGAAAAAACAAAGAATCCAGAGAAAGTCACAGCAAAGACGCACAGCTTGATTCCCACCAAATTTATTCCCCTCATTCTTTGCACTCCATAAATTTACTTATCTTAAATTAGTTCCATGTTTTCTTAAGTTTTATTAATTATTATTATTATTAAAGTGTAGGAGGCACACAGCGGGGGAGACTGTGAGGTATAACAAGGATCGACACATGTGTGCTGTGGAGCACTTGTGTAGGTTGGAAGACAACTGAGGGGTGGGCTCTCTCCTTCCAACAGTGGATTCCAGAAAAGTACTCTGGTACTTGTAGCAGCTAGTTTTGCTACACAGCTTTGGCTCCTGGCAGATCGCAAGCGCGCACCTGCCCAAGAGCTATCTTTGGATCTTTGAATGAAAGATACCACACATTAGCTTACCTTTGAAATGCCTTGGCTCCCTCAAAGGCTGGGCACTCCTAAACTTTCCCCTGCTACCCCAGGCCCAATCAGGAAAGTGGCTAATGGCCACTTACCTGAATTCTCACATAACTGGTTAGCTTTATCTCCTGCTGCTCCTGTGTCCCATTCTTCTTCCCCGAGTCATGGCGATTCTCTCTTGTTCCTTTCTGCATCCTCGCCTGAGCAACTCTAAGGGTCCTGCTCCGTGCCCAGCCATTAGCCATTGGCCTATTTATTGATCCATCACAAACCAGTTGGGTACAAGGACCTTTAGCATTTGGACATGCGGATTCTCGATTGAATAGAAGCATTAGAACCAATCTCCAACAGGTACTCAGGGCTTTCACAGCAAGTGCTTTAATACAGTAGTCCATCTTGTTAACCCAAATACCACATTTCTAAGTGTACATAGTATAAACCCACACGTGCCTGTCTATGTACACACATATCAAAATATAGCAGGATGTCTTAGCTATGGTTTTATTGCTGTGAACAGATACCATGACCAAGGCAACTCTTATAAATGACAACATGTAATTGGGACTGGCTTACAGGTTCAGAGGTTCAGTTCATTATCATCAAGGCAGGAAACATGGCATCTAGGTAGACATGGTGCAGTAGAAGCTGAGAGTTCTATATCTTGATCAGAAGGCCTCCAGGAGAAGACTGGCTTTCGGGGTGTTAGGAGAAGGGTTTCAAAGCCCAGCCCAAAGTGACACACTTCCTCCAACAAGTCCACACCTACTCAAACAGGGCCACACCTTCTAATCGTGCCACTCCCTGGGCGGAGCATATACAAACCATCACACAGGATATACTGGAAAATGCAGGATTTGAAAGGAAAATGGAAACAAGAAGTGAATGAAGGTTCCAGGAATCTGTTCTTGTTTCAAGGCTGATGTATCTTGTGCCAGTCAGCACCAAGCATCTGCCCAGAGAAGCCTTGTATTTCTAGTCTCTGATTCTTCTTTCCCCTTGTTCAAATACTCAAAGTGGCTTCATTAGAATCAGGAAACCTCACAAAACCGGAGCTAATGGAGCACATATAATAATACCAAGCTGTCAGAAAACTGCAGTGAGGAAGTCTAAGGTGGTGTCTTGCTTTGTTTGAGCCTCAGTTTGCCGACACCTCCACCCACCCCTAGTTCTCATTTGTCATGTCTCTCTCCAGGTTGTCACAAAGTCATCTGACCTTTTGGTTTCCTCACTGTCATACTTAGAAGGGGACTTGGAGCTACTAAAGCCCTGCATTTTGCAAGGCTGCAGGAAGGAGGAGGTCTGTGTTGGGGGTGGGGTGAGGGTTTCCCAGACCCTGTCTGGCTTCCCGATACAACCTGTGTCTGTAGAAGAAATAGGGACAGAGACTCACAGAACTGGGGCTTTGTCCCTGCCCCATCACAAACAGGCCCGACCTTCACTCAGACACATAAAAGCCCTATTGAGGGCTTTGCTATGTTTTTATTTTTTTTCATGTGAATAAGAAAAGACCACAAATGCAGTCCACAGCCCCAAATTACATCTTCTAGCAAATATCAAAGAGTAAGTCACAGAATCAAAGAAACAAAAATGTTACCACTCAACCCTCCTCTAGTTCAACTGTCATCCTTAATCAAAAGGAAAATAAATAAATAGATAGATAGATAGATAGATAAACGGAATGTCCACTTGGGTCAAACATCACACACAGTTGCCTCTGGCTCTGCCTTCTGCATTTCCACCTGACAGCATCACCCTAGCTCCTGCCCTGGCTCCTTAGTGACTCCAGGCATCATGCTGTCTACCACACTGGAAATTCTGGCTTTCCTTGGGCTAGCTCAGTTCCTGGTAGATAATACAACCTTACTGATGGCCTGGACCCACTAGGAGAAATTTATTGTCCAGCACAGAAAACAACTCAAAAAGGTATTCAAGCCTAGAATGATTTTTATAACCCATAGGCCAAACATCCTTGTGGTAAATCTCTATTTCTCTACATCCAATTGACTCCGTCCCAGAAAACAGCCCTTCCTGTCATTCTGGCCTCTGCTTTGCTCAATATGGCTCCTCTTACGCTGTTTGGTTTGGTTTAAGTAGTCTTTAGTAAACAGTAGGCTGGCTCAGAACCCAGGCTAATGTTGAATTCAGAGAAATCCTCCTGTCTCAGTCTTCTAAGTGCTGAGATAACAGGCTTGAATTGCCACACCCAGAGTGATGTGAGTACTCAAGCATCTATCCCTGCTGTACTCGGAACTCCATTTCTCTTTCCTCACAAGTACCCTGGCTGTAGGTAGGTCTAGCTAAGCCCTCAGCTTCCTCCTACACAAGACATTTGCATGCCCTGCTCACACACCCACACCCTCCTCCTCTTCTGCCTGTCCTGATGGCTTAACCTGGATGTAAAGGAGACTTTCCTTATTGTTCACCTCAGTTTTCATTTCACGTTAGAAGCCTCTTTGAATTTTTATGGCCAGGGAAGGTTATTTTGTGATATCTCTATATATAGATTTAGATATATCTAGATATCTATATATATAAATATATATCTCAGATTTTCTTCAATGATTTAAAGTTCTTGGGTTACTCATGAACCAGATTTTGACTTGGAATCTGGGGATGGAGATGGGGCTCAGCATGAAGCCCTGAGTTCAATTACCAAGCCCTGCTTAAACTAGGTATGGTGGTACCTGTGTGTAACCCAGGTACACGCAGGTCTGCATGTAACCTCAGACGATGGAGACGGGAAGACCAGAAGTTCAAAGCTTTTCTTGGGTTCATCATGAGTTTGAGGCCAGCCTGAACCATATGGGATCCTCTCTCCAACCAACAAGGGATTTTCTGAGGTAGGAGTACCTCTTGGTTGTCTGAAAGCTACAGCTAGAGTTTTAATTCTTTGTCCCTTGAAATATTCCAAGATGCCCCAAAGAACAGCAATGGTGTTTGTTTTTATTTTTTTCTTTTCTCCTTCACCCTGAAATATTTAAATGGAGAATTAGGGATCTGAAGAAAGCTGGGTGAAATTGGAAATGGTGAATGTACGAACTGATGTCTTGACTGATCCCAGGTAGAGTTAAGGGGAAGGTTTGAGTTGTAGATATGAGGGAAGGTACAGCCTGAGGCATCTGGAGGAGTCCAGGGCAGAGAGAGAAAGAGATAGACTGAATGTGGCTGCACTTGATCTTTTGAGCAGTGGGGGGTGGGGGGGACACGCTGATGACAAAGAGAGGATCTAGAGAGAAGGACAAAAGAGGAGAGAATAACTGTTACAAAATTTAATGCTTTGGCAGGTGGGCAAGTGGGTACCTGGCAGCCTCATGCCAAGTGCCCCCCTGAGAAATCGCACCGTGAGACAGACCTGGTATAAGAGAAGTTTATTCGGGAAGAGAGGGAAATGAGGACCTGGAGAAGAGGCAGAGGCAGACAGAACCACCAGGGCAGAGAAAGCCGGGATAGAGAAGGACGGAAGGAAGGACAGAAAGAGAGGCCGGCCGGGAACACATGAGAACAGAGAGAGAAGAGAATGAGAGACAGAGAAGGAGACAGACAGAGGGAGAGAGAAGAGGGCTGGGATAGTGAGCCATCCTCTTACACGCTGCCAGGCCACTCGCACCTGGTGGCGGGCAGGAAGTACTGGCGTCAGGTAACTGTTGCTAGGTCTCTAAGAGGAGTCTAGCTGAATTGTCTGTAAGCCAACAATAGCTGAAATGGCAGGTTCCTTGGGAGAGATAAGTAGCTGGACTGGGAGTCTCCCGAGCTGAGTGAGGGTGGGAGGTGAGAAGAGCTCAGAAGACCTTGAGAGCTAACTCTGAACCTCGTAACTGGTGCTTGTGGTACTGAGGGAGCCCGGAGGCCATCGTGCGCTTTGGTATGTTAATAGGTGCCACTGGTGGGAACTGGCTTTCCAAGTTCCCCAGGAATGCCACCTTTTGTCTAACTGCCTGAAATTGGGAAAAAGGAGTTTCCATTGAACCGAACAGGGAGATGGACCCAGAAAGCACTTTGGGAACACAAACATGAGTGATTCACCTTTTAACTCAACATCAGCTTGGAGCTGGTGGGAAGAAACCATGTGTTTTATCCAGCCATTCCGTCTTTAGCTTGCTGTGCTTTCTTTTTTTTCTTTAAAAATTTTCCCCCAAAAAAGGCTTATGGAAAATTGGGATACCATCCCAGAGGAGATGGGAGTTCAGAGATCCAATTGGCCTCTCCAGTATGGACATCAAATAGCAGTGGGTCAGGAGAGATCCCAACCTGCTATTTATAGCTCTCTTGAATAACCGTGCAGGGAAGCAAGGACATAAGAAAAACCCTCTGCATTCCAGACCCCAAAGTAGAGATGCTAATTGTGAAAAAATGTAAACAAAAATTAGTCAAGGGAGAAGGAGGGTAGAGAGAGGTTTCCCAGTGGCAGAGGTCCCAGTTAGCATCTCTAAATGGGCCAAAGACTTCAGTTCTAGATCATGGCAACCATGTGCCCTACCACTCTCCCACCGCCCTGGCTTCTCCTTTTTGCCTGCAGCCCGAACTTCCTGGCACCTCCTTTGTTCCTCAGGGAATCAGTCTGGTACTCTGGCTGCTTCCTAGAACTTCCAATCCACAAAGAGTTCAGTCTGAACTCTTTCTGAACTTATCATTTCTGCCAAGATGAAATAACTCAACATATGTGGATGAGAATGACATTGAGAACTATCTATGCAAAAGCAAAATCTTACTTATTACTTAATAATGGCTCTCCATCTTTGGCTAGTAAAGACACTCTGACCTTGGATTATCCTTTTTCCTTTTAAAGAATCACCAGAGTTCCCACCATGTCCAGGGAGCAATGTGGACAGAAGAGTCACAGCCCTGAGCCCTTGTTGACACTGTCTTGGGTAAGCTACTGAAAAGTGTGTTTTACAAATGAGGTTCTTGGAATGAGTATTGAGGAAATCTCACAGAAAAGGTGATCTGTGGTTCCTGCAAGGAGAAATCAGTGAAATCATCAGAAGCCAGTAGCTATGGTGAGGAATGGTAATTGGAAATGTAGGCAGAGTTAATTAAGATGGCTTGGGAGAAAGACTAAGAAAGTGGGGCTCACGCTGAGACAAGTCATGGCTGGCTAAAGGCAAAGAAGGGACAGAAGAATAGGGTGCTCATACCAGAGAGCAAGAAGCTCAGAGGGGCTGTCACAAGAAGACCCCAGCACAGTGTGGGGACACACAAGAGGTTAGTACAAGGGTTAATGTTGGGGATCAGTGGGAAATAAAGTGGTATGTGTAAACACAGCCTGTGAAAACATGTCTAATTCAATTACTCATGAAAAGTTATCTGACTTTTCTCAGTTGGCAGCTGCTCTGCCTGTTTATGAACCAAAATGTCAAGATTTTTTTGGGTGCAGGGGTAACATTTTAAAATAAACATTAAAACAGAATAAATAAAATAAGATAAAACCTATCAATGATTTCATTGCTACATGCCACGATACTACACAAGCTGATAAATATCCCACACTTCTGAAAGGAGACAGGGATGAAGTAGGAAGGGATTCCAGAGGGAGTGGAGGAGAGACCACCTCACCCACAACTCCTGCAAGCCTTCCTTCTCAGCTTTCTCTCTGGCTCTAATTAGAAAAAAGTCTATCTTTTATAGATCTGCTTTTTAAAGGAACATAAACAATGCTTCCCAAGTCCCCAAGGGCTTGTGCATATTTTTTTAAAAGCTGAAAACACAGTAAAATCTGAGAAAAACACAATGAGAACCATGGTTTGACCAAGAAACAAATCATTCCAACCCAGTGCTAAGATGTTCCTCAGTGCTCCCAGATTCCCTCCTCCCCCAGTGGGAAGGTAGCAAAGTGTGCATCTTGTTAGAGTGCAGTCAGGGGTTTTTACCTGTCTTAAACTATGCCTAGGGGGCAGCAGGCAAGAAGGAGAACTGACTCTTAACTCCTTATTTAACAATCACCAAGAGAACTGTATCTGAACTGAAGTGGAACCTTGCCATCCCAAGGGCTGGGTCCAAAAGCCATTTGTTTTTTCCATACTCAGGGAGTTTTCATTGCCTAGGAGTTTCCCAGGTTTCTTACTATGTGAGATTCCTCACATATGGACTGAGAGAAGCAGAGGCATCTTTCATGATGCTAAAGGAGCCTGAGCTCTAGGCAAGGTGTCTTGAGGATTGCTTCATGGGATGGCTGAGTGGGCACAAAGCATGTACTGTACAGGTGGGCCTTTGTGCACAAAGGGCATCTTGTGGGTATTCTTGACACCTCACCATCTAGTACTGCTCTGCAAACCCTTCCTAGCCTCTTCTAGGTCCACCATCTGAAAATGTTTCTGCCTAGAGCACTTGTGCTCAGACTCAGTGGGCACACCTGTGATAGGCAATAAGCACACAAGTGTTTGTGTGGTTTCTTTCTATGTGGGATTCCTCACAGTGGACTTCTCCAATAGCTTGGAAGTTGCTTTAAGGTGTTTCAGGGAGCAAGGGGTTGTGAAGAATTGAAAGATTAGAACTTGCCCTTTTCCTGTCTGACGTCTCCCCAGCCCAGGAGATTTTCCATCTCTAGATGGTGGGAGACAGGGAATACAAGACAAAATTAGAAGGCATCTAGTTTGGAAGTTGGTTCTTTCTAGATTCCAAGAAAGTTATCCTACCTTTCTGGGCCTCCCTTCCTCACTTATAAAGTGGCAATTTCCTTCCAGTTCCACAATGCTTTGATTCTTTGATCACAAGGCACATCCTAAGGCTCCAGACAAGAGGGAGAAGGTCACATTTATCAGGTCCAAAGGAAACTACATCTCCCCAAATTCTGGTGGTTACACAAAAGCCATCATTCCTCAGAATCTTGGGAAGCTGGTTCCCTTCTACCGAAGAAGACATTCCCCTTATCACTGACAGAAGGGAGGAATCTCTATCTGTGGTGCCTATTTGCATACCAAAGCACATGCTGGCCCTAGGCTCCCTCACTGTCACAACACCCTTTATGCATTTCAAAGTCCATACTAACTTTCAAAGCCTTCTCATCTCCCTTACCCCATGACCTCCAGCTAATGGGCACCCATCCTCCTCATTCTCCTTATAACTCTGGAGTTTGGACTTGGCTCTTTTTCTTTTGTCCCTCTCTGTTGCCTACCTTCCCTGTCTTCATTTCTAGCTCTTTCCCTCTCTCTTTCCCTCCCTCTCTCTATTCTGTTCTTACTTCTCTCATGACCAGATCCATCCTGCTAGCCATGTTCAGTCTACTACTTTCTCTCCCTGTTCTGGACTCTTCCAGATGCCTCTGGCTCTTCTCTCCCTCACACCTACAGTGAAAGTCTTCCCTTAACCATACTAGGGAGCAATCGTATCATCAGTTTACAGGATGTCCATCACGAGTATGCCCACTGAGTCTGAGCACAAGTGCTCTAGGCAGAAACATTTTCAGACAGTGGACCTAGAAGAGGCTAGGAAGGGTTTGCAGAGCAGTACTAGATGGTGAGGTGTCAAGAATACCTACAAGATGCCCTTTGTGCACAAAAGCCCACCTGTACAGTACATGCTCTGTGCCCACTCAGCCATCCCATGAAGCATTCCTCAGCTCAGGCTCCTTTAGCATCATGAAAGATGCCTCTGTTCCTCTCAGCCTTGATCTGACATGTTATTTTCCCAAAATCCCATGAACATCTTGCACCTCGTTTTGAGGTCCTGACGTTGTTATAACAAAGCTACCCTTTCCTAATTCGCTCCCTGGGTATCTCTGAAAGCCAGGAAAGCATTTAAAAACCAGGGTCTGAAAGGGCAACTGTCACTCTGCTAAGACCTCAACCTCATTTTCATCAATCATCAGGCTGAATGAGAGGCAGTCTACCTTCTCTCCATAATTGCTCAGGAAACATTATAGGTAAATGGATTAAATCATAAACCCAGGCTAACTCCCCTGCCTCACCCATCCTTTTCCTATTTAACCCTTAAGCTTACTGTCTATTCAAATAAGGCCCCAGGACCAGACCCACGGTTTTCGAGGGCAGGTAAGCTGCTTGCCTTTTCTCAGGGTCACATGGTCTCTGAATCCCAGGGAAGGATCTGAGTGAGCCACACAAACACAGATAACCATATCCAAAGGTTACATGTGTGTGATGTTGGAGTGGCAAGGAAATACTTTTCCTCTGATCATTTCTCAAAATCACTATGGCATGGCTATGTTTTTTGGTTGCCTATAATAGCCAGCCATGGAGGCTCACCACTTTAGTGGAAGCCTAGAGAATAGTAATGGGTGGATGCTGAGGTGCCTTTGTGAAAATTAATAAAGACCACCAGAACTTAGAATGCTTCCCCGTCGTCCCCAGCACAGCCTGGTGAAAAGAATTCTGTCCTTGGACATTTCTGCTTCTTCTCACGACAATTACACTCAGGTTGGCCTTGAACACATATTTTGAACAGAGGCCAATTCAAGAAAAACAAAGCTGCTCCAGAGTCAATTATAAAAAAAACCTTTGAAAACAATCAGGAAATTTGGTGGCTGCAACTCTATTCTTTGGCTAAAACGTCACATGATCAATTTGTACTGCAGAATCAGATTAGAATGTTATAACTTTGAATAAATTTGATCACAAAGTAAGATATTTTAAATATCTGTTTATTTTGCTTTCTCTTAACTGACTCCATCAAGCCACTTGTCCTCTCTTTATGTCCCTTGATTTTGCTGTGTTTAGTTGTCAAATGCAAATGACTGCATAGCAACATCTTCACATTCAGCCAGCCCTTCTTTTCGTTACTCATTCTGAGGTAATAATTTGAAGTTAGCCACTTTTCTTCTTGGCAGCCACAGCATATATTTTAAAAGTTATTCAGCAAACAACTCTCCCCATTCACCTGAATACAGCCATCTCTTGTCTGTTTCTCTTGTTCATGAATTGGATTTCACAAGTCCAACCCAGCTAACGAACTGGTCCTCTTTCATTTGCCAAAGACAGGAATGTCAGAGTTCTGAAGCAGACAGTCCTGAAGATCATCTTAGCTCACAGGTAAAAGCTGAGATCAGGAGTACTGGACCGGTAAGGTGAGGAGCGAAGGCAGGTACTAGATGAGTTATACTGTAGATCCCATGATAGGGTTCCTTCAAGCTCACTGCTATGTCCTGCGTTAGGCAAGAATGTGATGTTCTCCCAGCAAGAAAGAGGCCATCTACCATGAACAGGATTTCCAAGAGGGAAAGAGAGAGAACAAGGTGCTTTTGAACCTCCCAGGGAAGAAGGAGGGACATGGGCACAAAAGTGAATAATAAATTGAATCAAGAAATGTATGGTGGTGTGAATAAAAATGGCTCTCACAGACCCATAGAGAATGGCACTATTAGAAGGTGTGGCCTTGTTGGAGTAGGTGTAGCACATTAGAGGAAGTGTCTTAATCACTTTAGTTGTTGCCTGTGGATCCAGATGTAGAATTCTCAGCTCCTTCTCCAGGACCATGTCTTCCTGCATGCCACCATGCTTCTTACCATGACAATAATGGACTAAACCTCTGAACTGTAAGCCAGCCCCCAGTTAAATGTTTTTCTCAATAAGAGTTACGATGTATATTAGTCAGGGTTCTCTAGAGTCACAGAACTTATAGGTAGTCACTAGATAGTATGGGAATCTGTTAATGACTTACAGTCTGTAGTCAAACTCCCCAACAATGGTCAGCAGTAGCTGTGAATGAAAACCCAAGGATCTAACAATCGCTCAGTCCCACAAGGCTCACAGGCGAAGAAGATTGAATCTTCCTCCTTCCAATGTCATTATGTAGATCTCCAGCAGCAGGTGTGGTCCAGATTAGAGGTGAGTGTACCACCACACCTGAAACTTGTGTCTTCCAGACTCAAGATCTAGATCACAGGTGAGCCCTCTAATTCTGGATTGTAATTCACTCCAGATATAGTCAAGTTGACAACCAGAAATAGCCACTACACCATGGTAATAGTGTCTCTTCATAACAACTAAGACAAAATGGTTCTGGAAAATTGTTTACATTGCCTGAATCTAGACTTCCTATCCTGACACTGCAAATACCAAGAAGTGTAGCATAAATTATAACAATGATCCTTTTAAATGCATAGCACAGCTTTCAAGAAATACAGGGAAATTCCTAAGTGTCTCATGGATGAAAGAAACTGAAAGTCAGGTCAAAGTCTCTTAGAGTTTTTGTGGTCCATTGGCTGATGGGTCCGGGTGCAGTGAAGAGACTAGACAAATAGTTTTGGTTCATAGTAATCTTGGAGCTTGGATGTTAATACCTATGAGGAAACAGCAGGGTAAAGAGCTTGATTATGGTCCAGGAAAATAAAGCTGAGACTTTTCTGCCAGGCTGGCACTCTAAAGTACTGTATTTTGTTGGAAACAATAAAGCAGGAGAAAAAGCCCAGCCTAGGACACCACCCTCTGTCTCTCCTAGGTCTCAATAGAGACTAAAAAGTTCCCTACAATTTTATGTCTACAGGCTTCCCTCCCACGATTTTCAGGTTGACTACCTACATTCATGTATCTGCAGTCCTAGAAACCTGAACTGAGACATTCTATTAAAGGTTGTTCTTGGGACTACGATGTACCCAACAGAAATGAAACCATTTCAACCGGCAAGTCTCTGTAAGACCCACAAAGTCCTGTTAAAGACAAACTCAGTCTAAAATTATAAACATTCCTTAAAGAAATAAAATCACACATAAAAGAAAGATTGGGACCTAATAACTTAAGCTTCTGGTTCCTAATTTGGCTAATTTAATGGATAAGAGTATAAAGGACACATTCAAACCACAACGGAAGAAACTTTAAAGGGAACAGAATAGAAAGACGAGGTCAGGTCTGCATCTCACTCCATACATAAAATAAACCCAGACGTGGTAGAATCTAAATGTGAGGAAAAATTAAAACTTGATAAAGAAACAGGAGGATATGGTACAAGTGGGGAACATTTTCTTATACTCGACACAAAAGCCATAAAACCTAAAGGAATACTATACAAAAGTAAATCTTAGAAATTCACAAGAAAAAGGTGGCAACTTGAATTGAGATTGTTTTTAACACCTTACAGAAGATGCAAGGCAGTTACTTACTCAACATACAAAGAATGCTACAGTTCTAAGTCCTGAGAGGGTTGCAACCAGGAACAAAGATGGCAGATTTGTGGGGAAGTAGGAGCACTGATGCGTTGTGGGTTGGGAAGATCTGTGAGGAAGCAGAAACACTGATGCATTGTGGGTTGGAACCACTATGTAGGAAAACATTTGACAACATCAACAGAGCTCAAGATGTGCATACTATCTGTCTCTCACACGTTCACAGGGAGACAAGCTTGTGGACATGTATAATTACTGTGTTGCCTATGATTATGAATCCTGGGACGATGCCAAAGTCTACTAAAAAATAATAAATATATTTAACACAAGAGAGTGGGTTGTGTGCATAAGACCATCCTTAGAAAAGCCACACATCTATTTTTAAATAAGGATTATCTTAGAAAAGTCAAAAGAATGTGAATATAGTTTGGGCTGTCTTTGAATCACTGCATTTTTTACAAGACTATTTGGAGCAAAACGGGCAATATATTAAGGCAGCATTTTATCCTTTCAATAGTGAATGCTTAGGTATCAGATTATTGTTTGTACATTTGAAGTATCTCATCTCTGAAAAAAATTTAGAAATAGGTTGCATCTGAGCAGTGATTAATCTAATTAAAGACTAAATAAATACAGCTCTGGGCCTTCAGCATCATTAGAACAGTTCACCGACAGTAATTATTTACTGATTGTCTATATACAGTAAGTGCTGCGGCAGATTCACATAAAACATTAGTTGAACCTTGCTCTATGATACCAGTCTGAACATATTATGCCTAACAATGACTGAGGAGGTCCTTGGAGGTCCAGACTGGAGGTACTTTGTCATGAATTCTGCCCTTGGTCATTTTAGAGGACCTTCCAAGTATGTTTATCCTGACATAAGGTGGGAAGAATACATCATAATAACCAATAACTCATAATTCAGCTTGCAGGGCTCAAGGCAGATCTCTAAGGTTTTGAGCACATTATATGCTTTGATCCTGACCACAACCCTGCACGAGCTGGATATTACCCCATCGTATAGACGAAAAACAAATGGTTTCACTGCTGTGGCTTGAATGGGTTTCCCCAAAGTTAGAAATGTAACCCCCAGCAAATCAGAGCTGTTGGGGAGGGAATGGGAGGAAGCTTGTTCGTGAAGGTTTCATATTCATGAATGGCTTAGTGGCAAATATTGAAAAGCTTGAGTCTTTCAGACTGAGCATTCTGTCTGTCTATCTATCATCTATCTGTCTCTATCTATCATCTATCTGTCTCTATCTTCTATCTCTATCTATCTATCTATCTATCTATCTATCTATCTATCTACCTACCTACCTACCTATCTATCAATCATCCTTTCTCTGCTCTCTTTGTCTTTCTCTCCCACCATAGCTTCCTCCTTCCCTCTC
This sequence comes from Rhynchomys soricoides, assembly GCA_019843965.1. Taxonomy (NCBI): domain Eukaryota; kingdom Metazoa; phylum Chordata; class Mammalia; order Rodentia; family Muridae; genus Rhynchomys; species Rhynchomys soricoides. The sequence continues at coordinate 28,446,573 of JADRCH010000005.1, read as the reverse complement.
TCCAGGATGTGTTTTATTCTTTTCTGTTTCCTACCATTGGATGACACAGCCAAAGTCCCTCACCAGATCTAGACTTCTGGGCTTGCCAGATCTAACAGCTGTAGGAAACACTTCTCTTTTCTTTACAAGTTGTCCAATCTCAGCTCTTTTTTCTGTTCCTTTTCCTCGTATGCCATAATGAGCTAGAACCCTAAGACTCACACATATAAGCCAACACTGCCACTGAGCTACATTCCCAGACTATCCCTCCACTACTCTGTGAGGGCAGTACATCAACCAACCAAACAAAAGTCAGACATAGAATATGGAGTTAGGTTTAGCTGGTCACTGAGTGGGAAGTGACAGGGTCAAAATATAAACTCTGAGACTCACCAATAAAACACACCCCTTGGAAGCTCTCTGATGGTCATTCCTCTCTGTTGCAGTTGCAACTGGACAATTTAGTCTAAGGACAAAAAGTTTTCTGAGCATGCTCAGGACACCAGCTCCATGTGTTTTGGAGAGATACAGAACGCGGGTTCTGTGATGGAGCCTTGTTGATCGCTAGGTCCCTGGGATGTTGCAGTTAAGCACCACCAGGAAAGGAGATGTCATCACTGCAGGATCTTCTGGACCCCAAACAGTCTGCCGCATAATAGTAGTGCAGTGGATATTTATTGAAAAAGAGAGTTGAATAATTTTCCTTTTCTTTTTTGAACCTTTCTTCAAAAAGCCCAGTATTACACAGATCAAGGCAGAGAAACTCTGGCTGAGGTTTTGAAGTGTAGGTGTGGCTGCTGCAGGACCTGCCTGCAACTTGAAGCCCACTCATGGGATCCATGTTCTTGGAACCTAGATGGCTGAACCTGATATCCAGGGAGACCCAGGAAATGAGCTGGTGCTTCTGACACTCAGTCCTGGAGAGAGTTAGTTCTTTTGACCATGTGGCCCAGGACTGAGACTGCTCAGAAGAGAGAAGACATTTCTAGGAAAAAGACCGCTGCTTGGTAATTAGACAGTTGTGTAATTAAAGTTACTCTGGGACACCTTAATTCATGCGCGCTGAGCTACATGATGACTTTTCGCTTCATAAATTGAGAATTTAGTAGGTGCATTGTTAGCTGCCACATCCTGTGGAGTGCTGCTAAACAGACAGACTGCTTTTCCACTGGTTTAAAAATATTACTAAAATGGTTTCATTGCTAATTTAAGGATTATGTATTTGGTGGCAGAAGTGGATTTTAACATTCTTCTGACATCTTTCCACATTTCTGCCCATTTTCCAAGAACTTTCTACACCTCTGACATAACCATGATAAAAAACGTATGCCCATTAGTAGACCATTTGCTATTCATGCAGGGCTCCTTGGCTCCCTAGCACTAAATACATAATCCAGTCCTGGTGGCCTGCACCAGCACTCCAGGGAAATACAGAATGACAAGTTCAAGGACATCTATGTCTATCTAGTGAGTTCAAGACCTTCAGGGATACTTAAGACTAGGTCTCCAGAAAGGATGAGGGGGGGGGGTATTAGAGATCCATTTTCATGGTGGAGTTTGGACTCCATGTACAGAAACAAAGAGATGCTACAGCAAGCAGGGTGTGGTGACAAATACATGTAATCTCAGTCCTTGGGAAACCGAGGAGGACTGCCATTTTGAGGTTGAATTGTCCTATAGAGAAAGACCCTGGCACAAAGACAGAAGTAGGAGTTACAGCAAACTCTCAGCCAGGGGTTGTTGGGGATGGGGGGAGAAACCTGTGCAAGAAAGTGTGGCAGTGTCTGGGTAGGAGGTGAACACATCAGGGACGCCCGTCTAATTATCCCTCTGGAGGTGTACTCCCTGTTCTTTCAGGAGCATATTAATCATTTTTACGCTATCCTGACTCCTAATCACAGGCGTATCCAGTGTTGTCAAAACAGTGCCTGCCCGCATCTGTTTTGTACCACTGGCCTGGCTTCCAGGGAGTGTTTGCAAGAGAATGAAGAACAAGTGATTGACAGTCAATGTTGACATTTTGTGGCTGTTTGGAAATGGGAACAATCTGGCTCTGATGTTGTAATTCCTCCTTTTATGGGCAAAAGCCAGCGCATCAGCATGAATGAGCATTAGTGTAAGCTCTGAAACGCACCCCAGACACACCGTGTCCTTCCAGCACGCCCACTCTGCGACAGGAGACCGACAAGAACCCTTTCTGGCTCCATTTCTAAGTCTCCTAATGCTTAATGAAGCTGAGGAAAAGAGAAGACTTAAAGAGAAAAGCAGAGCCCGACGGAAGCCCCTGTTCCTTTTGTTTCAATTACATCTCTCCTCACAACTCATTGTGCATTGCAACGTTTTCAATTTCACAAGTAATAGATTCTTGTTGGTAATTGAAACAGCGCAGGTAGGAAAAACTCGCCTATTCCCCAGTCCTACACCGCTTCCTTCTGAGTAACCTTATTATCCATCGACTGTGCATCATTGCAGAATGTATATATTATCCTTAAGTATATACATTCACAGGTATGTATGTGTATGTATGTGACCTGTGTATGAGCGCGTAAAATACATAAGTTTATATACATATTTCCACATACCGAAAGGCATGTGTTTGTTGGTAAAGGGTGTTGTTTAATACACAAAAGGTATTGAATTTTGCATAGTACACTGCGACTAGCTTATCTATTTTACTAAATACGAAGAACATGTTCTCACATCAAGAAATGTTGACTGAGCTCATTTGTTTTAGAGGAAGCACAGTTTTTCATAGACTGGATGCGTTTATTTGATAGACGTAAAACTTTGGACTAGTTCTGTTTTTTTTTTTTTTCACTGTTACAAGCCATGCAATTATAAATCTCATTGTCCAAGTCTTTTTTTAAATCCCTGGGCTCACCGTGGGTGTGCCCAACCTGCAGCCCACCAGCCAAATGCGCCTCAGGATAGAAATGAATGCAGGCTAACACAAAGCCATGAGCTCACTTAAAACACGAAGAGATTCCTCTTGTGATTTCTTTTTGTAACTGTGCTCTAGCCTGAACTTTGCAGAGGACAAATGTCTGCTGCAAAGTGGAAAGTTTGGGTAATCCTGCAAGGTTACACCTGCTCCTGTGAAGGACACTAAAGACACTAAAGACTATTAACTGACTTCGCCTGTGCTGCCAGACCTGAATATCCAAGACCTGGATGCTGATGGAGTCAGTTCCTGGTGAGGAATTCCTCAATTGCAGATATCTTCTGCCTGAGAGAGAGAGAGAGAGAGAGAGAGAGAGAGAGAGAGAGAGAGAGAG
>JADRCH010000005.1:28431845-28443309 GCA_019843965.1 Rhynchomys soricoides | reverse complement strand
GAGAGAGAGAGAGAGAGAGAGAGAGAGAGAGAGAGAGAGAGAGAGAGAGAACTTCTTATAAGGGCACTAATTACACCATGAAAGCCCCCACCCCCACTCTTGTCATGTCATCTATGCTTAGTAACATGCTAAGGACCATAGGACTGTATAACATGCATGAACAGTGGGGAGATCCAAACTTTCAGTTCATAACATTCCACCTCTGGCATCCACCCACTCATCCATGTCCTTCCTGCATGGGAACACATCCATTCATCCCACTGATTCAAAAGTCTTAACTCTTCTAAACATGAAGTCTACAGCTGACTGCATCTAAAAATTATCTTAATTGGATATGATTGAGATTCAAGGTGTCATTAACTCAAAGCAGAGATCTCCAGCTGTGAGATAATAAAACCAGATGTTATGTGATTTCAAAACACAATTATCAGGGAGGCCTAAGATAAGGAATCTCTTTTTAAAATGGAGAAATTAGAAGAAATCTGAGATAAGTCTAGAGTAAGTTCACACCCTAGCAAGGGAAACTCCATTGAAGCTAATATTCCGAGCTAACTGAATTAGAACCAAGAGTCCCCACTGATCTGATGCTCTGCCTTCCACACTCAGGAGCACAGCCCACCCTGCCTCCTTCTGATGCTTTCTCGAACAGGCTCTGGGTGACTGCTTCTGGCTTACACAAAGGTTCCCTCTAACAGGAAAGGCAACAAGGCAGTGCCAAAGCACTCTGAATCATTCTTAACTAAGAGAGCACTGTTGCTTCTAAGCAGCCAGCCTGAGAGTACCTGAGAAGTGTGGTGATCATCTTTGCTCTGCTTGTCCCATTGGCAATAGTAGCTGCTTAGGCCTCACATTCAACTGCAGACAAATCTTCTTACCAAAACCATAGCTGACCACATCACAAGTGTTCTCTTCTGAGTAAATTCTCCTTCCCTCCCTCCCTCTGTCCCTCCTTCCCTTTCTCTTTCCCTGCCTCCCTCCCTCCCTTTCTCCTTCCCTCCCTCCCTCCTCCCTCTTCCTCTCTTCTGCTGCTGAGAAAAAATGTCGATCGCTTTCTCTCATGAGATGCTTATCCCATTACAGCCTGACCTACATCCTAGTCACCTCCTAAAGATTCTTTCACTAAATAGAAGCACATTAGGTTTCTGGCTTCAATACATAAAAAGGAGGGGAAGGGTGCACACATTTAGTATTCTATCATCTATCTAACTGATCTAATCTATTTGTCTGTTTGTCCATCTGCCTGCCCACCCATCCATTCACCCATCCATCTCTCTTTCAAAATCCTAGGGCGACTTGAGTTTGTGTCTTATTGGCTTGGGTTGTGTTATTAGCCGCCACCAGGGAGAGAAGCTAGAGAAACAAGTGAGCAAAAATGGGATGAAGCTGGTGATGTCTACGGAGGTTAGTGATTAACAGTCCACTGGGAAACTACATAAAGGAGAAATACACCATCCTCTCTTCTATTTACTCCCGTAGCTCTCATTCCATTACTTCCCAGGAATTCTCCCTGGCTTCTGGAGTAACATGGAAAGGGAGGGCAGCTGCCTCCTGAGGCTCTGGGATTGCAGAGGGGTTGGGGGAGGGGGAATAGTGTCTACCCCTTCGAAGCTCACAGAAAGGCTAGTATCCACAGTGTTCAAGTCCGTCAGGTTCACAACTATGCACAGCCTTGCTAGGCAAAAACTCCTCTGAACTTGACCACCATGGGCCAGCACTCCCCAGCCGGTGTGTCTTAAGACTACTCACCAATGGAGAAAAGTCAGCAACCACTCCATTGCCTGTAGAAGGATTCAGACATGCAGACATGTTTTCACGGTGTCCTCAAGATGTATGTGCTCTGTCCCGATGCCACAGTGGGGGCCCCCGAGCTCCTCTCTGTCCTGCCTGCTTCTTCTGCATGGCATCTTCCTGAAGTTGGCTGTAGCCTGGATGAAGGATCTCCATGGTGCTGGCTTCCAACATGGCTCTATGGGACCACTAAAACAGAAAGCATCCCCCAAAGAAAAAAGCAAACGACCTTGGATGCTGAGCCTGAGGCCAGGTGGCATGAAAGTACCCTTCAATTATTCCAGCTCTGACCTTGGTTCTGCCATGATACTTGGCAACATGCCTTCATTAAGTTCAGAGATTCACGAGGGCACTGAGCAGGTCACACATCTTTCTGTAGTTCTAGCACTTAGCACACTGCCCAGTACACGGCAGTTGCCAAAGAAATGTTCACCAAATAGATGAATAAATGATTTCCTAAAAGAAAAACCAAACATGGATACAGGAGTAAGGCTTTCGGAAAACCAAGTACCCTTAGTGTTACAAAAATTCCCCCCACGTCCTTTGCAGGAAAAATGAAATATTTTGTCCAACTTCAGGCAGAAGCTGCCTAGGCAGATCCTCTTTACTAATTTTCTTGTCTTAAGCTCTTTAACTATTTTCAAGATTTGAGCCAATTTTTATTACTATAAACAATGACCAAAAAAAGTTATGTTGTCCATATAATTTAGAAAGTTACCAAATAGTTCAACAGCTATGTCACTTGCAGTTCATTTATACCATGATTCGTAGAAGCAGCTGTGGTGGTGGCAGAGATCTGTAATGTCAGCTACTTGTGAGGCTGAGGCAGGAGGATCATGATTTTAAAGCTAGAATGAGTGATAATGTGAAATTTTGCTTCAAAATAAACATACAAAGATACTATTTTTAATAGCAATGATGGTTAATCGTCACTGTCAGTTGCCTAGGGGACAAACTAGCAGGTCTGTGAGGGCATCTTTAGACTGTTAATTGGGGTGGAAAGACCCATCCTAAGTGTGGATGACACCATTTCATAGCATAGAGCACCAACTGAATGATAGGGAGAAGGGAAGCGAAACACTAGCATCCATCCATCGCTCCGTGCATCCTGACTAGAGGTGCAGTGTGATCGGCTGACTTTGTACTCCTGCCCCCCATTACTTCTTTGCCATGATGAGTTATAACTTCACCATAATAGACCGTTCCCCATGAACCAAAACAAAAAAACAAACAAAACCCTCATTCCTCCTCAAGTTGCTTTCATCAGGTATTTTGGCACAAAAATGAGAAAATTAAGTATTACTCTTCCATTATTTGATTGAAAATACCTGCTTCTGACATGATACCCAAAGGAGAGTCCTAGCCCTTCCTAAAAGAATGCACTTCCCCCTCCTCCATCTTGGAGAATTTCCAGGGCCAGCAATGGTGAAAAGGCAATCTTTTCCTGTCTGCTGTGTGAGCCAGTGGTGTCCTGTCTAGACAATTCCCACACACCCAAGCGATTGAATTGTACCCAGAGAGAATGGATCCTTAACCCAAACCCTAACATACTATCTAGTTTACAACTCTGGCTTTTCCTGGGAGGGAGGGGGGAAGGGAGAGCAAGGAGTAGGGAAGGAAGAAGGGAGAGAGGAAATTATAATCTTCCTCAATAATTCACCCTGGGGATTCACTGTGCTAGAAAGAGTTGTCTCAAGTGCTGCCATGTTGTAATCCCATGTGACCACAACTTCTGCCATTGTTACTTTCCTGCTGTAAGGAAAGGTGCAAGTAGAGTTGCCCGCCCTACAGGACTATCCCGGTGACAGATGCAGAGGTTAGGCCATCTCTTACAGTAGGGCTTTTCATTACCAGATAGCCCGTTGTGCTGCCATTTGGGATGCAAGTTGGCAGGAGCACAGACAGTCCATACAGCCACCCACAACTTGATCTACTAGTTGTGAACAGAAACTTTTGAACGCGTTCCACCAACCACACAATGGTACTGTTTATGACTCTATTCTCAGGGGGAAACGTTTGCTGTGTGAATAATACCAGGCACTTATGTAAGCCTCTTCACTTTCATGGAGCTTCAGGGGTGTCAGCAAATTCACACAGCACCCTGGTATGGTAGCGAGGCATTGTTACGTTTCCTTTACACGGAGAGAAACCAGATCGCAGTATCAGATTTTCCCAAGGCCTCAGGGACAATAAGTGGCATGGGTCCCTTTCCAGAGAGACTGCACTGTTCTGCTACTGAGCACTGTCTTAGTCACAGAAACCCCTGATAGGGTTCTCTCCTTGACCTCACAGTTGCAGGTTACTACTAAACTGTAAACACATGTGTTAGGGTCGGTCGCCTTACCTCTGAGTTGGTTTGACTGGGACAAGGCATGGCCGTTCTGCATGTATAGCTAATTTTATAGCCCATAATCACAAGACTGTGGGGGGCAGGGTGGGAAGAGAGCTAAGTGTCCATTAAACGCCATGAGGAAAAATGTCCTTCCTACAGTGTGGAATTGGTTTGTTGATTTCACCTGCAGCTTGGGACTGGAGAAAAGTTTTGTCTCCCAGCTCTAGCACTACGCTAATACCTTTGGTAGCAGGCTGGATTGCAACCTCCAACATATATACCTAAGCCCTAGCTCCCAATATTTTCACTGTGGCCCTATTTAACTAACAAATCTTGTGGGTGTGGTTAAGGACCCTGAGATAACCTGGGTTTAGGGTCAGCTTGAGTCCAATTGGCATGCGTCCTTCTAGGATAACAGCAGTGGGAGATTAAAGACACAGAGACATAAAGGATGGGAGGCAGAGGCAGGAGCCACTCAGTTAAAAGCCAAGGAACTCCAAGGATTTCCAATAGCTGCCAAAATCCAGGGAAGAGCTAAACTCTCTCTTATAGCTTCCATAAGGATCTAACCCTACTACCAATTTGATCTCAGGTTGCTGGTCTCTACCTCCTTAAGACTGTATAATGCTGGATTGCTCTGTGTGTGTTGGGGGTACGGGGCACATGGAGTTGGGTGTATGTTTGTTGAAGCTGGAGGCTGACATTCTGGGTCCTCCTCTCTCATTCTCCACCTTATTGTTTTGAGGCAGGGTCTCTGTCTCACTGAATCCAGCATTCACTGACTGGCTAGACTGGCATTCCAGGGAGCTCGGGGATCTGCTTGTCCCCTTCCCTGCCAGCCAGGACTACGACTACAGGTGTGCACCTCCATGCCTGCATTCTATTCTACATGGGTCCTGGAGACCAGAATTCATGTCTTCATGCTTGAGTAATAGTCACTGGATTATTTCCCTAGTCCTGTTATTTCAAATAGTTTTGTTATTTTTGTTTGTTTGTTTGTTTTGAGTGGTGTGGACAGGTGCTACATAACTCTAGCATTTAGCATTTAGTTCTTTCCTTCTGCCATACCCTCTGGGTCTTGGGGATTCAACTCAGGTCATCAGGATTGGTGGCAAGTGACTCCACCCACTTAGCCCACTGTTCTCTTGGCCCATGAGTGCTTCTAAATGTTTTGTCAAAATTATTCGTGCTGCTTTCTTAACCTAAGCCAGCTATGGAGATGAGACTCAACCCTAACAAGTGTCCTCTAGGATAGCCCCTCTAGTGCAGATGCTCTCCAGCAGAAATACTTCCTTGTACCCTACTTCATGGTTCGCATCATGAGAGAAGCAATGAACTCTTTGGGCTTCCAAAATATGAAGTTCTATTATAATATGAAATATGTATTTTAAAGGAATTCATGCTGACGTGAATTCTTAAGAACTTTCCTTCTCTAGTTAGAAAACCAATCTTGTAAGACATCGGCATAGTCAAAGGGAATGTGTGGAGACCATGTGAAGATTCGTGGGTCCCTCCGAGAGCTGCAGAATCCCACTGTGGAACTTAGGTGCCATTTATGTCCACGCTAGTGTCAGAAACAGGAGTGGGTCCTATCTCCACATAGAGCCTGGACAGTTATGTTTTACACAGCACAGCTCTATGTTGGGATAGCCTTTTCCTAAATGGAAAAAGTGAGCTATTTACCTCACTCTGTGGAAAAGTACGGCTTTGTGATGTCCCTGTTTCTCATGCAATGATTTTAATAAGACTCTCCCTACTACCAATCGGTCAACTTTATCATTTGCTGTTTGTGATGGGAGAAGTAATATATAAATCTCCACTCTAGTAATCTCAGCACTCATCTTGCACCAGCCTGGATCAGGGAAGGGAAGGGCTTGTGTGTATGTGTGCTTTCCTCTTTCTGTTTTTGAGATGTGTTCTCACCAGGTAGCACAGGCTTGTGGCTGGTCTTGAACTTGCCATCTTCCTGCTCAGCCTTCAGACTTCTTCAATTACAGGCATGAACTACCATGCCAGTTTAGATGTATATTTTTATGTAAGGAAGGCAACTGCTGGAACTTTCTAGAGAAACAGAGGCCACAGATTTGCAGGGCTATTCTCTGAACTGCAGTCCTTCAAATCCTTGACTTTGCATTGCTTTTGATCCAAAGTCTGAGGAGGTTTGTTTTACCTTTAGGAGTCTAAAAACATGTAAGATGCTGATGTTTTCAGCTTAACTCAACAAGGAAGGACATGGCAACCCCATGGACCACTGAAGACAAGACCATTCCCCAGATCTGGCACCTCAGCACGCTCTGCCTGCCTGTTCTCGATATTTTTTGCCTTGTTTAGTGACATTGTCCTGTCCAACAGAACTGAACTGGCTCCTCAGAGACCACGACTATGACCATGGCTGTACAGACAGGACTGATATGAGAAAAAGGCACAAGGATGAATTGGCATCTATAACTCCTTTCCAGTTCACAGGACTCAGCAAAGAAGGGGCAGCCACGTTTAAATGCTCCTCCCAAAACTTAAGCCACCTTTATATGTGGGATAGTTCAAGTTGAATAATATTTAGTATTTCACTCAGTCTTCAGTTATTTCATCAGTTAGACCACGTAGAAGCTGAAGGAGCTACATGCTTAAAACCCAGAGAGCCTCCCCCAAACCCAAAATGGACAATAACTTTCAGTTTACTCCTGGTGAGGAGAAACAAATGTTTCCATGAAGCGTCCCAATTTCTTAGAAGAGTCAAAGATAAGAGGCTGCCACCAAACTCAGTGTCTCTGGTCCAGTTTGGAGATCCATGCCTTGGCAGTGCTCCCACAGACAGGACAGAGGCTCTCTGGGAGATCGGAGCCCATTGGAAAGGCAAGCATTACTTACAAATGATCTCCAGATGCTCTGGTTCTTACTGTTCCCACTCTGTCAGATTGTCACAGTGGTCTAATCCCTAACCATCTAAGGTTGGCTTGGTCTAAGCTGGGGGTGGTTTTGAAACCTAAGAGGACAAAAGGAAGGCAAAGAGGGCTTCTTCTGGGACTGCCCTGAGGGAACTGCTGCTGTTCCTAGAGACCCGGTTAATCTTTGTTTCTGTTCCAGTTCGAAGTTCACAAAGCCCCTTTCTCAGAATCCCAGACAGGCTGCCTCCCTTCCCACCTGGGAGGAACTGCTAGAAAAAAATTCTGCAGCTAAAGTGAACATTTAATTAACTTTTTAGAGCAGTGGTTCTCAACCCTCCTGATGCTCTGATCCTTTAATATAGTTCCTCAGGCTGCAATCACGTAACCAAAATATTATTTTTATTTCTACTTCATAACTGTAGTTTTGCTACTGTTATGAATCATAATGTAATGTAAATATCTGATATACAGGATATATGATATTCAATCCCTGTGAAAGGTTGTTGTTTGCCCCCCCCAAAGGGATTGCCACTCACAGGTTGAGCACTACTGTTTTAAAGTATTATACATATAATATATATTGTATGCGTATAAAGCACAGATGAGTTGCTAAGTCCTACTCATATCTCTTAAGCATTTAATTTCATCAGGAGGTGATGTTATCCATCTTCCTCTCTCCTCCTTTCTTTCTTCAGTCCACAGGTTCTTCCATTCTTTTATTTATCTGCAGTTAAGATTTATGGATATCTCCCACTATGGGGGCATGAGAAGATTAGGTGCTGATCCAAGATGAAAACACACTCCCTAAAGATGGCTGCTGCAAAGGAAACAGAACCAAATTCTTCTGCATAAGCACTTTCTAGAACCTCTGAGATTCTAGCCTTTGGTGGTAAACATAGGCAAAGGGGGGAAACCTTTGCTATCTTTGTTAGCTAGTGTGGTGTGTGTGTGTGTGTGTGTGTGTGTGTGTGTGTGGTGTGTGTGTGTGAAGGATGAGTCAGAAAGATAGAAAAAACCATGCCTTTTAAGTTAGAGTCCATGAAAGCAGGCAGGTTCTGCAGTGGAGGTCAGAAAGCAGCTGCGTGGCAGGAGAGGCTAGGTAAGTTCCAGAGAATGAGGGGGCAAGCCGGAGTGTCTGGGAAAGCATAGTGAGGCTTTCAGCTAATGCCCGAAAGAACAAGACACAGAAATAAAGAAAAGTTACTCAGAAAATGGGTAGAGGCTATGGCTAAAGTCCTGTAAGTGCATGCACAGGGATGGGTTTCTTAGAAATGTAAGAGCATTATCTCCTTAAGGCAATGGTTCTCAACTTGTAGGTCAGGACCCCTTTTGGGGTCAAAGGACCCATTCACAGGGTTTGCCTAAGACCATCACAAAACATAGATATGTACATTATGATTCACAACAGTAGCAAGATTACAGTTATGAAGTAACAATGAAAATAATTTTCTGGTTGGGGAGTCACTACAACATAAGGAGCTGTGTTAGAGTCGCAGCGTTAGGAAGGTTGAGAGCCATCGCTTTAGAGGGATAATTATTCCTCCCGTCTTTTAGAATGGCTTGGTTAGATTGTCTTTTTTAAAGGAATCTCTCTTGGCCAGGTGATTGACAATTCCAGCTAAATTAAGGGAGAAGACAGTGGTATGTAATATTTTAAATTATTTTTAATTGATTATTTGGGAATCTCACATCATGCATTCCTATCATGCTCACCTGCCAATCTTCCCATGCCCTCCCTCCCTCCCCCATGGCCCCCCTTCCCCAGCAAAAAGAAAAAGGCAAGTCCATTTGTGTTGTCCATATACTAACTGGAGTATGGTCAAATTCTTAGTGGGTACCTCCCCCTACTCACCAAGGGAGGATGAGTCTTTCTCTGCCTACATCCATGCTAGAAGCCATTAACTGAGAAGAGCCATTAACTGGGGTGGCCAGGGAGGGACATGGACAGCTCTCCAGCTCTCTAGCTCTCCCACCCTCATGCCAACACTGGTGTCCCTTATGGTCAGCTGGCCAGTCAATCTTTGTAGCAGATCATAATGCCATGCCTCTACCTAGGGCCAGAAGCATTTCATTCTTTTGACCAGAGAGCCTATGGTGATTTCCTTTCTAGTGTTGCCAGGAAAACGGTGGGTGGGCTCTAGCACCAACCTGAGGAAGTGGTCCATTCTCAATGGCCTCTGAGTCACTTCATCCCTGTCTGGCCACCTAATAGCCTAATTTAGGGGATGGATTGAAACTGAGGAATAGATACAGTCCACTTCCACCATGTAAATTCAGACTTCCAGTTACAAAGGTGTTGACCAGAAGGAATAGGAGGTTTGCTCATACCCTCACATATAAATTCTAGGCAGGGGTACTCATTGGGGCAAGAGCGATAATGAGAAGCCAGACCTCCCTCTTGGCATTCCTGGCCTCTGGTCAGGTCAGAACCACAGACATCTTTGGTTTCCGTCCAAGGACAAGAATCTCTCAATGTTCTTGCCCTGAACTGCCTGACCTGTTTCTATCTCAGCTCTCATCCCTTCTAGCTGAAGGTAACATCAAAGCATGCCTGTATCAGATAAATTAAACTATAACTCAAAAGTTGCCAAATTGTAATTCTATGAGTCGCTACCCATTTTGTAAATAACGTCTTAACAGAACACAACATTGCTTGCTGCTTTAGGTTGTCCACGGCTGCTTTGGGGAACAGTGATAAGGATGAGGCAGTTTGGTAAAAATAAATGGCACACAAGCCTAAATCCATGTTATTGGGCCTCATGAGAAATGTTTGCACACATGCGCCCCTCTTGAATACAACCATTGCTTTTAGTATTGGATATCACTGCCCCAGCTTCTCCAAACAGCATGTTTTTAGGTCAGTTTTCACACCTGTTACATATATTCCTGCATAAGGGTTACACACAAAGAAACAGTACAAAGAACATAGATGGTCCAAGCCTAGAAATGACTTATGATCACCTCCAAGAACCATCTGTTATGGTTAAAATGTGTGAAGCTGCCATTTCCCACATGTAACTAAGTACAGGCAATTGTAGTATCTAATTCAAAACTGAAGCCTAATCCAGAGGAAGAACAAAAAAAAGAGCTTTGCTTTTCCCATTTTAGGATACTATCAGCCAAACCAAACTTCCTCTCTGGCTAAAATATGCTGGTGGGACTCACATCATCACAGTGAATATTATTACAGCTGAAGGAGAAAGAACCCTGAACTGAGTTCCAGGGGTCAGGGTGGGGGCCCCGGAGCCTGGTAGTGGTGTTGTGTGAATTACTATTATTCTGTAAATAATGCAGGACTCTGTTGGTCTTGTAAACAGAGCCACTTGTGTATTTAATTGATGTTTTGACTCATAGCCACATTCTGTCCTTCTCTTGAAGAAAATCTGCCCCTCCAACCCCTTGGCTTTTAGAATGTTCTCCAGGAGGGCTGGGCAGTACCTTCCTTTAGACTCTCTGGGTGGCAGCACTCCTGTAGTTAATTTTTGGCTTCACAAGATCAGGTAATTTAATACTGACCAAATAACCTTGTGAACTTTGTAGGAACCTCAGGACTCAGCTGCCCCACAAAACACTTCTACTGGCTTTAGAAACTGTTAGGCAGTTTTCTTTGAGAGCAAGAGATCATGTCTCTTTAAGTTTTCCTGGGGTCTTCCAGATCACCTCAGGGTCAAATCCCAATCCAACCAACAAGGTGCGTTCTGTATGGGACAATCTGTGTGGGTGAGCTGTCTTTCTGCTTTTGTCAGGAGTCGTCGTGTTGGAGGAGCCTGGCATCCTGGACAGAGTCCAGAGTAAACAGCCCTGGAGGCAATGCTCCTTAAATGCCCAGGCTCCAGAGGGGCTCTCAGTACACACACAATACCAAGCACAACAAAAACACCACCACCGAACCCTCAGGAAAACAACACCAAAGCTATTGGCTGCAGTGTGCCAGCCTGGGAGTCTGGGTAATTAGAGACAGAAAGTTTCAGCTTCATGAATATTCAACACAAGTCAATAAAAGTGCTTTTGGAGAGTTCTCATCTAGAACTTCAAGCTCACTCCCTAGTCACCTTCCTTCCAAAACATCTGACTGGAAAGCCTCCCTTTTCCTTTCCCAAGAAGGCTGGAAGTGGGCTAGGTTTTCCATATCAACCTGCAAAACAATGACTTTTCCACCCCTGAGCTTTAGCTAAAGCAGGCACTAACTTCTGGGAGGGTGGAAGGCTGGTTTTAGAGAAGGCTGGTTTTCAGTTCCAAATATTTAAAGTAGCTATAATAATTCAGGATTAGTGAAAGTGAGTAAATGTTTTGACTCAAGGAGTTAGAAAAGGAATAATTAAAATTTGAATTCCCCTCCCCCATTTAACTAAGAAAGGTTTAATGCATGCTATCTTCTCTCTCTCTATCTTCTCTCTCTCTCTCTTCTCCTCTCTCTCTCTCTCTCTCTCTCTCTCTCTCTCTCTCTCTCTCTCTCTCT
>JADRCH010000005.1:28250454-28431835 GCA_019843965.1 Rhynchomys soricoides | reverse complement strand
TCTCTCTCTCTCTCTCTCTCTCTCTCTCTCTCTCTCTCTCTCTCTCTTGCCTTGACACACTTACTTTAGAAACGAGCAGGGATAAGTACTGCCCATTTCACAGCAAGTGGAGCTTAGGGTGACTAAACATCTGGCTAGAGTTTGTCCTGGTGGCCATGCTAGCAATTATTATTTGTCTTTTCACTAAATATTTCAAACACATAGAAACTTAGAAAGACTTAGAGACTCTCTTACCATCTCAGAACTAGGAAGCAGAGCCTCATTCAAACAGGGCATGGCCTAGGATCTGACAAGATCAAGTCATAGATCTCACTTTCTTGTCTGTGAAATCAAATGATCATATCTACCACCAGGCTTTTGTGAGATTAGAGAGAAAATCCGGAGGGCCTAAGGGAAGAAGACATCGTCTCCCTCTGAAGATTCAGCGAATGAACCAGTAAAGGTAGATTACCAGGAGAAGGGGGCTGCGGATGGAGGTCAGCTGCAGAGAGGAAAGCTCAGGGAGCAAGGGTCCAACAACATGCTTCTTCCTTGGTGGGAACATAGGTAACTTGGAGGAGTAGAAAGTGATTTGGAGAAGATGGATGCAAATTAGCTTATAGCTTATTCCCTTTAGAATTCAAGACCAGCCATAGACAGTTGCCAGTCCTCTCTTCTTTACCGCCACAGGTAACGCAACTTCAGGGGGGCTACGGGATGGATGTGTTCTCTTTGGCAACAGATTTGGTTTTTAGGCAAGTACCAAGGTAAACCTGCAGCTAGCAGGTGCTGACCTTCAAAGACTTTAAAATAACCAGCCTACCAGGATGCTATATATGGCAGTGAAACTGTAGGATTTGTTTTTCTGTTTTTTCCTTCTTCATTTTTGAGGCCCTACTTGTTTTCTATAGATTTGTAGGACTTTGTTATTTGTACGAAAAATGTTAAATTTGCCAAGAGACCCTACCACTTTAGTAGGCAAGTACAAACCACACCAAAATAAGTGACTACAGTAAAACCAGCCTGGTGACTTCTTGAACTGTTCTAAAGATGTAGGACATCCAGAAATGGAGAGAGGTGGAAGAGCGTGAGACCTTTGACCTCTGTTGGATGCTCCATATGGCTGTTCTTTCCTGCACTAAATAGTCACTAAGTAACTGATACTCCCATCAGGTTTTGCTTTCAGTGCACGGATATTGGAAGGAAGTAAAAGAAGTGAGTCTCCACCTTGTGAAGCATCTTTATGAGCTTCCTCCTGAATTCAGCACATTGCCTGGGCTCAGAGCTCGCTGTGGTAAGTACTACTGTTTCTTCAGATAAAAACGGAGAGCCTCAGATGGACCAGTTGTCTTAACCAGGAGCTGGTAGAAACAGCTCTGTCCTGGAGAACCCAGGCAGCCATTTTCAACTAAGCTTTCATCCACGTATTTCTCTGTCCCAACAGATGAACTAGAATCTCCACTGAGGCTGTCTTTGGCAGTCCTCACTTTGTTATATGGGACCACAAAAGGGACTGTATGCAGAAACCTCACAAAGCGATCCTAATAGTGACTGGGGGAAATGACCATTGTTTCACAATCGTTAGAGATCCCTGTTAGAGTATTGAGACCTTCGGCAAACTATAAATGTATAAAACATGAAGAAAGGAAAGAGCAAATGCTTAGCTTAGAAACAATTTAGCATGTTGCAATTTAGCAGAGTAGAAATAATAGTGAGAACTGAAGTGTTTCATTCCTTGGCAATGAAATAGTTTGAGTATTATGGTCTGTGTTCTCTTATTGTGGGCATCTGTATCTGCCATGTGTAGTCACAGAGGTAACAGGGATAGGCTCTAGGAAGCAAAGTGTGTTGTAGCCACAATGAGAGGCATTCCTACAAGGAAGCCATGGTAGTCTGGAGGCCGACAACAGGACTAAAGGGAAGATAAAGGCTAAGCTTTATTCCTGAGGAAATAAAGGCAGAACTAATGGTTAAATTTAGGACACTCCACATTGATAGGTTGCCACAGGCTCTATCTGCTCTAGGTGGTCTTTAGCTGCCCAGTATCTTGGCCTTAGGATAACTCGGTCATGGGAATATTGTCTACTGAAGTACATGGGTCAGAGGTGGCCCTGTTCTGAACTGGTTTTTCTTATCAAAGACATTTTCTTGGATGCTCTACTCTCAGTAAGAATTTGCTGGGACCAGGGGTTAACAGAGTGACAGAGCCTTGCCTAGTATACAGGAGGTCCCCAGCATGGCACACAAACAAATGAACAAATTTTAAAATTGGAAAAGTAGTCTTTCCTGACCTAAAAAGGGTTTGAGCATGTCATAGCATCACAATGTGTAGGGAAAAAAAGCAGATAGCACTTTTGTCAAATAACTCACAATACATAACAGGCATCTTCTTCCTGCTGATAAATCAATCTCTTGTTTAAATGTTGATTCACTTCTATGGTTTTAACCTTCAATGCCCTGGATTACACAAGGGTTCCATTAATGTGGTGATGGAAAGCTTTTCCATTATTTTCTGCATCTATGATGATGGGTCATTCACCTTCACTGGGTTCCTTTGCATGCATAGGGAAGGCTGAGAATGGCCCAGGGTCAATATGCTGTGTTTGTAAGCTCCACTGGCATTTGATTGGAATGTCACTTCCAGTGTTCTCATTTCCATTTTCCACTTTAATTTTGACAGCCGATCCCATCCACTGATGATTCACAGTGTAGAATGGCCCATGAGTTATCATAGGAGAGAAGGAGGCTCAAGAGGACATACTTTGAAGTCCGGGTGTGAATTCACTGACAGACACAAAGTCACCTGCCACAGAGAGACTTTGCAAGAAGCGACGTGTTTGGTCACCAACACACGTACGAAGTGATTTATGGACTGAAGAGCTAGCAGTCTCAAGTTCATGTTTCTTACAAGTAACTCACAGTTCCAAGCCCATACTGATTGACATTCGAACTGTGTTGCTTCTGTTTAATAACTCAACTGTCATGATTGAAACTGGTGCACGCTGAAAGCCAGCCAAGGAAGGGCTTTCTGCTTCTTGGCACATAATCCTGTGTGACTACAACAGTGAAATGTTAGCACAACTTACAGAAGGCAACAGTGGAGCCCACATTTAAAGACGGCAGTGCAGATTTATTTTGCCAAGTTGTTTTTTTCCCTTGTGTGAAATTGCAGGGTGTGGCCACAGAACACTATTGTTAATTGCTCATTGAAAATCCAGCCCACACATCTCTCCTCACCCTTGCTCTTTTAGGATAATTCCACCCAGTTCACAAAGCAGTAGAGAAGATATATCCTGTCTTCATGAAAAACACGTCCATCCTCTTGCTGCTTGGGGAGGAAGTGGAAAGAGAATACTGATCCAACACAACAGGATACAGAGCTCTGTGCCTGGGTCTCACGGCTTATCTCTGATTTTACAAGCAGTCAGAACTTCTAAGCATTATGCCATATGAGTAGCCCCCACAGGGGAACCAGAACAAGTCTAAAGGAAGTCGGACAGAGTAGTAAGTCACACACACACATCAGAGATTCTATAAATCCCATGTCTTTGTGGCTTGGTATACTTGGGTCTCTGCACATTGTGTGTGTGTGTGTGTGTGTGTGTGTGTGTGTGTGTGTCTGTGTGTGTCTGTGTGCGCGAATGCACACAGGACAGTTATGAGGGGCACAGACACATATGATCCATCCCCATGCATGTGTTTGTGGATGTGGGATAAGGCACTGAAAAGAACTGGTGCATGGAAAAGGAAGGGTGAGGGCAGGCAGGAGCATTCAGAGAGCATGCTAACGTCATTATGGTCAAAGAAGTGTACAGCAAGGGCAACAGTGTCTTAGCTCAGACTTACTGGAACCTGATACTAAGTATACATCCGTAGCTGGGATGGGGATCCCAGAATATCAGGAAAGTCAGAGAAATGAATCATGGAAGATGAATGATATTGAACATGTATCTTGGTGTTCTACCCAAGAGACAAGACAGGTGAGGCATATATATGTCAAATCTTGTTCTAGTTAAGGGTTGTTTGTTGTCTACTAATTTGTGACCAGCCCTGCATGCAAAGTATTCTTCTAGGAGGCCAGACCAGCACAAAAGCAGATTTCTTCCCATAGAAAGCCATCAGGAATCTACAGAATTGTGGGATAGTAAGGGATGTGGCTAGACTTAGCCTCTATTATTGTGTTCTAGTGTTGGTCTAGGCACTGTTTAAGTACTTCATCTGTAACTTTTTAAGGATTACCAGGTAGCTGCAGAAGAACAAGATTTCTCATTTTACTGAAGAGTATTGATTGGAACCAGGCACCATACGCTCAACAGTATAAAGTACTGACAAACACTCTTATTGAAGACACTATTCTTTAGAATCTGATTTCAATGGTGCAATCCATATATGAATGAACACACTGACACCAAACATAGCCAAGGATGTAAGTGCACACCTGACTCTGTTACTGCTCCATCTGAGACAGCAGTCAGGAGGTGCTGAGTCAGCATCTCTGGACCCCAGGGTAGGTTGGCCATGGCAAACTTTTCCCCTGGTTTTGACAAAAGGAGGGCTCAACCTCTTCTAGAATTTGCCTTCCTTGTGAAGGGAGCTCCTACAAGAGGCAACATGATTGAATCCTCCCTGGCCCCTCAGCATGTCACTGCTTGATTTGAAGTCTGCCTCATCCAACCAGTGGTGAGGTCTCAGTGCCCAGAGCTATCAGCAAAGCGTCCCACTCCCTGTTTTTGTTGGCTTGTGTCCCTGAGACTCACTGGAGGTGTTGGCTAAAGCTGTTTACTGGCTTCATCTGAAAACACCTTTAGGTGTTCTTAAAATTCTGTTTCGAGCTACAATAGGGACAGGCAAGTCAATGAGGAAAGAAACCAGAGGACATAACTAAATGAATTGGCCACGGGGTAGTTTAGAGGAACTTTTGAAGAACTAGCCTGTTACTTAAGCACAAAACTTTCTTGCATTTATGCTGGCACACAGGATTCCAAAAAATCTTACTGTTATTTATTGATCCTCCTCCTGTGTGCTGAAGTTAGGCTAAGTGCAACCTGAAGGAACAAAGCAAGACAGAGTAGAATTAAATATCACTATAATATACTTGAAAAATAATAGCTCAAAAATTGTACTTGAGTAGCTAATGACACCCGATAGCTTCCTTTCTCTCTCTCTGTCTCTCTCTCCCTCTGTGTGTGTGTGTGTGTGTGTGTGTGTGTGTGTGTGTGTGTATCTGAACTATATGATGCTAAGATGTTGGTAGAACTAAATTACATGAAGAAAAGGCCTCAATCAGCTCCTGTAGACTCACCAGCTTCCAAAGGGAAATGAAAACTATTGAGACCACTCATCCACCCTCGAAGAAACATGTTCAACGAAGGGCTCACAGGATCCACAGCCCACTCCTGTCTTCACCTCTCCACACTTCCCCTGGATTAGAATTCTTGCTTTGTCCTAATGCAGTGCAGCTGTTTTAGAAGGAAACTCCTAAGACTTTCAATCTCTTGGTCCTGTTTCCCAGAGCCATGCTCCCAGCTCCCTGTCTTTCCCAGATCTGCGAGGACCTGGCTGCCTGCCTTGGCTCTGTTACATATGGAGATTTATCAGAAGGGAAAGTGAAGAGGGAGTCAGGAGAGGAGTGGGTGAGCAATTGTGCAAATGGGGAGCTCAAGGAACAAAAAGAGAATCCTAGTACTGCCCCCCTTCTCTTCCACAGCCCAAGAATAACATCCAAGCATCAGCATTGCTGCCTCCCACTGGCTGACATAATCTCCTTTGTCTTGTATTGAACCTTTAAACAGGACAAAACCCAAATTCTGTTTTCTTCCCTCACTTGAGTTGAATGGATTTAAGAATTGCTTCTAAAAGTCACCAGAAGGTTAGCCTGTGAACCAAGACCAAAGATTCTCACTGGGTTCTTCTCTCTGGGGTGTCTCTACAGGAGAGGAACTTTGATGGACCTAAGGTAGAAACACTCCTCAGAGCTGAAACAGGCACAGAGTCTCTTGTCAGAGTGACTGTACAGAAAGCCAGAACTGACCAGGCACGAGGTCCTCCTACCTGGAGAGTCCTTGTCCTGGTTGGCAAGGAAAAGGTAGCTGTATGCCTAGTCTTTGATGTCAATTTATGGCATTAATGGTGTCTATTCTCAACCTTCACACTTTCTTCTCGTGTGTGTGTGTGTGTGTGTGTGTGTGTGTGTGTGTGTGTGTGTGGTGTGCGTGTGCACACACATGCATATGTGCAAAGGTTTTGCATGTATATGAGCTGGGTCAAAGTCAGATGTTCTCAATCACTGGCCAGGTTCTTTTCAGACACTGCACATCTCACTGAACCTGGAGCTCATTGGTAGGGTTCAATTGGCTGGGCAGCAAGCCCCAAGGATCCTTCTGTTTCTGCTTTCTCGGGTTGAGAGTTACAGACACCACCATGACCAGATTTTTAGGTGAGTGCTGGGATCTGAACTTAAATCCTCTGTACTGCAGGTACATTACCAACTAAGCCACCTCCTGGGGCCCCAGCAGCATTTCTTTGAAATAAAAATTTATTTAATTAAAGTAACTGATATTCAAAAACAATTTATATGCATGGGTGTTTTATGTGTCTGTGTACCACATGTGTGCCTGGCGCCCTTGGAAGACAGAAGAGGACATGGATCCTCAGGAACTGGAAGTTATGGGTGGTTTTGACCTACCATGTGGGTTCTAGGAATCAAACAAGGTCCTCTGAAAGAGCAGCCAGTAGTTCTAACCACTAAGCAATCTATCCAGCTCCTCAGCAATATTTCCTAAAATAACATTTGGTCATTGAGTCAGTAGACATTACAAACACCTCCAAAAGCAGTTCAGAGCATGAAATGGCACACCTACTTTACAACTTTAAAATGCAATGCATGGGAATAATAGAGCCCTGAAAAGACACCATAAGAAAAGGAGGAGGAAGGGGAGGAAGAGAAAGAGGAGGAAGATTAATATGTTGTTCATTAACATTGGTTGTGCCTACTTTTTGATGAATTCAAATACATTCCCACAAAACTTCTTGGAAATGAAATCATGCAAGATGTTGAAAGTAGCACACACTTAAACCATCTGTATCATTTTCCCAATGCTGTTTAACCGAGGGATTCCTGGGAGGGATAATGTTAGGAATGGCATGTTTGGAAGATCTAAAACGAATATTAAATGTTGTATTAAAATATATCTATTCACATCTGAATTCAGTTAAAGGGCCCCAGAAAGGGGAAAATTGAAGAAAGCACTAGAATGTCCTGGGTGGTCATCAAATTCCAGGCCCTGTCCCAAGTGCTTGATAAGTAGATTTCTAAAGCATAATTATAGTCCCATGTTCCAGATGCTCTTATTAATTCCACTTCATAAATGGCAGGTAGGAGCTCAGTCTGGTGTGGAAACCTGCATACAGGGAGTGGGTGCTGTAACTGGCAAAATTGGGAATTGAGAAGAAAGACTGAATCCAAATCACGAACCAGCATGCCATGTGGCTCCTCAGTGCCTACGATACAAGTTCTGTTCTTAAAACATGTTTTTAAAATGTATTCATCCATTAATATATATTTAATAATAACATGCCTGTCAAAATGGCCCCCTAGGTGTTGAAAATGCATTTGAAAATAGACGAGATTCCTGCCCCTGATATTTACATTCCAGTCTAGATGAAATACAAATATAATAGAATCCTAGAAATAAATAGGCTTATTATAAGCTTCAGCAAATGCTAACATAGAACTGGAGATCTTGTGGCATTAAATAAAGGAGGGAGGTGCTGTGAGCCTAAATTCTCATGGAAGCCTGGCAATGGACTGCATGCAGGTAGTTTATTTTGTAAGCTGACCCAAAAGACAACACTCAGGAAAAGGCCAGCAAATAAAGAAGAAATGCTAACAGTAAGAATCATTTAAGACTCAGTATGTCACTTAAGGACAATGCTGTGGGTCATAGGGATATTTGTGCTTGGACACCAAGAATCCATGTAGAATACACCTCCAGAATGCCCCATGCAGTGGATGATATAGATGCACATCAATCCATTAGCTCCCCCTGGTCCATGGGTTAATTTCTTACTCCCAAGGCTTGCAGGCACAGCTCCTCTGTATCGTCAGAGACAGTCTGAAGCAGGAACTGTAGCACATGAGGCCAGGGGCTCTCATGGGACACCTGGACAAGGGTGTTGTTACTGCAATAGCTGGAAGAAGGGGTGGGCTCAGAGTGTGGAGAAGACCTAAGAGGTGACCAATGTGGAGGTCGGCTTAAATGGGTGGATCAGAGATGGCTTCTCTGAGGAGCTGGTATCTAGACTGAGCCATAGGGAAGGGAAGGTATAGAGTGTAACATAAACAGAAGAACACATTGGAATGTGCCAAGAAAGAACTGGACTCTCTCCAGAACTGAGAAGGGGAGAAGCGGTGCAGAGGAAAGGTGTGGGCAGTGTCCCATGTTAACTTGACAGGGGCAGTGGCCAGAGTGTGTAGAAGCATGGGTCACAGTATAATGTTACATTTTCATATGAACTTATCAACGAGTCATAAAACATGAGCACTACAGACTTTGGCCAGGAGTCATAAAAACCATTGAGACGGAAGACTCATCAGTATAAATCTGAGAGGTTTTTCTACACAGGAAAGTATAAAGGGGCAATGGCATCATTGGTCAAAGGTCTTACTGGGGCAGGAGCCAGGCTTCCCTCCAAGTCAAGGCAAGACATCATTCATTTGGGGTTGCTGAGCTCAGCCCTCTAGCCTGCAGTGTAGAGTCAACAAATGGGAGTCTAGACTGTATCACATGCCTGGATCTCAGGGTTGGGAAGAGACCTAGATCAAGGTAGCATAGACACTATTTGGGGGAACTGCTAAGAATCGGCTGTGTTAACATTAACCATTGTTTGATAATAATGATAACTTTTAAATCCTGAGACTTGCAGAATAAAAACTCTAAAAGGGCCAGGCAGTGGTAGCGCACGCCTTTATCCCAGCACTTGGAGGCAGAGACAGGAGGATCTCTGTGAGTTTGAGGCCAACCAGGTCTACAGGTTCCAGGACAGTCAGAGTCACACAGAGAAACAATGATTTGAAAAACAGACAATAACAATACAACCAAAAACAAACAAAAGAAAAAGAAAGAAAAGAAAACAGGAGCCTGAGTGTCTGTCTCCCCTTGAGTTTCATTTGACCTTCCCTGGAAAGCCTTTCACCTTGATTTTGGCTACATCTGCTGCACTGGGCCCAAAGGAGGCATTAGCATTCTCATCCAAGCCCCAATAAAGCTCCTCCCCCTTAAGATATTTGTTGACCAGGATTGCCTGTGTTTATGTAAATGTATTTGCTGCATGGTTCTAAGCAACATGAAGCACTTGCACTTGGGAGTCATGAAATGTCCACTTGCTTGCCTACCTGACCCTCCAGCTTCCAGAGCCATCAGTACACATCCTGTTTCTCTAGCATCTTCCATGGATGTCTCAGTCAGAGTAGCTAAGTGCTTAACAAGACCAAACTACCAGTGATGTAAGACGCCAGGAGATTATATTTTATTTTTGTCACATCCATATATATGTTCAGAAGGACTAGGTACCATACAGTCATTTGAACATTAAGGCTAGTTCCATCTTTCTGCTCCATCTTCTTCTAAGTCTTTAGAATCCACTCTACTTAACCAGCAAAAGAGAAAAAAAGCATATGGGAAAGGTCACAAAACTTGTAGGTGATCTACTAACACTGCAATGGGAATTGGTCCCATGGCCTTCCCTGGTGCACAAGAATCTAGAGGAAATATCCAAGAAGAGGACATCTGGGATGCTGCTGACTACCGGTGCTCTCTACCACCAGGAAGTAAAGAAGGAAACACTACTACCTTTACAGGGAATTGTAGAAACACAAAGGATATAGGTATGGTCAGCCAACTTTCAAAAAAGAAAGTGTGTGTGTGTGTATGTGTGTGTGTGTGTGTGTGTGTGTGTGTGTGAGAGAGAGAGAGAGAGAGAGAGACAGAGAGAGAGAGAGAGAGAGAGAAATTTACCTCAACAAAGAGTGCTTGCCCAGCATGTAGAAAACCCTGAGTACTATATAGACCCAGGCATGGTGGCTCACACCTGGGATTCCAGCATTCAGGAGGTAGAATCAGAAGGATTGGAAGTTCAAGATCATCCCCTTGTTACATGTCTGTTTTCAAGCCAGCCTGGGATACATGAGACCCTGTCTCATAACAAAACAAATAAGTAATCAAAAACACCACCAACTACCACAGCAGTGTATTGTGCTATGTATACACATAGGTATGCACATGTCCCATTTATTTCAAGTAATTAAATATTCAAAAATATTTAAATGAAGTACATTTAGGATTCTCTTTCTTTTATCGATTTCTATAGACTCTTTTTAAAAGCTGTGATAAAATAGATGTAATGTAAACTTTGGCATCTTAACTATAGGGACAATTTAGTAGCATATGGTGCCTGGGTACTGCTTTGTGTGTAGCCTCTGTGACTCTTTCCACAAATTCAGAATAGTAGCTTAACATAAAGAGAAGTAATAAGCTCTAGTATGTAATTCTCCCATGAAAGCTGACTTCAGTGTGCTGAGAGACACTTGTTCGGCTTTTTAAATTAGACAAAATATAGGGTGAGAAGCTTTGCCCTCTTAATCATTTTGGAGGAGCCAGAGGCCTTGCACATGCTAAGCACTCACTGTACCACTGGGCTATATATCCTTAGCACACACTAAATCTTTACATGCACACTTCAGAAACAGTCACATTCCTGGACAATATCCATGACTTCGCTTCTAATAAAATTGAAATTGTATCTATTAAACAACAGTTCTTAAAAAACAAACAAGAAAATAATTATTTTATTTGCCTCCTCTGGTGATTAAAAAAAAAATATTTTTGTCTCTACAAATTTGAGTGCCATAAGTACCTTCTAATGCAGAAGCATCTAGTGTCTATCTATGAATGGCTTATTCCACCTAACACAATGGCCTCAAATTTTGTCCACATTACAGCATGACTCAGAACTTCCCTTTCCCCTAAGGTTGAAGAATGAGGATAAATTACAACAATTATCCCATCGCGTGTGCATATCACATTTTGTCTACTTACCCATCAGTGGACATTCACGTTACTTGAATATTGTGAAGGCAGATACTGTGCACTGCACACTCATTGACGTGTGTGTGTGTGTGTGTGTGTGTGTGTGTGTGTGTTCATCAGGTTTGTATCACTCTCTTCCAGGGCCCTTAATTCTACCATTTACTTTCTTTAGTCTCACTGGATAAGTTCTTTTGTGCTAACCTCATTTCTTAAAATCATATTCAATTTAAATGATAACTTTATCAAAAATATGGTATATTGTTCAAGCAATGGAGTTTAACGTTGAATGAGTAGGTTATTTATTATCAAGGCTAATCATCCTGTTAATTATTTGTGAGTACTTATTATTATATCAGAGGTTAGAGTCCATATGGAGAGTACAGAGTGAGGATACCAGGAAAACATTGCCTAACTAAGCAGGGTTCATAGGGGCCCATAGGGGCTGAAGCAGTAATCACAGAGCCGGCATGGGTCTGTGCTAGGACTTCTGCATATATGATATGTTTGTTCCTGGGTATTTCTGTGGGACTCCTAACAGTGGGAATGTAGAGTCTCTGACTCTTTTGTCTGCTCTTGAGACCCTTCTCCTCCTACTGGGTTGCCTCTTCCAGCCTTGATGTGAGACTCTGTGCCTAGTCTTATTGTACCTTGCTGTGCTGTGTTCAGTGGATATTCATGGGGGCCATGCTCCTTTATTAAGAGAAATGAAGGAGAAGTGGATCTGGGGGAGAGGGGAGCTGTGGAGGAATGGAAGGAATGAAAAGAGAGGAAATTGTAGTTAGGATATACTGAAAACAGAACGAGACATACAGTGCGGGCCCTTGTTCTTCTCTTTCTTTAGGGATAATGCACAGAGTGTGGTAGCTAGAACTTTCAGAGGTTATTCTCACCACATCCATGTTCATCAGCATCCAGAAGGAAGTTAACAAGTGATTCACAATGCCAGTGGCCCATGGGTGGGTAAGTTTGCTGAACACAGGGATAAAGCTTTCATCTTTGTAAGATAAAACTTGGCTGAAGCCTCAGAGTACTAGAATGGGGTAGGGGAGCTCCTCCTCCTCCTCCTCCTCTTCTTCCTCTTCCTCCTCCTCCTCTTCCTCCTCTCCCTCCTCTTCTTCCTTCTCCTCCTCCAAGTTTGTTTGTGGGATGGAAGGTTGGGATGATTAGGTGTTTAGTCAATACTCAAAAATGGCTGCAAAATAAATTTATAACTCAGTTGTTGCAAATTGGAATTTTCTCTGCCTATAACTTTAAAGACTTTTGTTCATTATTAGGAACATTGGATATACTGTACAATGCCTGTGTGTGTCATGGTGGGGGGCTTACAGCCCCTAACAGTATCAAAAGTTGCCCATCTATCAGTATGCCTTCCCCCCCCCCCACTATCAACTATACGCCTAGTGTCTCAATGGACAGTATCTCTCTGGGGCTCAGTATTATAGACCTTTTTAGACAGTTTTTTTTTTTTTCTGAAAATGCTCACCTCTATCTCTATTACTGGTACCCAGTCTCAGAAGGATGCTAAGGCCATGCCTAAGGATTAGCACCCAGGGGATGATTGAGAGATGAAGGTACAGGTTACACACCACAGTGATGTGGGAAGAGCTCCCACATACCTTCACTAAGGCAATGCACAGTAGAGCTCTAGTCTTTGCTTGCTAGTAGCTGGAAAGCCATCTCTCCATAAGTCACATGCCCAGTCTGTGGGAGGGCCTTGAGGACAGTCACCTGTAAGGGAGGCTTCAACTCTACTCTCTCGGGCATTCTAGTTGAGGTCCAAGAATTGAATTGACACACATAGACTATGTAACAAAAGCATACCAATTCAATATGTTTTATAGGACTCAAGAGCACTCATGAGGAAATGACACTATGAAATGCAGACTCTACATGTTTTAGTGTGAGGTTTAATAGAAAGAAGCTAGCCTGGCAAAATAACTCAATTATTTTTGGAAACTAAAAGAAGATAAGAACTATTTTAACAAGGTCTGTTTGTACAGAATTCTCTTGGCTCTAACTCCCCATCAAAGAATGTGTCTTTTTTTTCTCCTGGTACAGGGAGGGCATCTCTCTCATGAGCGTCTTATCTCTTGTTTGCTGGAAGCAAAGGGGAGAAGATTAGGAGGACTCTTCTTGCATCTGCTGTTTCTCAAGAATCTTTTGTTCAAACTAATCTTTATGTTGAAGTGTGAGATTTGGGGTACACATTCTGCCAAGCTTCGACAGTTGGGCCTCCGGACTACTCATTTATGATGATCTCATTGCAGGTACTGAACACAAACCTCATCTTTTCTGGCTCATTTCCTGCCAACCAAAGTGGCTCAGCCAGCCACCTACAGACCGATTAGTCTTCCATTAAGCTCCCGATATAACTGAATCTTAAGTTCATGTACATTTTCTTTTTAATCTCCCATGTGCATGATAAACTCCCAGACAGCATATGGGCTTGTGGCTTATTTGTCCGTACCACAACTATTCATTGCCTTTCAGTGAATTAAAAAAGAATTAATATACCCCTACTTAATTTCTTTGTGACTTGATGATTCCAGAATAGACAATGGAAAGATGCTGTCATTTCCAAAATGTTACAGAAATGGGCTCTTTGTTTCTATTTCCCTTGTTTTTCTTTTCCTTTCTTTCTTTCTTTTTTTTCAAATCTGACCCAGCCACGACTGAAGTTGGTGCTCTCCAGCCCTTAGGATGAACACCCTGCCTGTGCCCACTAGAATCAACAGTCACAGATTTTACTCTAGTAACAATATTAAAACAAGGCGTGGAGGTGCGTGCCTGTTATATCACCACTTTGGAAGCCATGGCAGGAGGATTGTTGTGACTTCTAGGCCAGCCCTAGCTGCATAGGAAGATGCTCTCTCAATATCAACGATGACAATAATGTAACATTCAGATTGCCTTCTAGGAGGCCAGCTGAGGTCCTCTGTTCTGAAACACCTACACCCAAAAGTCCCAGAGTATTGCCCTGAATGTCTTCTTATTCTCTTTATTCCTTTCCCCCTCCTGTTTCTCCTTCATCTCACCACTTTGTCAAACATTCAGGTCAAGGTCAGAACAAGGGACTAGCTTGGCTAAAGGAACTAAATTTAGCCACAAAGAGCCTCTTCCCTGTGAAAAGACTGATGCCCGGTCAAGTGCCTTTAGATTCTTGCAGACAAAGAAAAAGAAATCTCCTTTAAGAAGAATGCCATCTGATTTTCTCTGCTTGCCGCCAAGCCAACCTCACTGAAGTTTCCAGGACAAGTGTTGGAGAAGCCATCGGAATACCCGGACCCTGATTCTAGCATTCTGTGTTGTACTTGAACTCAACCCTAGAAGTTTCCCTTTCAGCTTTGTCCCACCCCTGTCACCACGCTGGCTGAATGGGGTCACTGTCACCTTACTTCGGTGTTGTTTGTAGGGTCCCCAAGTCAAGGAAGTGATCTTTAGCTCTTGAGGCCACTAGTGCCACCAACCTGAAGGGACTTCTGGAAATGGCCCAAAAAGCCAACTTCTTTATGATTTGAAAAGACCAGGCATAGCCACTAAGAAGCTAAGTGGGGTTGTAGAATCTTCTGTGAGGAGAATATGACACCACCTAGGTGTGTAGGAATGAGTTTATTTTCTCCACTAATTCCTGAATTTTTAAAAGGCAGGAAAAGGTTGAAAGTCGAGCAAAGCCAAAGGTTAGTCAAAGAGGATACTGTTATCAGAGTTTAAAAGAAAAATCCCAGGATATGTAAGCTGTAAGTCTCAGCATGTGCCCAAGAGGAGGACATGGAAGAGAAAAAGGACCCGGTGTGTGTGTGTGTATGTGTGTGTGTGTGTGTGTGTGCTCACGCACATAAGCATAAGTATATGTGTGTTTGGGGTGTGGGGTGCAGCTAGAGTTAAGCAGGCGTGGGAAACAGACACACGGCAGACAAGAAGCCATGTATTGGAGATAGAAGCTTTGGATAAAGAGTAAGGAAGCTCGAAGTACAAACAAATCAACCACACCAACCAACCAACCAACACAAAACTTAGGTTCAAACAGCATCTAAAAGAGACAGGAAAAAAGAAACTGTCAGGACCCAGGAAGTTTCTAAGACCCAACCAACATCATGGTGGTCATGAAACTGAGCTAGGAGGTGAAAATTCTGGAAACAAAAGTACAGTATCTTATTAAAGAAATAATTATTCCACCCATCTCTCTTTTAGCTAGACTTAAGATGAGCTCACATTCTTTGGGTGGTCCCACATTCCTGAAGGGTAGTCCCTTCTCCAGGTGGTTGACCAGTCCAATTGGATTAATTCATTTATATTTGGGGTTAGTTGGAATGTTGGGTCTCTACCTAGGCTAGAGATTTCATTCTGTTGACCAGAAGGAACTAGCCCCTTTGCTTTCCTGTTACTGGATCAAATGGCCTACTTACCTAAAGGTGTCTGATGCTCTTTGAGCAGAATTTCTCAACCTGTGGTTCTAGACCCCCACAAGGGTTGCATATTAGATATTCTGCATATTTGATGTTTACATTATGATTCATGACAGTAGCAAAATCACAATTTTGATGTAGCAATAAAATAATTTTCTGGTTGGGGATCACCACAACACGAGGAACCATATTAAAGTATTACCAGCATTAAGAAAGTTGAGAGCCACTGCCTCAGCATTTCCCTAGTGAGAACCACAGCAAACTGTACCACATTTCCCATCCCCCAACCACCACTAGTGGTTGATTAGCAGCCTCTGGAAGTCATCTGGGTGCCCTGGCATCTGTATGTTGTTGAAGCAAACAACAGCAATGCAACCAGTAAGGGAAAGTAAGCCTCTCAGATCCTGTTCCCAAGTGTGTGCCTAAGGATGGCCAGCACGAGGAAGGGTGGCTGTTAGGTGCTATGTGGTTTTGAGAAGATGAACTTTAAAGGGGACTCACTGGATCAAACCCCCACTGTCCTCTAGGTTCCTCATGGCCTTGAACAAGTTACTCTCAGTTTCTACACAATGCACTTTCTAAGTAGACTCAAGACATCATATTGCAAGTCTCAACTGAGAAAACATATGTATGGTGCCCAAGCTTCCTGATTATCTTGTTATCTATTGATGACAAAATGAGATCCATGAAGAATGTTATTGGGTTCCTAGGGAATTCAAGCGTGATGAGCACACGGGTGCTGTCAATCGTCTTGTGGCTGTAAAACACACCCGTTGCGTCTTTTGGTCTGCGTTTCACTGTGCTCATTACTTGTTTACAGCCCCCAATTTTCTAAACTGCCTGCAGAACAGAAAATTATCTTTTTGTTATTGGGTCCCCAATGTCACTTCTCCTGTCTGCCATATACAATCTTTACTGAGTAAATGAAAGTTGAAATTATAAATTAATAAGCAAAGGAAAAGCAAACAAAAGAAAACTCAGTTGAAGCGAGGCTCTGCTTGTTTGTTTTAAGCAAAGACAAGTATTTCTTACACAAACGATGTCTAGAAAAACTGCACCTTTCCTGTCTCTTTTGAACCATCCCACCTTTTCTGACCTGTCTATTGGGAATGCTAAGTCACGTGTTCATTTCCCCAGAGTTACTTAGGTGTCTATTCAGCGTGGGCTGCTCTAACACAATGCTATGGGATGGGTGGTATAAAAATAGACATTTACTTTTTATGCCCTAATGAATGGAAAGCCAAGACTTGGGCACAAGTCAGTTTGGGTCCTGGTGAAGGTTCAGTGTCGTGATTGCTGATAACTGTCTTAGCTGTGTTTTCACTGGGTAAGAAAGAAGGGTACATATGGTGCCTCTTCCTTTCTGTATGTGGATACTGATCCTATCATGGTGACCTCACCTATGTGACCTCATCCAAATAGAATTACCTCCTAAAGAGCTCACTTACAAGTGTCATCATAGTGGGGGATAAGGCCTCAGCCCACAAGTTTTGGGGACACAAAACACTCTAAAAAGGATGGATCAATTAAACAACGCAGCCGGATGTTCTTTCTAAGTTCCCATGTGCTCCTTAATCTAGGGAACTGATTCTCAACCTGTAGGTCACGACCCCTTTGGCAAACTTCTATCTCCAAAACTTTACCTAACAATAGAAAATTTACTGTAGCAAAATTATGAAGTAGCAATGAAAATCATTTTATGGTTGGGGGTCACTACAACAGGAGGAACTGTGTTAAAGGATTGTAACGTTAGGAAGGTGGAGAAGCACCGGTCCAGGATGAGTCCATGTCAAACCTCTTGCTTTGGTCTGTACATCTGGAAGCCAGGCAGTTCAGAGTAAAGAAGGAAGAGAGAGGGAACAACTTCAAAAATGAACATCTCGTTATGGAAAGCACTAGATCTCTGTAGGAACAGAGGGAACAGGGTCCAAGTTTCCTAAAAGAAGAAGCAAGCCTGCTCTGAATATACTTTCTGGTTCTGATGAAACCAGTGCAGGTCTGGAAGGTACCCTCTATGATAGGAACCTTATTAGCCTGTAGACTATTTTTTAAACCATTGCAACAACCAACTTAAAAGAAATCACCTTCAGCAGCTTAAGGATTAACTGATGCCCACTATCCCAAAGGGAAACTATTTAAATAATTTTTAATAAATTGAATTTGACCTCCCACTGACTGTCCTGGCTACATAATCTGTGAAGCACAGCACAGCATGAAGATGCAGAGCCTGTTTTAGAAAGAAAGAAAGAAAGAAAGAAAGAAAGAAGCAAACATTAAGCATTTCAAGACTTTGGCTGGAGAATAAATAATCAGATGTTGGTCCCTTTCTGGGGGCGTATTCTGCTCATCCACCGTGTCTAGCAAAGCTTAGCAAACAAGCACCACAATACTAGGAACCCCAAGTCCCTTCTGGGTCACGTAGCTGCTTCAGCTACAAAAGCAGACATTATCAACACCATTGGGTTTTCCCCAAATTGCCAGAATCTGTGGTGGTCTCCATTGAATGAACAATTTCCAATAATGTTTTTTCCTTTCAAGTTTTGTCCATAAACCAGTTAGTTCAAAGCAAACAAAACAAAACAAAACAACAAAACCGAAAGAAAGAAAGAAAGCAAGAAAGCAAGCAAGCAAGCAAGCAAGCTAAAGTGCTGCACTGCAGTAAATAAATCTGATGGTCTGCAGACTTGATACAGCGCCACTGTTTATTGGTGTGTATGCGTTGGGAAGTGGGCAGGTAGAAACACCATGCCCCAAAGCCAAAGAAACTAGCCACACAACCGGGACAAGCCACTTAGTAGGCGGCACGCCCCCAAGTAAATTGCTTTCTAAACATTCCCTGGAAAACTGCATAAACTGGAAATGGCTGTAGCTGTGAAGAGACAGGAAGAAGCTGGGATAACTGGCAGCGGGGGAGGAATCTAGCTCTAGCTTTCTTTTCCTAGTGGATCATTTGATAAGAAAGCCAGGTCCCAGCAGCATCACAATGGCCTATTTATCACGCACCGGGTAGCCAGAGCTGGGAATCACGGGGGTGGCAGCCATCCCCGGAAAACCACGGCTCTCCGACACAGGAAAGCAGGCTGATAAGCGATCTACAGACAACGCTTCTTCCTTCCTCGGAAGCTGCCACACAGGCAGTGGGCTGACCCGGGCGACGACAGTGCAGCTCCCTGAGCAGAGGGGTGGGGGGAATCGCCGGGGTAGAGTAGACAGCACTGAGGCTGAGCCATGCTGGCACAGCTCAGCCCCTCCCTGATCTTGCACTCCTGCAAACAGGAACAGGCGTTAAGGGGGTAGAGGCAGCCCAGAGGACTCTGGCCCACGCACCATACTCTAGGTTGTGATGGCACAGCCCTTTCCGACAGTCCCCGGGGTGTCTCCTCCCTGCTGGATTTCGGTCAAAAGCAAAAAGAAACACAGACGTTTGTCGCCCTACTAAAGCCTTAGAGCTTTGAGTTGCATTCCAGGCAGGGTAGCCCATTAACAAATACAGAGCCGTCCTGAAATGTGGGCCCTAACTTCCTGAGATTGGTGTTTTTATGCATACAATTAAAAGAATTGGCAGCAGCCATCCCTAGGCTCTGAGATGACCAGACTCCCCAGGGAGCGCTTTTTGTTTTGGTTTGGTTGGGTTTGGTTTTGGTTTGGGGTTGTTTTGTTTTGTTTTTTTTTGCAGAATTGGTGCAGCAGCTGATCCCCGCTGCGGTCCTATGACAAGATATGTTCTTTCATTTATGCAATCCCTGAGATGCTTAGTTTGGAGCCTGAGAGAGCTTCGGTCGAGCTGTCTATAGAGGGAAAGGTCTGAGAAAGCCAAGCCACAGGGGTCTCTGTGAACTATGCTTGCAGGCCAATAGGGCAGGGCAAGAGGGAATGGGGTCTCCAGGCCACAGAGGGAGCTGGTCTGTTGGGAGCTAGGATGTCCTTCATCTACTTTCAAAATTGTACACAGGTCCCCCAAAGTCGAAAAGGGGTGGGAGTGGGGTGTCAGGTCAGAGCTTAACTGTGTGTTCTGCTGCTCCAGTCACTTGGGCCAGCAGCCTACTCTCCTGTGGCAGATAGCTAAAGGTAACCAAAGCTCTTCTTCTAGGCTGTGTGTGTGTGTGTGTGTGTGTGTGTGTGTGTACGTATACAGAGAGGGAGACAGAGAGAGAGAGAGGAACACAGAAATACACACACAGAGACACACCCTCACATATAAACACACACATAGATACACACACAAATATACAGATACACACAGATAGACATACACAGATAGACACAGAGATACACACACACACACACACACACACACACACACACACACTTACCCCCATAGTCCAAACTTAGTGTTCTGCCTTTAGCAGCAGGGACAGAACTAGGAAGGAATTTCTTCTCTTGCCACCTGCAGAGCAGTGACTTGGCAAGCAGAGAAAGATATTCTATCCTAAGGGCACAAGGTCCTCCAATTGATTATTCTATAGACAATGACAAAGTTGACTCTTGACCCAGAGGAACAAAGAAATTACGTGACAAACCCCTGTTGCTCGGTGGTGGTCTGAGACCTAAGTTACTAAGCACTATGAAGCAAGGCACCACGATTTCCCAGGAACTGCCTCTTCCCCATTTGCTATGAAAATCTCCCAGCATGATCTGGGATTTCTCCAGTTCCTCCATGAAATCTCCCACATATCAGGGGAAAGAGTGAGCGGCTGGTATCCCCAACAAAGATAGGTAATGAGAGTAGTCATATTCACATTTCTTCTGAAATGTAGTTGGGGGGTTCCCTAACCGCCTACTTACTGTGGCCATCACTGTAGCCCCCTTCTGCAGTACGTCAGGGAAACAAGAAGTGGCTCTTTCTAAGGAATAGGCTGCCTGCTGTCTCTGAGATTCAGTTATTTTTTATCATACCACTGAACAATGGGGAAGAATGTGGGTTATGATCACCCTCTCCCATACACACGTGTAGTCTTATATAATTTAGGTTGGCTCAAACTCTGTATGGAACCAGGGAGCACTCTGAACTTCTGATCCTGCGTCTATACCTCTTGAATGCTGGGATTACAGGCATGTGCAGCTCTCCTGGTTTGTGCAGTGCTGAGGACTAAACTCCTCAAGCCACCTTCTGTGTGTGCTATCAAAGGAGCTATATGCAGTAACGAGGACTTTCAAAGGAGACACATGGTTTGTCAGGTAGAAACTTTGCCCCATATCCATGTTATCAGTATCTTTTCAGAGATATCTGTGTAATAGGAATTCATTTCGCATACATTCATTTAATGAGTTCCTCAACTGGATGTGACGGCTCATGCTTATAATTGCAATATTGCAGAGACTGAAACAGGATTACCATGAGTTTAAGGCCATCCTGGCCTACAAAATAAGACCTTGTTTGAAACAAAGCACACATACACCACACACACACACACACACACACACACACACACACACACACACACTAAATAAATCTCTTTAGAAAGGCTCATTTCCCCTATGTTCCTGTCATAACTTTGCCTCTGGCTGACACTCCCAGTACACTTACCAAGACAGTCAAGAAGCGTGAGTTCAGTAACTTTCTTAGTCTGTTTTCTGTTGCTGTCCTTGAATATCATAGCGAAGATGGGTTATAAAAAATAAAAGTTTATTATAGTCACAGTTTTGCAGGCAGGAATGTCCAAGGTTGAAGGATGACACCTGATAAAGGTCTTCTTGCTGGTGGGGACTCTGTAGAGTTCTGAAGTGAGGCAGAGCATCACATGGTGGCTACAATACAGTGCAATACCAGTGCAGCAAAGAGAGCTCACCTTTACAGCAAAGCTACTTTCTCAGTAGCTGTTAACCCAGTAGTTTATGAGTGAACTAATACATTTGTGAGGCCTGAGTCCTTAGGAGCCAGTCACTGCCCAGACCATTGATATAGAACTTTGGAGACTGTTTCCAGCACAAGAATTCTAAAGGACAAACGCCAAAACCATAATAGCATCCTAGGGTCATCCAGGGTCAATGCCTTCACAGAACCCATAAAGCTCCTCATGGCTTACCAGATCTCCTGCTGACACTCTGACCTCTTCTGTCCTCCTAGAGCAGACAGAGAACCTTGCTGGTCCTAAGTGTCTGGCTTTTCCCATATGAGTCTGCTCTTCTACCCACTACCCTGTCTACTTGCTAGCATCCAGGGCAGGTGGTCCTGGAAGGCTGGATCTCCCCACACCCCTCAAAAAAATTTGGACACATGCTTCCCTTCTGGTTGCTTAGTGTACAGCAGATAACAACTACCTGTGTGACCTCGAGACTATGAACATTTTTTCTTAGGAATAAATGCACAGACCAATCATGGTCTCCATTTGAGTGAGGGATTAGTATCTGAACCACTGTACATAATGATCTGCAAGGGCCACATTCCTTTCTTAGCAGAATGCAGTTTGCAAAGGACAGAGTTGGCACCTTCCTACACTACAAGTTCAAGAGGTAGCAAGGAGATCCTTTCTCTCCCTCCTATCAGGCATTCTCTCCACCTCACTGTTTGATCTGATTCAGAAAGTTTTAACTATAAAGACTCATTTTTCAGATGAAGATCCTTCTATATGTGATTTAGTGATGGCTTAGTGATTCCTTAGGATGTGGAAGATAGAATGGCTCTATTATCCCCCACAATACCAATATGAAGAATGGAAACAGATATTTTCACAGTTGGACACCAGTGTAGTAGCAGCCTCCACAGTGGTGAAAAGGTAGAAGCAAGCCAGATGTCAACCAACGGATAAATACACCCACCAAATATAGTATAGACACACAATGGAATGTTATTCAGCCATCTGAAAGAATGCAGTATTGATGCATGCTATCAGATGGCTATAGCTCTGAAACATTGTTATGTAAAGACAGTCAGATACAAAGACAACATCTTCTGTGCTTCCTTTCATATAGAATATCCATAAGAGATAAACTCATAGAAACAAAGACTAGGGTGTGGGAAGGGCAGGAATGAAGAGTAACTGCTTAATGTGTCCGAGTTCTCCTTGGAGGAGATAGGCATATTTTAGATGGATGGTGGTCACATGAAATGGAAGTTTACTAAAGACTGCTGAATTGATTGCTTTAAAATAGTTAAATTTATATGTTGATTTTCTCCCCTTAATACTTAAAGTTCTAGATTTTTTTAAAGACACTTTTTTTCATGGTCTTGTTGCATACAGCACTGGTCATCTTTGGTCCTGAGGAGTGGAGGTAGTAAAGAGAGAGAGAGAGAGAGAGAGAGAGAGAGAGAGAGAGAGAGCGAGCCAATTTTCTTTTCAACTCATCAATTGCTATATTATCAACAATTGGTGACCAATTTGATGACAATTGATGATATTTAAAGGGGCCCCACAGACCAGAACAATAGAATGCCCACAGTTTACCAAAGCAGTACCACATTCCACGGCAACCTTGGCCTGGAGCCACTTTGACCTTACTGTTTATGCAGCCTTCTTCAGAACCAGGGCCGCTGTCATGGAAGCCGCATCCTCAGACAGGCTTGGCTGATGTCATTCAGCTGCATCACAGTCTCCTTGAAATGACAACAGAGATAGACATTTGTGGTTCTACATACTTGGAGCTTCTCTCTATCTAATCTATGGGTAATAGAAATGTCTGTTTATAG
Organism: Rhynchomys soricoides; assembly: GCA_019843965.1. NCBI lineage: Eukaryota > Metazoa > Chordata > Mammalia > Rodentia > Muridae > Rhynchomys > Rhynchomys soricoides. The sequence goes on along the minus strand of JADRCH010000005.1, from coordinate 28,408,736 downwards.
TGAGTCCCCAATACATGCAGACTTCTGTATAATTTACATGGGACTTACATGACTGAAGCCTAAGGTAGTTCTCATCAAGGTTTTGATTTTTTCTGTCTTATACACGAAGAGTCTGAGGAAGAGAGATAGATTGCAACTGAGTCCTAGATACCACAGGTGCCAGGTAGTGGTGTCTGGGTTGACAGTCAGTAAGAAGTAAGCCATATGGCCTCTCTGCAAGGATTCTTCCTATACTTCCCCTTCCTTGTGGAATCCCAGAATGCTTCCCTTTGCTGTTCCGGGGGATCATGTCCTCCAGCATCTGGCTTCCATGCCTTTGGCAGCCAAACCATATACATTCGCTGGAGCATTTCACTTTGTTTCCAACACTGGGGTATAAATAGGATGAAACAATAGCTAGCCTTTCCTTTGCCTCTGCTATTGTTTGTGCTCTGGGTCAGAAGACATGCAGGCAGCCCACGAACAACCTCTGCTTTAGCGTAGAAATCCTGGAAAGATTTGCTCCCTTTGACCGAAAATATGTGAGGGATGCTGACTCATTTTTTTATTACTGACTTCTTGGAGTCATTTGAATGCCATTTTTCCCACCTTGACCTTCCAAGTCCCCAGAAAGTCTGGTGCAATGTATCAGAAAGCCAGGAGCCTCTGAACAGTTAGTAAATCCAGGATGCTGGGGCCATACGTAGCAAAGAGGCACCAGTCTGGGAATGGATGGGTGTGGCCTAGGTGACATGTTCTGTTGAACTTTTTCACCTTTTCATTTTGTAGGTGAAGGAATTGTGTCCCCAATGGCAAGCCAATGGTGCCATACACCTCAACTGTTGGTGGCATGCAGAACTTAAGCCCTGGTTACTCTGCTACTTCCATCAGGTCAAAATCATCTTCCCCAACATCCCTTCCCTGTCACTTCTCATGCCACCCTGTTAGCAAGGACACACTGTGACAAAGGTTAGATTCACAGCAGGAGTAATGCAATTCCCAGAATAACCACCTTGTGCTGTTTTATTTGTCTGTTTTCTCAGAGGATGAAACCAAGGCCCAGAGAGGTCACTTGGCAAAAGTGTACCAAGACCTAAATGAGAGTTTTGCTTTTGTTACACAGCAGATTAGACTTTTCTCATTGATATAACAAAAGCAACTTAGGAAAGGTTCATTTTGGCTCCTGAGTTAGAGGGTGCAGTTCATCTTGGGACGGAAGGCATGGTGGAGCAGTGCTAGCTGTGGGGGCCAGAGCTTGAAGCAGCTAGTCACATAGTGGCCACGGCCAGGATGCAGACAGGCAAAGGCTGGTGGGTGCCCAGCTCACTCCCTCCTTTCCATTCAGTCCCAGATCCCAGCCTACGGGACCCCACAGTCCATATTCACAGTGGTTCTTTCTTCTGCAGTTAAATCTAGAAGTGTGTCCCTTCAGTGGTTCTCAATCCCATCAACTTGACGTGAAGGTCACAGAAAGAGCCATCCTAAGCCGAACGGCTGTCCCAAGAGACCAACACTGTTATTTTAGAACTTCGGACTTTTCCTTTTAAAGAGAACTTTAAAACTTGTTATAAATTGGAGCTGGAGAGATAGGACTCAGCAGTTAGGGGTACACACTGCTCTTGCACAAGTCCTGAGTTCAGGTCCCAGCACCCACATTGGGTCACTCACACCAATGTGTGACTCTAGCTCTAGCATCCTATGCCTTCTTCTGCACAACTCAGGCATTTGCACTCGTGTGGACAAACTACACACTGGCACTCACACACACACATAATTAAAAATAACATCTTTTAAAAACTGTTATTGGTATATTGTTTTAAGATGTAGTCTCATCCCAGGAGAACCAGTGGAAAACTCTTCTAGGAGGGCATGGGTCTTCCTCTGGCCACATTTAAGACCCTGCAGAGGGGGGCCCCCAGGTTATTCCACAAAATATCTAGAGGGGAAGTTGACAAGGGAGGCGTGTTGTTTCTCCCCACACTGACTGGGTCACCCAAGAGTAGTAACACCTGCTAGAGTGGCTGGGAGAGGGAGGTCTGGTATCACACTGCCCAACAACCCGTAAATGGTTGTTAAATGTTATTTAATAACTCTATTAGTTATTAACATGACCTGGCCAGCCCCCAGTAATCAAGGCAGAGTCCTATAGATTTTTTTAAATCAGCTGTAAAACAATTTACTGGGTGAATTACCCCTAACCTATTTTTCTGTATGCTGGGCTGGCTAATTCCCAGTTGAGTTCCCAGGGTCTTTGTTATGTTCCATCAGTCTGTCTTGGGGTCACATTTCACTTGGCCATATACTCCTGGTCCATCTCATCCAATGGAGACTTCCTATTCTTTCTGTCTCCTTCTTCCTCCTTCTCTACCCTTCTTCTTCCTCCTCTTTCTTCTTGTGGTTCCTACACCACTTTTATTTAACCAATAGTTTTAAATTGGGGGACAAGGTTTACATAGCATCACTTGATATACATGAGGATCCCCTCATGGGGGCACCCTGAACTTGGGTGCCAATATTTAGCATCTGAATACATAGCAGCACCTGACTAATCCTCAAAAGATACCTGCTGTAGACTGTACGTTAAGGAGTGTGGCCTTGCTGCGTCTCACTGCCCTCATCACTAGAGAAGGCAATACTATTATCATCTGCCTTATAGAATTGAGAGACTTAAGCTAATACCACATACAAAGGGCATAGAGGAGAGCCTGGCACACCTTAGTGTGTATGAGTGCCAGCTCTCAGCACACTCTAGGGAACTACATGCCCACTGGTAGGACTGGCAACCAAAATCCTGGTGCTAGCTGTGACTCTTAGTGAACCCCCATCTCTTCACATGCCTTTTCCAATTCCACCAGATGAGTTATGTTCGCCATCTTACACTGAAGCTCTGTGTACTGGCTGGTTTTGTGTGTCAACTTGACACAAGCTGGAGCCTCCTTTGAGGAAAGGCCTCCATGAGATCCAGCTGTAAGGCATTTTCTCAATTAGTGATTAAGAGGGGACGGCATTGTGGGTGGTGCCATCCCTGGGCTGGTAGTCTTGGGTTCTATAAGAAAGCCAGCTGAGCAAGCCAGGGGAAGCAATCCAGTAAGTAACATCCCTCCATGGCCTCTGCATCAGCTCCTGCTCCCTGACCTGCTTGAGTTCCAGTCCTGACTTCCTTTGGTGATGAACAGCAATGTGGAAGTGTAAGTTGAATAAACCCTTTCCTCCCCAACTTGCTTCTTGGTCATGATGTTTGTGCAGGAATAGAAACCCTGACTAAGACACTCTGGAAGGAGGTGAGACTGCTTCTCTAACACCAGGTTGGTGTCTGCAACCCGATGCCATTTTTAAACATATTCTTCAGTATTTTCCATGTATTTTTGTTTTGTTGGGGATAGGTGGTAAACTATGTGACTTTAATCAAATGCTCCCAGAATCTGTTCTTTAGTAGAGCAACTGAGGACAGCCAGAGTGGCAAGGCTATGCTGCCTACCCCTATCTTGGGAGTTTGTCCTTGAATGACTTTCAGCCTACACGTATGAGACCCCAGGGAGGTTGAGGACAGTGACCAAGTAGAGTTTTTGTGGATTCAAAACCTATGGCCCAGAAAAAAGGAGGTTCAAAATGACCTTGAGCCAAATCTCTTTGTTTTGTAATGTTCTAGCTCAAGGAACTAGTGAAGACTGGTTAGACAATATTAGAAATGACAAATAGCTCCATTTATAAGGGAATACGGAGGCTGGGCACCAAGTTAGATGTTTTCAATACTTCTTACTTGATCTTCATAGCTGTCTTCTGTAGCTCTTTTTACAGGTAAGAGAATCAAGATTCAGAAATGTGGGGTCAGGGAGCTAGGGCAGGGAAGGGAGGGGAGGCTTGGAGCAAGAGTGGAGTTGAGGTGTGTCTAAACCTTGGAAATCTCATTCTGAGATTGGCTGGTGTAGGATCACTTCCTCACCCAACCCCTACCCCAGGCCTGCATAGCCTGGCCCATGGCCCACCTTTGCCTCACCAAAGGAAGTCATGTACCTGATAGCAAGATTAAACTTCCTTTCCCCTTATAAGGTCATGACCAGCAGCACCTGGAATTCCTCTTTATGCAAATGAGGTATCCCCTAGCACCCTGGCCCCAGCCAATGGTGATGCACACTCATGCAAAAGCCCTTACTTACTCCCCAAAGGTTTTAATAGCCTTTGTTCCCCCAATTAAATGAGTCCTCTCACTAAGCCAGTCTCTGTTCTCATTGTACTCACTGGCTGCCTAGGGTCTCAGGCCCAGCCATTCCTGCCTTGCTTGAATTGGAGCTTGAAAGACAAGAAAGCAGAGTCTCTACTTGAGATGCAATTCCCCTCAGGGGTTCAAGTGCTAGAGGTTTAGTCCTTATGTGGCTTTGTGACAGTGTTACCTGGCTACCCCTGGGCTCTATGCTCATTCACTGGTCTCAATGGTTGCCTTTCTGTTATGACAAAAAGCAACTTCTGCAAGAAAGAGTATTTTGGCTTATAGTTTCAGAGGGATAGGAGCCCATCAAGGCAGGGATGTATAGCAAAAAGCCAAGAGATCCCACTTCAGCAACAGACATAAAACCAGAAGTAGGGCAAGACCATGAGCTCTCAAAGCCTGCTTCTGGTGATGTATTTCCTCCAGCAAGGCTGGCACTTCCTACACATCCTCAAACAGGGTCGCTGTCAGGGGACCAAGCATTCAAATACCTGATTCTATATATGACATTTTTTCATATAAATGGGTACCCTCCTACCATAAGGCCTTCCCTAGAGCTAAAATTATGTCATTGTATTCTTGAGTCTCCAGAACTGTGAGCTAACTTTAAATCACGTTACTTTAGAAACTGGCTTACTATTTTGTCATTGCAATGCCCAACAAATAAACCCAGGGTTATGTAAGGAATACAAAGTTAGGGTTCAAATTCCTGCCAACTTTTATTCTGAACATCTCAAATGTTCAAAAGTAGGTTACATGACCTTTGTACCCTTCTGGAGAGCTTTACCATTGCTGGCCCAATTAGCTAGAGGGCAGGTGTGAGGAGAGCCAAGTGAGGCAAGCAGATTTCAATTCTCTCAACTAGCCTTTCAATCCCCTATACCCTGGGATTCCCCTATGAATTCTTGAGCTTTGGATATGACAGGTTCTACCTGAATGTCCCAAACACTTGTGAGACCATTTCTAATTCTCGATATACCTAAGTATTGTCACAGCAAACCAGAAAAGTTATCTTTCCATTTATACTTTCATCCTATAAAGAACATTTGTGGAACACATGATATTTTTCCAGTAAAGTACTGAGAAAGTGTTGGACACACACACACACACACACACACACTACCCCTTTGCAAGTTGCTTCTAGTTTACATGTTCTGGTTGTAGCTCAGATTCTGCTAGATTCAAAGAAAAGGCTTCAGTTAGGTCCAGGCCTCAAGTTCAAAAGAAACTCAATCTCTTTTGCTGTTGCTTGTGTAGCTTTCTTGCACAGGAAAAACAGAAAACAGAAGCACAACTCTAGGCTTTTTTGACAGCCTGAGTCATAAACCAGATGCACAGTTATGAAGGGCAGCCTGTCCGTGCGGCAGTTTTCTGTAGAAGGATAAATCTGACTAGAAGGAAATGCCCATCTTTGCCCTCCTCAGCCTCCCTCCTATGTGCAGCACAAGCTCTGCCACAGTCTGACAAGCTCTGTGTTGTTTTGATGGAGGAGGCTCCTGCTCTGCCAGCCTGAGCCTCATGAGGAGAGAGAAGCCTGCCATTTTGCACACTTTTGCCTTTTCTGCTGTTTATTTTGCTAAGACTCTTAAACCTGTCAGCGAAGCGGTTTCCAGTCCAGTCTCTGTGGTAATAATCTCCCTTTTAAAGAGATAAGCACTCAAAGTGAGACAGACTGGAAGTCCAATGGACACTGCAAAGTTGCTGAATTCACTGGACTCTTTGAAGATGCCCTGTGGGTCAGGCTTTATTAGCTTCAGGGTAGGGAAAAAAGGTCCCGTTTGAAGGTATCACAGACTCTTTAGAAATTACTAGAACTCTGTCAGTGGCAACGATCTTATGCAACCTCGGGTCTGTTGAGAAGCCATTAGACTTGTCTTTTGTTTGCTGATACAATTATGATTTTATTCAAACTGCAGACAGTAAAATACATAGAAAATTTCAGCCCTTTCCAAGGCTCAGGCAGATGACTAGTTGAAGCTTTATGTAACAGTAGAGCAGATCTAAGCATGCTTCCTGTCTATGGAGTGGAATGGTCATGTGACTGTGTATTAGACTGTCTTGAGCTGTGGTGGGGTATGTGATTAGGAAATTCTTCCCTGATTAAAGAAAAAGCATGAAGCAAAACTCCATTCCTTCCTGTCTCTGAATATGACCATGTGAGGTATCATGTTGTGACTGTGGAAACAGCCATGTTATTTCCATGACCAAGAGGAGAGAGCCAGGAAGTCCCCTGACATTGTGTTGTGCAGAATGATGCCCTTGTTCAAGACTGTTTGAATTTGATATTATACTACTACCTACCAGCTGAAAGAACCCTTTATTATCCAGTCTGGGAAGCATTGAGCAGTGGCAAAGGCCTTCCGGTCTACTCTCTGCATCAATCACCATTGATACAAAAGTGTCTCACCATCTTGGCACACAGATGAAGAAAATGGTGGCAAAATCTTCACACACCCCCTAGAGAGGGGTTACTATTTGATGTCTTTGGGTACCACACACCTTCCTTGTCACCAACCTGAGCTGTCTCTGGGGGCCTGAAGATTAAGCACAGTCAGAGGTCAGCACGCCTGTGTGTCTTCAGTTCCATGCTCCTTCTACAAGACCTCTGCCCAAGGAGAATATCCAAGTGAAAATTACTTTAAAAGGAAGAAGGATCCTGACCTGGAGAGACAGTTCATCAGTGAAGAACACTGGCTGATCTTCCAGAGGACCTGGGTTCAATTGCCAGCATCTATATGGTGGCTAATAACCATCTGTAACTCCAGTTTCAAGGGGATCTGACACCCTCTTCTGGCCTCTGGGACACAGTACCTATGTGGTGTACAAGCATACAGAAAGTCCATGTACATAAAGTAAAAATAATAAAGAAAAAACCCAAATGAAAAATGAATAAAGTATCTATTTATCTCGAGACACCTGCCATCGATTAGGTAGATAACACATTAAGAAGGAAAGATGATACAATGGTACTCTACGGGTTTTTGGTCCATGTCACAGCTTGGCATACCCTCACCTACTGAGACTTTATCAAAATAGTGACTTTGGAACCATAGTTTCCAATCTTAACCTACCTCTATGTGAAGGGGCTCTCCCAGCTCCTTATCCAGTCAGCTCCAGGCCTGCTGATGCAGGCAGTTCAGAAGCCCACTGAGATACACTGAGCAAGACCAAGAGCCAAGTACCCACATCCTCAAAAGCTGCCTTCTTCTTCACAAGGTAAGAAGAAAGGAAGGGAGGGAGAGGGAGGGAGGGGAGAGAGGAGAGGGGGGGGGATTGATTTAAGTTTTAAGTAGTTCACACAGAGGTTTCGGCCAAAGCTCACAGCAGAAACGGTTTTACTAAGATTTTCATTTTGTTGCTTTCTGAACGTGAAATTTTAAGTGAAGGTTCAAACACAGACCTAAAATCCCTCTTGGGAGAGCTGCTCCAGCTCCTGAATGCAGTGTGAGAACTACACAGAGCTACACAGAGCTGGTTGACTAAGGCTTCCTAACTTCTGTGCGGGTTTCCCAGCCTCTCCCAGGGTCTTCTGGGCCTGGCCCCCGGGAGCTCCTCTATGCAGATAAAGAGGCTGTCTAATCTGGTCCTTACAAGCACTCCTTTCCAGTGAAAACCACTCAGAAATTGGTTGCAGACCAGGGACTGGATTAGAGGCCAGGGCCAGGGCCAGGGCCAGCACCTCTAAGTAAACAGAAGGGTCACATGATTTATCGGGTGATGAGTGTTTGCTGGAAGGCATGTGGTGTGAGGTTATCCTCCAGTCAGAGGGAGAGAGAAGGGGGGGAAAGAAAACAAAACCTCCCACTTGCTTTTGTTTTTGAGGGAACCGCGCCTCCTGGGTGAACACTAGGTGGAGGTGGGGGTGGGGTGGGGGTGGGGGTGAGGGTGGGGGCTCTGCTCTGTGTCCCTGGGCAGAGCAGTGGAGAGTTTTGATGGGAGTGAGAGGCTGAACTGGACAAGCAGTCTGGGAATGCAGGGTCCGCCATCAGGAAGCGATCTCCTTCGAGAGGCCACTTTCCAGATGTTTCCCCAAGTCTTTTTGGATGGTCTTATTTCCCAGGTTTTTCCCTTGGCTGAGTTTTCTGCTGGTGATACCCCAGCCCTAACATTTGATTGACAGCTGATGATAAAACCTTTATTTGGAAAAAAGAAAAAAGAACCTACTTGCCCAAGGCTTTTGGAAATAATAAGTGGGAGCAGAAATGGACTGGAGGAAGGAGAGTGGGAGTAGCTATAGGCCTCCAGAAGACTGTGCTGGTCTCCAGTGGGTGAGTGGGCAACTCACTACTGAATTTCTAGAATTCCACGCACTGAATACCCACTCTCAGGAGTACCACAGTTGGTGAATTTTCTGGTCATTAAAATAATTTCCATAAATCAGGAACAAAACACCAACATCCTAGTCTATGACTGGGCCAAAGACACGAGGGACACACAGTCCGTAGATTTAAAAAACAAAAACAAAAACAAACAAAAAACGCAAATGGATCCTGAACTCATGTGAAGATGCTGAACTCTGTTAAGCCAACCTAAAATTATTTTTTAAAGATAGTTGTTTCACTCTCAAGGGAAAGGCCAAAGCTACTAGATTATTTCTAAGAACATAATAAAAAGAGCTTCAGAGTTGTGATCCCATCCTGGGTTTTGAAATCTGTGGTGGCCACACAGTGTGTTTCATTTGTGAAGATTTTTGAACTATATGCAGACGAACAATAGCCTTTTAAAAAATATTTCTATTATGATTATTTAACATGTATATTGAAGTTATATTTATTGTCTTATAATGATAAAGATAAAAATGAGAAATTACATATATACATATATACATGCATGCATACATACATACAAACATACATACATGCATACATATGTACATACATATATATGATAGAGAGTAGAGAATTGGCAGTTTCATACATGAACAAAGATATGAACGGCACAGTTTCTGTGGAGAGCAAACAGACAATCTTTGTCAGACCAGAAAGTTGATAGATGCTCATTAAAATATTATTATATCTTAGTTCATGTGCATGCGTGTGTGTGTGTGTGTGTGTGTGTGTCTGTGTGTGTGCCTGTGTGCCTGTAGAAAACAACTTGCAGAGTTAGCTATCTCCTTCTACCATGTAGGTTCAGGGTTGAGCTCAGGTCATGAAACTTGGCAGTAAGTATTTATCCTACTGAGCCATCTCACTGGCTTTAGGATACTCATTTGAAGAGACAGACCTAGTAAACCACTGGACATAGAAGCCAGAATGCTACCCAACTACAAAAGGAGACTGGAAGCTCAAGAGTTTTATGACAATAGAAAAGCCCCAAATTATATTTCCATTCAAACAGAAAGGCAAGGTACAGAAAAGCAAGTTCTATTGCTTGATAAACTAGAAGAGGCAATCCTGAAAAGGATAAACTCTGCAAGAATGCACAGGATTCTGCTAAACCAGTTTCCAGAAACAACGTTCCAGAGGGAAATACAGCCAAGACAAGGACTTGTGCTGTTTTCGTTTCTGTAATTTTTAAATTCTGAATCACATGACAATACATTCTAATCAATTAAAAGCATTTAAAATTCTAAGACTGTGTTTTCTGTATATAATAGTATACATACACTATATATAATATTACTTAGTATATGTATTATATATTATATACCGTACATATTAGACTCAATTTTCACACTTTCTCTGTCATACAACTTCAATAATAGACTCTGCCGTCAAGTTAGCTACTTCTGTGGTGAACAGAGATAGTTCTACGTTAGGTCTCTAAGTCAGGTGGACACATCCTAATTTCAGAAATGTTTAGCTGGGAAACCCACAGCCATGTAGAAAGCCAGCTCTGTGCTACTCAAGTATCAGCCCCTTGATCACAGACTACCATCATCCACCAATTACTGAATTTTTTTTTTTTGCCCATCCAGCATCATTTGCTAAATAGCCACGTCATTCACTAGCTGTGGGTCTGTCATGACCACTGTATCATGTTCTGCCCTTTCCAGTTGCTCCCTGAATAGTCTCTTGTTTCCCCTTTGCTGGGCAGTCAGTTTATCCTCCCCTCCACTGTGCTATCGCCTGCATCTCTCTAATGAGCCTCATCCTGTGTTTGACAGACATCTTCTGTTTTGACAAGGTAATATTGATCGGCGAATTATACACATGCCAAACATCTCCACAAAAAACCCACTACAGAGAAGGATTCAAGCATTGTCCAATTCCTTGCAGAGAATAACTTGGGAAACAGTTTTAATGGGCAGATGAGTTCTAAATGGAGGTCTCTGTTTAAACTTCACAATCCATAAATAGAAGCCAAGTGCAGACATCCTGCCTTTGACCTGACTTTTGCCATTGGAAACATTTAGGAGCACACTAGTATTTATCTGTTTGGTTTCTCTTCTCTTCTGAAAATGAGACTGGGTTGGTGTACCCCCATTGGGGTGGCTAAACAGATCGTTCCATGCTCATCTATCCCTGGACCCTATGGAAAACCCTGACCAAGCCTTTGGTAGCTCATTGAATTTTGAAGTAGGGCCTGGTTGAATTCTGAATCCAACAACTCCAAAATGGACGTTTCTTGTGAGCCAGGCTAAGGAGGTAGGTGGCTTGAGACTATGAAGCTGAGTATTCAATTTTCATCTTACAGACTTAAATAGATTCTGAAAAAAGACAAAGACTGTAGAAATATTTAGATTTAGTATCAGTAACCTGCAGCTCAAAGAAAGGATGATAATCCAAGGTTGTCTGGGGACATCTGTCCTGTGGTGCTGCTATTCTAACTGCTGGGACTGAGGGAAAGCCACTGTGGGGACTGTTACTGACCTACCACACAAGGAAAAGACCCTTCAGCAGAGAAGGGACACACTTCTGCTTGCTTGCCACTGTTCAATGCCTGAGTTTCAAAGTTAAAGATGTTTAAGCCTTCTTTGGGAAGGAAAATGACACTGGAAACCCTGTGCTTCAGAGACCAGAAGCCCTGAAAACTGACTGTCAAATTCCGTGGCAGCCGGTTTATGTGCCTTTATATTTCCAAAAAGGGTCTCAGACCACCTTCCCTCAAAGTTAAGAACCAATGATTTAAGCCCAAACTTCTTATTTTACAGAAGAAAGGAACATGCAAGCCAAATCTTTAAACAACTTGCCAAAACCCCAAACAATATCCCTCACTTGCCAAAACAGCCCTTAATTGGGAGCAGGACCAGTTGCTGCCAGTACTAGGGAGAGACCCTACTCACAGGCACTGCAAAAGGCTCCAGCCCCTGCTTCGCCAGCTCTCTGTATCCAAAAAAAATTTAGAGAGGAAGAAAAGAGGTCATGGGAAGGGTCCTTGCTTCCTGTAGGTTTCAAATCCCAAATGGAGGCTGGAAACTGGTAAAGGATCCTCCTTGGAAACTTTTGAAAAATAACTCATTTGGAAGTATCCGGATGCCAAGAAAAATGTGACCCTGTCCCCCCACTGTCGGCTTCTCCCCCCCCTCCCCCCAAGCTCTCCTTCCTCCTGGCAGGTAACCTGGGCTTCCATGGCATTCTTTAGGCTTCCTCTATCTCCAGCTGAGCTTCCCTTTGGGAGGAGGGATACAAAAGGCATTATCCTGGAAGAACTGGTTTTTCCATCTCTTTTCATAACTCTGTTTCCTCTTCGGAAGACCATGTGTTTTCCTAAATTCGGTTTAGTTCTCCATCCTGCTGTCACCTTACTCATCTTTACCCCCACGTCCAGCCCAAGCTGGCGTTTCACTCAGCTTCTAAACCAGCTACACCAGTGTTCCATTTCTGCCTTAAAAAAAAAAAAAAAAAAGAATTTGCTCTTCTCTCTTGCCTGTCCCTTCCTCTCTTACCTCTCCCCATTCCCTTCCCCCCTCTCTCCACGTGCTCATGGCCGGCCTCTACTCTACTTCTCTACTCTCTCCCTCTCTCTGCCTTTCTCTGCCTCTACTACCCTCTTAACTCCCCTCCCCATGCCCTGAAGAAACTCTATTCTATACTATTAAAAAAAAATTAATTTCCTCTCCTGACTCTTCCAGCTGAAGGACCCTGTCCTTTGTCCGAGTGCCACAGACAATGGGATGCATGAGAAGACAATTTAAGAGTTCTCTCAAGCCTTTCTTTGGGCTTCATTCACTAACCCCTGTGTTTCTCCCATTTGCTATCTGTTTTCTAGGATGCATTTGTGTTCACTGTAACATAGACTCAGATAGCCAGGCATTAAAGGTACAATATGTAGAAGTTCTTGACTATCAGGATAGAAGAAATTGTATAGAGAACTATGAGATTGTAGGAAGGCAGAAAGCAAGAAGAGCTACCGTTAGGTTTGCGTTCCAAAGAATCTAGAACTCCTAAATGAGAATAAGAATCACAAAGTGCAGCTACATCTCCAAGTATCAGAGGAAAGACCTGTTTTTATTGACTCAGTGCCAGGTGAAAGCTCATGCACAGTGTCCACCCTCATCTCCACTCGAAGCCAGGTGAATGATCATGCACAAGTGTTCACCCTCATAACCACTTGAAGCCTTACAGGACAACACTGCCAACAGGAAGCAGAGAAGCAGACAGGACTGTGGAAACAAGTCTCAGGAAACTAAAGTAAAAGTCTCCTACATTTGCCCATTTGAAAAGGACCATGTGGTGTGGCTCAAACACCCAGTTAAGTCCAGAAATTCAAAGTCAGAACCAAAAGCCCAAAGTGAGGTCCAATGTGTACCAACTTTGGGAAAGTAGACACTGCTTCATACTGGTTTTTCTGTCTCCCTGTACATTCCTAAACAGTGGCAAGCCTGTTTCATTTCTGTTTGTTTGTTTGTTTTGTTTTGTTTCTTGAGACAGGATTTCTCTGTGTAGCCCTGGTTGTCCTGAAACTCCCTCTATAGACCAGGATGGCCTCCAACTCAGAGATCTGCCTGCCTCTGCTCCCCAATTGCTGGAATTAAAGGTGTGTGCCACCACCACCTGGCTCAACTCTGTTTCTCTAAATGGCCAAATATCTAGATTCTCTAAGGATTTTTGCATTTTTGCTCCCCTACCAAAAATTGCAATTGAGCAGAAAAAGTGTTTGTGTGTGTGTCACCACTATCGAGTGTAGGTAGATTTTTTTTTTTTTTTTGAAAGCTTCAACATTGAATCTTCTGAGTCTGTCTAGTCACATGGTGAGGAGGGGAATGGGAAAAGTAATGGGCCTTCAGAGTTCTGGTGTGACTAAAGAGCTTCGGGTTGTGTCTTAGTTAAGGTGTCTATAGCTGTAATTAAACATCATGACCAAAAAGCAAGTTGGAGGGGAAAGGGTTTTTTCAGATTACACTTCCACATTGCTGTTCATCACCAAAGGAAGTCAGGACAAGAACTCAGCAGAGCAGGAACCTGGAGGCAAGAGCTGATGTGGAGTCTACAGCGGGATCTGCTTACTGGCTTGCTTCCCCATGACTTGCTAATCTGCTTTCTAGTAGAACCCAGGACCATCAGCCCAGGGATGACACCACCTACAACGAGCTAGGCCCTCCCCCATTGATTATTAAATGAGAAAATGCCTTACAGCTGGATCTTATGGAGGCACTTCTTCAACTGAGGTTCCTTCTCTCTGATGACTCTAGTTTGTGTCAAGCTGACACAAAGCCAGTCAGCATAGGTTGGAAGGGATCAGGTAGAAAGTAATCATATTAGTGCATGTTAGCCAGGGTTTCCCCCGGAAAACACCCTATGACTCACCCTCCCCTCCTGGTACTCAGGTGTTTTCTACACTGGATTAGCACATGAAGCTTCTCATTCCTAGTAAAAATAACCATGTGCCCTGTGCCCTGTGCTTTGTGCTTTGTGTCCTTCACACAGAAAGGTAAGAATAGAAGGAACTTTGTTGGAGACATTATTTAGTGAAAATAGTATAAAGAAAGGAAAATAATTAATTTCTCAAAGCCAGCAAAGTGAGACAGGAAACTGGCATGATTGGTTAGATATCCATGAGATTTGAGGATCTCTTCCAATTCAACACATCAGACTTCAGATCTTACTTAGTAATGGGCATTCTTTAGCATCAGTTCTTTTTTTTTTTTTGGTTTTTTGAGACAGGGTTTCTCTGTGTAGTCCTGGCTGTCCTGGAACTCAACTCTGTAGACCAGGCTAGCCTCGAACTCAGAAATCCACCTGCCTCCCGAGTGCTGGGATTAAAGGCGTGCGCCACCACTGCCCGGCCACATCAGTTCTTTAGAGTTGTTCATCAACACGAATCCTGAGCCCAGGCCTGTGCCCTTAGTAGGATACAAGAGTCAAATACATTCATGCACCAAGTCCCTAGCCCTGCCCCATCTTCATCTTGGCCCCAAATATCTGGAGAATGTATGGTCATCAGCCTGAGAGCTAACCAAAGTCCCAGTCATCCCACCAGACAACAAAGTCCACAGTCCATAAACTTTAACATGTTTTCCTTCAGCATCAAGTCCACACTGGGGAATTCCAGCCTTAGCTACTCCATTAACTCACTTAAAAACAGCCTCCTCCCTAAGCCAAGACACTGGAAACAGACTATATTCGTCCTACAGTGTCTATTTGTGTCTAAATATAGACACAAATGAGAACTGAAACCTTGAAGCTGATAACAATACTTTGGATGATTCTTTTCAAAACATTATCAGCAGGAAAATCTAATGGACTGCTCATTTGGGGTGAGAAGTGGGGCAGGAAGGGAGGCGGGTGTATCTGGGAGTGTCAGAGGTTTGAGAAAGCAGCCAAGTCCCAAAGCCAGAGACAGCATTTGACTCTTACCCTGTTCTGAAGACTCTGGTTGACTTCTAATAAGGTCTGTTTTTATTATGAAAGGAAATCACTACTGATTTTTCAGGGGAATATTTTTATAAATTAGGTCAAACCATCAGCCTGGGTGATTCAAAAATTTGAGGTATTTCATTAACTTTTGAGAATACATAGGTAGAGACTAAATTAAAATAGAAGACCTAAGTCTTGAGTTAAGGGTCACTCAGGACCAAGTGGGGAAAAGGAGATCTTTTCCTTTCTTTTTTGGTTACTTATTTATTATCGATATTGACCTGAGCCATTCTTTGTGAGTGGATGAGCCTTGTTAATTCCAGAGACTGATATATAAGGAAGTCTTTCTCATACTCTGAGTCTAGGATAAAATCAAGAATTGGGGAAGAGGCTGGGTGGTAGGGGTGCACACTTCTAATCCCAGCACTTGGGAGGCAAAGACAGGCAGATATCTTGGAGTTTGAGGCCAGCCTGGTCTACAGAGAGTTCGAGAACAGTGGAGGCTACACAAAGAAACACTGTCTGGAAAACAAACAAACAAAAGAAATGAAGAAGAAAAAGCTGTTGGTAGCACAAGCCACAGCTATCAACCTTATCTGTTCCTCTCAGCATTTTGTTCCTGTGAAAGAGTCATGCGAGGCTCTGAGCAAACTGGCTGGCTCATGTTGTCCAAAGACACTAGAAAGAAATAGCCAGAAATATCACATGAGGATGTTGGATGGTTACAAGTGCCCTGTGAATAAAACGGGGTTGCTTGACTGCTACAGCAGGGATCTATGATCTGATTCCCAACCAACAATGCTATTTGGGGGAGATTCCATAACTTTGGGAGATGGAATCTAGTTGGAAGAATTAGGTCACTAAGGGACAGGTTCTTGTGATCTGCCTGTTTCCTATGTTACCCTGCTTACTGATCAGCCATGACATGAATGGCTACCTCAGTCATATGTTCTTTCTGCTCTGACATGCATGGCACATGGGAACCACTTCCCGTGCATTGAACCGTCTGAATCATTGGTCCATATAAATCCTTCTGGTTTCTGTCAAGTACTTTGGTCACAGTGATGGAAGAGTTGACCTTACAAAGTAGAGGTCCATATAAGGCCCTGGGGTGGGACCAGGGAATGAGTGTGGATACAAATTATGCCTTTGAGAACATGAGTTCATTGTTGTAGATTCCACTCCTCTCTTTCAAAGTACAGCTTATGGGCTGGATGACTTTGGAAGGTACACTCTAATCCTAAGGTTCTGACTAATTAGAGAAGTCCCCAGGTGGCAGGACATTTAATGCTGGAGGCCATCCATTTGAATGGTAAGATTTCTGGGCTGTGATGTTTTAGAAAACAATTGAACATTGGTTTGACAGTTGGAGTTATTATGTAATTAGTCATCATCAATCCTTGCTGATTCACCCCAGTGGTTATAAATACACAATAATTATGACTGTTATGGAGGTTAAGAGTTTTTTAAGTACTTGAGTAGCTGGACCAGACTACTTTTAAAACTCGCTAGTATGTCCCATCACCCCAGGATTCTTTTGCGGGAACCTTAAGGAAGGTATGATCCAGGGACTTTAGGACAGACACACTGTCATTGTTCTTTATCTTAACCTCTGTTTTTAAAAGTTATACCGAAGAAGAACAGAGACCTGGAGAGTGTTTGTGATGGGGGAAGGGACTCCTTATTTTCATTCATTAGAAGACAGTGAGATGGCCTTGGAATCCTGTTCAAAAAGATGCAGTTGCCTTTAAATTTGTAATAATGGTTTCTGGGGCCAGTGAACTGGCACAAGAGGCATAGTTGAAGCCGATAAGGTCATCTTCCAAAAACTTTTCTTGCCACTCCAAGCACACTACACTCTCCCAGATAGGATGCCAGATGAAAGTATGTGATGATGACTCATGAGGGATTTTCAGTACTGAGATGCAGGCGCCAAGATTATATCCACACACGGTAGCAAATCAGGCCTAGAGTTCATGCGTCCTGTATTGATCCACTGAGGCTTCCGTACAAAATGCTATATGTGGGTTGGCTTAAATAATGGAATTTATATCTTATAGAACTGGAGCCTGGAAGACCACAATGTCAGTAAGATCTGTGAGGTATCTTCTCTTGGCATCTAAATGTTCAGTTGATCGCTGTGGTTTTATTGGTCTTTCGTCTGTGTGTATCTACCCATGATTGCTCTCTTTCAATAAGGGACCAGTCAGGTTTTTTAAGGGTCCCACTCAAATTAAATTGAACCAATAGGCTCCATCTCCAGATATAACCACACCCACCCAGTGTGAGGAGCACATGAATTTGTAGGGAATGGGATTCAGTCTGTTACATCCCAGGCTTCCCATTCAAGGGTCTCTCTGTAACAGCACACGATATGCAGGCAGCAAATGTAGCCCAGGAGAATTTGGAGGTATTTAATAACAGGCAATGAAAAGATAATAATAATAATAATCCTCTTATTTTAATCTTTTTTTTCTAAGACCTCCTGAGCCCCCCCTCCCTTCTTTTCTTTTTGGCATTGTCTATAATTGATGGTCTTCAGTATTTGTATCAGGTACTTTAGCCTGGAGGAGAGGAGGTAGAGATGGAATAATTTCCTGTTTTATTAGATACTAGGAAGGGCTAGCCTGAGAAAGTAGGAAGGGCTGTCCTGAGAAAGTAGGAGCAGATGAGAGATAACAAATACCTGGCCCACATGAGACGATTTTCTTTTGTTCCACCTTGGGAAGGCATGAGTTATCAATCATGGCAGTCACTAAACTTAACTCCAGAATGCACTTATTATAGTGTTCTGTGCATTATTTTTCTTAAAGGGTGCCTGAGACAAAATGATAAGAAGTATGGTTGTCAATAGCTCACATTAATTGTGTGTCTCCCAAGGGGATACAAGGGGACCTATAAAACCCATACTGTTCTAAACTCTCCGCTGAGAAACAAGTCCACAATGAAACCTTAGAAGAATTAGGATTTGAACTTAGAATACTTGACTCCAAAGAAAAAATCATCTTGACTTTGACATGCTCCTTGCCCTCCTTGGATTGGAGTTATCCCACATGGGTTCTGAGGCAGATCCAGAGGAAGGAAGTAATGTTGAAAATAGCCAAATTGGAAAAAAAAATAGCCAAATTGTGTTAAGAGAACAACTTTTTAAAAAATGAAACTGCTCCAATAGCAATATTGATAGCTGTTCATACTGTTCAGCTTCCTTCATTGGTGACATCCAAGGAAAGTAGTAGAACTGTTTGCCAGGGTGTGGTGTACCTAATTCCTGACTTGAATAAAGAAGGGAAAGAGCTGGATAACAAATCCCACTGGGGCTCCAAGTCAAAGATTCCTTGACTCAAGCACTGACATCAAAACTAGATGGACCCGTAAGTGATCTCCTTCCCGATTCTTCTCTGCCATCTCCCTTCCCTCTAGAACTGTCAAGCAAAAAGAACATTCAGCATTTGAACAGACCACACAGAATTTTAAGAAGTAGAGACCCAGGAGTGACCTATAAAACCCACACAGCCTCAGCATGCAGAGAGTAGCCATGCAAAAACTAGATTAAATTCTATAAAACCTTTGTTTCTTTCTTAGTATGAGCAGGGTTACTTCTTTCCTTACCGGATCTTCTCAGGGGAAGAAGACAAAGTCGGGGCAGCAGAGATAGGTATGTTTGTTAGTTATGAAGTTGGCCCAGTCTTCAAATATTAACTCTCTCTTTATCTCTCCTCAAGGCTGGTATGCTTTGAAAGGCAACCATCCTTCTCTGGAATGTGACCTTGGCCATTCCTCACAACAGCAAAGAAAAATGCCATCCCTGTGAGGTTACCATTTATTGATGGGAAAGAGAATGAGGAGCACGGGAACTGAGAACTCACGCGCATCAGGAGCTTGGGATCTCTGTCCCATTTGGTATGTGATTCCTGCTTCCAACAGTTAGTTGTTCCTGCAGTGTCTTCCCTTCTGAGCATCTGTAGTGTTATACTCAGGAACAAGAGTGGATGGCTGAGACTTTTTTCTTAGCTCCTGTAACTCTCTGCTGTAAGACAGTCTGACTTGTCTACTTGGTCTCACTTCAGCCCTCAGTGTAGGTCAATATCCTAGATCTTAGAGGACACAATCCACTAACAGAGTAGAACTTCTGGATGGTGTACTTCAGAGACAAACCTATGCTATGGCACCATGCCTTAGCTTACCACTGAACCCACAGGACCTTAGCAAGGCACATAGGACATCAATGTTCCTGCTTATTTTCTGAAACCTGAGATGGGGATCATGATGGCTTTGACTAAATCATACACACACAAAAAGTGAGCTTAAAAGAAAACTCCTTTATGGATGAAGGCTAGTAAGAAGCACCTCAGTTAGAGACCCAGGGGCAGGACAGTGAGTCCCGGTATTTCATTTGCAGGAAGAATTCGGAGGTGTGTAACAGGGATGTAGTAACCTGCACTTACCTTTATTTACACAGGAATGGCCAAGACCAATTCTTTAGACTTTACTCTTCTAGATATAAAAATTAAGCATCTAATATACAGGTTTGGATTTAAAAATAAAATACATGCATAGCTCTGTTGGGAGCTTGGGAGTTTAAGCTTGCCTTGAATATTTTTTCCAAATGTGTGCTTTGGCAAAGATCTAACAAATATGCTCAGGAGGAAGACCAGCTGCTGCATGGCAAAGTACGTAAACCCAAGCAAAGATCTAGAGCAGCGGTTTTCAACGTGTGGGTCTCGACTTCTACTGGGGGTCTCACACCAGATCTTACATATTAGATATTTACATTAGGATTCGTAACAGTAGCAGACTTATAGTTATGAAGTAGCAATGCAGTAATTTTATGATTACAGGGGCACCACAAAATGAGAACTGTATTTAAGAGTCACAGCATTAGAAAGGTTGAGACCCCACTGTTCTAGAGAGATGGTGTCTTAAAACATTGAGTTTGAGATCTTCACTGGAAAATGTCCGAAAGAAATGTCATAGAAACTTAGTTTCTAATTAATCAAAAGGAATTATGAGTTTATGGTGAAAATAAGACAAATGACAGCAACCACATCAGAGTACTTAGATACGCATGTCCCAGTTGTTAGCCGATACTGTATGTCTTAGTCGCTGTTGTATTGCTGTGAAGAAACACCATGACCAAGGCAATTCCTAGAAAAGGAATCATTTAATTTGTGACTTGCTTAATGTTTCAGACGTTTAGTCTATTATCATCATGGCAGGGAGCATAGTAGCACATATGGCATTGGAGCAATAGCTGAGAACTACATTCTGATCTGCAAATCAAGAAAAAGCCAGCTGAATTTGGCATGGGCTTTTGAAACCTAAAAGCCCACCCCAAGTCACACCCTTGCTCCAACAAGCCACACCTCCTAATCCTTACAATCCTGTCAAATAGTGCCACTCCCCGGTGACCAAGCATTCAAATATATGAGTGTATGAAAGCCATTCTTATTCAAAGCACACACTGGTTATTAACTCATTCTCCACACAACTTTCTAAGGGTAAGAATACTATTGTTTTCATTTTACAAATAAATAAACTGTGGCCAGAATTACCCCTCATTGCACTTGTTAGTAATTAAATCTCATGTCTGAGAGCAGCCCATGGGTTATGCATTGTGTACCCCAGATGCATTTGGTTAAAGGAACTCTGATTGAGCCACAGTTGACAAATGTAGAACAGGACTTTAATCTACTCTGGAGCCTGTCCCTCCTGCATCAGAGACCCTTTGAGCCTGCATCACATGTAGTCTGGACTCTTACTGAAGTCAGATGTTCTAAATGCATTATGTGGTACTTTGCCTCACTTTTCTCTTGGCAAGTTAGTGTTATTTCCCCTGCTGAGACTTCAAAGCAAGGGCATGCTTTTGAATGAGTCCAAGACTCATTTCCTTGAGACTCTCTGTCACTGTCTCCCATTCTTTCTAGTATTCCAGCACCATTGGGTCCTAAGTTATCTATGATACTACCCAGCTATTCTGAAGGATAACTAGTCATTCAAAATAAAACTCAAAAGAAGTGACCAGATCAGAAGCAATACATAGACAGCTCACCACCGTGGATAACAATTATTTTCATTTCCTATCTGAGCAATGGCTGAAATCACTTGTTTGAGTCCCTATCTATTTATGTTCCCCAAGGGGTTTTTGTTTTGTTTTAGGATTTATTTATTTATTTTATGTATGTGAGTATACTGTCCCTGTCTTCAGACACAACAGGAGAGGGCATCAGATCCCATTATAGATGGCTGTGAGCCACCATGTGGTTGCTGCGAATTGAACTCAGTGTTCTTAACCAATGAACCTGTTCCCCAAGATTTAAAATAATTTATTTAATTTTGCTTTGTGTACATTGGTGTGAAGGTACCAGAGGCTCTGGAACTGATGTTACAGACAGTTGAAAGCTGCTCTGTGGGTGCTGGAAATTGAACCTAGGTCTTCTACAAAAGCATCCAGTGCTCTTAACCACTAAGCCTTCTCTCCAGTCCCTTTACCATTTAATTTATTTAATTTCACATTCCCTAAGTTTTACTCATTTGATAATTCCATGTATAGAACCTGAGAAATATCTTCCTTTGTGAAAACTGATGATTGCACAGCCCTGGTGTCACAGTTGCATGAGAACAGTTACGTGAGCTCTGGAAGATATATATGCAACTAGATTGACAAAGGAAGAGGAAGCCAGGACTGCTTCCTCTGGGTGGGGCCTTTTCCTATCAATAGTTTTAGATGAGTAAAATTATCGACTATATCTTAAGTGATTATTGGTTCCTTTTCCCTCTCTCAATTCTATGTCCCTCTCAGAAAGTCACCTAGTCATTAGGAAAGCAGGGAAGGGTTTGGAATCCAGGTGGCCCACTATTTGCAAAATGTATGACCCAAGTCATGGATTCCTCGTTAACAGCCTATATATGTGTCTGTACATACTTATGTACGTAGGTTCTACATGCTGTATCTTGCCAATATTGTGCTAAAGACACTCCTGGGAGACTGATAATAGCCACGATTTCACCTTCCTGATGTTGTACACATGTGCCCAACCCTGGAAGCAAATGCCAGTTTCCTTCACTGGGCTTCTTAAATCTTCTCCTGCTCCCCACAGCCTCTCCAACTTAATTCTGCAATCTCGTCTCTCGTTGCTCTTTTACATGAATTTTTGTGTTCAAGCAAAACTCCCCTATTCTTTGTTCTTTAAATAGTCTGTATCCATTTTTACCATCTCTGTTCATATTCTGAGGGGTCAGGTCTTGGATTTCATAAGGACAGGAGGACATGTCAGAAATTCTTAATTAATCACTTAACAAATATTCACATTGCATCTCTTGGGATGCTTTGTAGCAAGCAACAGAAATAGGCTCTGGCTAATTTAAGAAGAAGAGGAATTTATTGAAATACATTGAGTAGCTCAAAGAATTTCTAAAGGATCCAGAGAATAGTGTTTAAAGTGGCCTGTATACTAAGGACAATGCTGTCACGTCACAGCAAAGTCACTCAATGAAGGGGTACAGCTAACCTGTGCCACACCCAAACATTGTAGCCTCCTCCTTCTGTCCTTCCTGTTGGCCTTGGTACTCATGTGCTAACATTAGAGCTACTGACTCTGCTCTCTCTAAGACCTGGCTGTGGATCCCTGTTCTTACACATTACCCAAATCAATTCTGGGTGTTCTCTTTCTCATATCACCAGTTGATTGGAAGAACATCTGACTGATCTTTCAAATGCCACATCTAACTGTAAGGGAGACTGGCAGAGTGTGCTGGGAAGTTCTAGCCTACACAGAAGGAGCTGGACTCTGTCTAAGATATAGACTTCCCTTAAGAGAGGAGAGGATGTGGAGCAGTGGGAGGTAGGAATAGCTACACCTGTCTACCATTGTTGTATGATGGGTGATTAGAAAGACTGTTCTCTATGTTCACAGGGGAGTTTTCAGCCAGACCTATGCAAGAGAAGGGGAAGAGGTTAATTTAAAAGGAGGGGGAAGGGGAAGGAGGGGAGCGGAAAGGGAAGAGGAAGGAAGGGAAGGGGAGGGAAGGGGGGGAAGAGAAGGAAGAAAAACCTAGCAGAGCAAGCAAGCAAGAAAATATTGGAATAGAGCATAGCCCAGAGGAGGACTACTTATGTAACATGGCCTGGCTTCCATCTCCAGAACTAACCAGGAGAAAGAGAAAAAAATGAGAGGAGGAGGAGGAAGAATGTCATAATATACTGAATTGGCCTGATTAAGTAAAAGATGCTAAAATAATATTGAGCATAACCAACAGAGTTAGAATAAAACATAATTTATGCTTTTTGTTGTTTTCCCAACAGATTATTCCCTACTTAGGTGGAAATTAAGAGGAACAAACCCTGTCTTCAACTGAAATACTTCCACACATTGGCTGAGCTCCACTTTCCAAGCTTATCTGCAAGAAGACAAGCTCCTTAGGTATTCCACAAGCTGTACCCTGGACTGAACTATAGTCACACACACACATACACACACACACACACACACACACAGATAGAGAAAGACAGAGAGACAGAGACAGACAGAGAGACAGAGACAGACACACACACACATTTCATAAGTATAAATATCAGTTCTCTTTCATTTTCCTAGGAAGACAGACAGACAGACAGATATTAGGACTGAGGAACAGAGAGAATGAAAAGGCAGGGCCTTGGGAATGGATTACATTCCTGGCCTGGAGTCACTGAAAGGTAGAAAGTGTGCCTTTGTTCAGAGTGTCTCCTATAGTGTCTCAGGGTCACCACTGCTAGGTCATTTGGAGCTGTGCTGCCACGGTCAGCCATGGCCACTCACAATTAACAGTAGAAGCTGTGTGGGCAGGACTAAGGAAAATGGGTCACTTAGCTGCTTCTAGGGCACTCAAGGCCAGGAGGCAGGGCCTCCACCCACACCAGCCGCACAGCCGGCTCAACTCAACACTCTCTGCCTTTCTCTTTGATGCCTTGCAGCTTTCTGTTTCACTCTCTCTGTCTTTCCAGGAGTGAGGGAGAGTGAAAGTGAAAACAAAGGTAGGAACACAGAGGTAGGCACTAGCTCAGCTCCTGGAGGACGAAAAGGAGAGTGCTCTGTGGTGGTGCAGTGCAGTAAGAAGGAAGCTGAGTGGGCAGCTTTCTCCAGTCGTTAGCTGGGCGATCTCCACTGACTCATCCTTTTTCCATATCATCATCAGTTAAATGGGATTATGGGAGATGTCTAGCACGAAATTACAGCAAACTAGAAAGAACAAGTACCTTTAAGTCTGTTCAAAAATTATTTGTGCCCTTCAGTGTTGAGTGATACCCATGAGGACCTGCAGCTTGGGTTGCTGGTGATGGACAGTCTGCTGTTCATACTTATGATAAGTATCTGGAAGGTATCTTCCATATGCAGATTTGGGTGTGGTCAGAGGGTAAGAAGCTGGAAGTTCACATCCAGTCTGGGCTCCACCCTACCTGGTTGCTTTCCTGCAGAAGTGTACTCTCTCTCTCTCTCTCTCTCTCTCTCTCTCTCTCTCTCTCACACACACACACACACACACACACACACACACACACGCCTAAGAAATATATCAAGTGTGACAGTAAAGTAGTGACTAATGACTTAACAGATGCAGTATAATGTGGTACCAAGAATAGAGACTCTGGATCTAGGGACCCAGGTTTGGAAAGTCCGATTGTGAAGTTAACCTTCGACACGTTCTTTAAGGTCTCAGGGCCTCCGTTTCCACATCCATGTGTACTGCTGTTCTTTTCACAGTAGCAAGGGAATGGACCCACATAGATGTCCGTCCTCAAATAAGTGAATAATGAAAATGTGGAATATGTTTACAGTGGAATCTTATATAGCCACAAAGAAAAATAAAATGTACAAGAAAATGGACACAACCAGAAAAGGTTACGTTGAGTGGTGTAACCAGGCTGAGAGAGACAAAGGCCACATGTTCTTGCTCATACATAGATCCTAGTTTCTAAGTGTTAAACATGTCAATTTAGAGGTGTAAGTGTTGCATAGAGGCCAGGAAACTAAAGGAGCTGAGAGATTTAAAATAAAAAGATGGAGAGGATTCTGAAGCACATGTGACATGGACCTGAAAGATGGAGAGGATTCTGAAGCACATGTGACATGGGAAGATACAGGGGCTGGGGGGGGGGAGCAGGGAGATGGGGGGGAAGGAACACAATCTAAGGATAGGAAACAACCATTAAGTATACGGAAAGACCACCAAGAAACGTGTTACTTTGTAAGCTAATTCAAATATGTACATCAAATAAGTAAATAAATAAATCATGAAAGGTGGGGGGAAAGAGAAATACATTCAAAACAGGACAATGCTGGTCTCTGTCCTGTGGTAACCCTAGACATATGTAAGGCATGCAGAGAAAACCCCAACACAGTTGTTAGGCAGTATAATTAGCTGTGCTATGTTCGTATTACATTCAAATGTCTGAATGAATGGAGCTGTGCTCAGAACACCTACAAGGAGAGGTAAGCGTGTCTGTCAACACGCCTTATGTGTCGGGTACTGTCTCTGCATGGGTTTATGGATGCCCTGCCTTGCTCTCAAGCTCAGTACTAGGACAATAATGTCAAAAGAAGCTGAGTAGTGTATCCAAGGCAGAGGGTGCTAATGCTCAAATCTAGGTCTTTCTTCTCTATTCCCTGTAAGCACACTCCTCCCCATCCCAAAATACCCAAGGAATTTCCTTCAGAGCCACATAGCCTTGCACATAATGTCTCTGGCACTGGAAATTTTTCTTTTGATTAAAAAAAAAAAAAAGGTTATGAGAAAAATTCGGAAGTCGTTTATCATCAAGGTAAATAATGCAACTAGAGAATCACGCTTTGATCTAAAAATAAGGTGTGATTAATACCCTTGGGTGGCTGACACTCTAGGAACACTTCCAAAAAAATGTTTGTCACGTGTCTGACAAATTTATTATCTCAGGAAAACCATATTTCCCACTCTGTTAATTACTTTTTCTTTGCTGTGACAGAATACCTGGCAGACACAATTTAGGGGAGAAAGGTTTATTTTGGTCCATGGCTCAGAGGCTGCAGTCCATCATGGCAGGGAGCTTGCTTGGTCTCTGGCAAGGCAGGGTGCACCAGCGCTTGCTACATGGTACTAAGGAGCAGGATGCTCAGGCTGGAAACAGTTCCCAACAGCCACTCAAGTCTGAAAGCCACGCCTCCTCCTACCTCAAAGATTCTGCAAACACACGAGCCTGTGGGGCTCACTTCATATTCAAACCATTACACCTACCCAAGGAGGAAGCACCTCCATGCCAAGCCCATTCCATGGCCTAGATTCTGAGGCAGAGTACTATAGGCAAGGGGTATAATTAAATGCTTGCGAAAGCCCTTCTAGGCAGGGCCAGACTTTCTGACCCACTTGCTTTTGGCTCCAGTGGCATCTAATGTACCCAGAAGTAATCTCCTGCCTAGAAGTGTCATAGAAATGTTACTCCTCCAATTAAAATGATCATCTGAGATCAGCTTTAACATCCAGGGCTGGTGATCTGGAGGCTCTGTCAGCTCACATCTCTCCCAAGAGATAAGCTGCATTTGAGAATCAGCTAGGTAAGTCGATACTCTTGACACAGTCATAAGGGCAATTCCAGCCATAGCTGGATTGACAGGTCAGACAGGGAATAGGCTGTCTAGAGCTCCGAGTTATGTTGTCTCTTACTTATCCCTGGTGGAGAGATGGGGAAAGAGGTAGGAAACAAAGACAGAGAAACGAGGTATTTGATCTTATATCTTATTAGAAATAAAGTCATAATTACTCTAAGTAAAAAGTATTTGCAAACAAGATCACATGTGTGGAAAATGAAGTGATCCAAAGCATGTTAGGTGTTGTGTCTTTTGTTTGTCCACAAGGCCTCAAAATTCTTGTCCCATCCTACTTCCTTTTGTCATATTAACCCCATTCTAATTTAGCTGTTAAAAGGAACTTTGAAGTCCTGCTAATAAATGACTGCAGGAAAGTCCAAAGTAGGGAGAAAATGTAACTGCTCTACCACTCTGGAGATCTTGGCTCCCAGGGAGACAGACATTGCCTTACACCTAAGAACAAGCGAGAGATTGCAAAACCTAGGTTTCATTCTTTGCCTCCCAAACCCTGATCCCTAATCCCTGAGAGCTCATTTTGCGTGATATTGCTTCTATAGACTTTGGAGAAGGAGAAAGTCAAGAGATGAATGATGGAGAGGGAGCAGGGGAACCTTGTGGTGAAACTGACAAGATCAGCTCCTGCTGGCAATGGCACGGATGATACAAGCTTGCTGCTGCATGCAGAGAGCTCACTCAGATGGCTAGCTGCTTGTAAGGATGGTGACATTTCAGCTTGGCATCTCAGCACTGCTACCTTTGAGCCTGGAAGACGGCCCAAGCAACAGAGTCCTTCCAAATGACTTCCTTGGCCTTTAATTACGGCAAAGGTTGGGGGACACTCATCCACGCTCATGAAACCCCAAAGGCCTACTTTCTGTCCAAAAATAGTAAAAAGGATGGACTTCCTAACCTTTGATTAAGCAAAAACAAAAACGCTTGTTAGACAGTGAGTTTCTACGCCCCAAATCCCAGGCTGCTGAAGATCAAATACGACAAATTTTGAATTTGTTATGTCAAAGTCTGAAACAGAAATTCAACAGGCCCCTCATTACATGAACCTAAAATAGATATAATGTTGGATATTTCACCGTTCTTCATGAGGCCCCACAGAAAGCCGAATTCTCCCTGCAGGTCTGTCAGCTGTGATCTTTGTGGAGGTTGACCTGCAAGCAGGGCCTTCTCTCTGTCCTGAACTCCACTGCCATGGGGTGTGAGGAAAGAGGAAATGGGATGGCATTGCAGAGACCACAGTTCTAGTGGAGTGAATAAGGTCCCCATGTGTTCTCATTAGTTGAGGTAGGTGATGGGGAGAGAGGAAGATGGGTAGAAAGCACAGGGAAGGAAGCCAGGGTGAAGGGCAAGAAGGAGGCACAGTGTTTGGGCAGAAGAAATTCTCACTGTGGACAGCAGCTGGAACCTGTACCCAGGTGCTCTGCCTGCCTTTACTGATAGCCCGCCCAGCCTGCAGATATAAGGCTTACTGTCCAGCCTCACCTCAACTGTGTGAAGCCATTTTGTGCAATAAATATCATGTTTATCTCCTATTGTCTCAGCTTCAGATGTTGGAAATGATCTGATACAGATGAAGAAGCCTAGATTCCTCCTTGGCATGGAAGGAGCTTTATTCTCAGCTATTGCAAATGCTTCTGTGGCCTCTCACCTTCAGGAAGTACCTTGACTGGACAGGGTCACCTTGCCCTATGCCCTACTTCCTTCCTGAGGCATCTCTGTTTAGTCATGTGGGAGTGTAAAGGCCTGGCTCTACTCCAACCTGGGGTAACCCTGAAGGGCTGCCGGTCTTCAGAGCTCCCCTGAGAACTTGGCTAAAACTTCACCCTGGCTGCACTGGTTTTCCTTCCTTTCTTTCCTCGGGGCTGGCTCTGAGAGCAGGGCCTCATAGGTCTCCTGCCCCCCATTCTTTATTTTGTAGGAAGCCCATCTGTACCAGGAACCTTGTTCCACTGAGTTACTACTTCTTGCCTCTTTGACCCTAGCTGGGCATTAATCACTTTCCATCACCATGCATAGATGCTTTAGGTTTGGCTCTCATTCTAAAGGATGAACCTAGAGTCATAATACCTATCCTCAGACTCTGTGTCAACTTCATAATGTGCCTGCGCACTCTTTCCTTGCCACCTAAACTTCTTGAGGAACTAAGGTAACACCATCTCTCCTTCACCTTCCTGCACTTTCTTGGCTGCCACCCACTCTCTGAATTGCTTTTCCTACCACATTTCACCCTCTGAAGCCTGTCCCATATTGACTGGGGAACTAACAGAGTGACATTCTTTCTCTTTTCAAAATTGCTCGTCTGCTCCAGTAGCTTCTAGATTTCATGTATCCATTGAGAAACTCATCTCCAGGATATCTCCATAGCTACCAGACTGCTTCCTCATTGCACTCTCCCCTCGTGTAACTGGCACAGTCTTAGCTTTGGGTACCACTTACAAGCTAAAGACTGCTAAATTCCTACCTCCAAACTTGGTCGGTGACCCAGGCTCTACAAGTGCTGTGTTTCCTACACAGAGTAACTTTCCCAAACGTCCAATCTGAGATAACCCTGGATTCATACCCACACAGGCTCCTCTTTCTGAGCCAACAATACAAAGTTACTCTTGCCACCAATGAGCTTCCTGTCTCTCACTCTTTCTCCCTTACCTCTCCCTGCACCTCTCTCTGGCCACTCAGCCAACTTTGACCCTAAGAATTTTGATGTCTTTCTCTTAAACAGTCCATTTTCATAGAATGCTGAACTGTGCTGCCTCTGACACCCAGCAAGGTGAGCTTCAGAGTGCTTGATTCTGTCTTTTCTCTGGCCAAACCCCAACCACAAATCAAGAAGACCAAAAGGCCAAAGGGACATTTCCACCATGAGTCTCAATTCTAGGCCAGGTTTCAGTGTCCAAGATGGCAGAACTTCTATCCACATCGCCCAAGCTTGTTTCCAGAGCCTGTGCAGGGCTCTCCTCCAGATCTGTACCCTGACTATACACTGTATCACTGGACTATACAGCTATAGGCTTCAGAGTAGTTGAGCATTGCCTGTCTACAGTGAGTGAAGGCAGATGGATGTTGGACATAGAGGCTGCATTCTCCATATTCATGTATGTATAAACAATGTGGGTGTACTGGCTGGTTTTGTGTTGTCAACTTGACACAAGTTGGAGTGATCACAGAGAAAGGAGCTTCAGGTGAGGAAATGCTTCCATGAGATCCAGCTGTAAGGCATTTTCTCAATTAGTGATCAAGGAAGGAGGGCCCCTTGTGGGTGGAGCCATCCCTGGGCTGGTAGTTTTGGGTTCTATAAGAGAGCAAGCTGAGCAACCAGGGGAAGCAAGCTAGTAAGTGACATCCCTCCATGGCCTCTGCATCAGCTCCTGCTTCCTGACCTGCTTAGTTCCAGTCCTGACAATGTGGAAGTGTAAGCTGAATCAACCCTTTCCTCCCCAACTTGATTCTTGGTCATGATGTTTTGTGCAGGAAATAGAAACCCTGACTAAGACAGTGGATCTAGATAGAGGTGAGGTTTCAAGCTAAGGAGAAACATGGGTAAACTGACTAGTTGTGCTCTTTCTTGCTGTCCCCAAACCCCCAAAAAATTAGGGAAAATGGTTCTGACTGAGGAACATCCTTTACATGCCAGGTACCAAAGCCTGGATCTTTAGGATTGAAAGATGAACGTGATATATCAGTTCCCTGATAGTTACAGGAACAGACAAGAAAGGAGCTAGAGTTTCATAAAGATACCTTTGACCAGTTTAGAAAGCAAGGATCAAACACCACCAGGTGACAATGGGAAGCTCTCCCACCAGGGAGGACATTGGATCTGGACCTAGAAGCTTGTGAAAGAATTTGCCAGGCTTGAGAAAGAAGTTTATCAAAGAAAAATAGTCACGGGTGACTGAGCGATCTGGTGACAGCAAGAATTGACATGCAAGGCATGGTGGGGCCTACCAGAAGCTTCTACTTCATCCCTAAAGTGATGGGGAAGTTTTAAGTTTTAAAGTAGGTGGTCTGGTCCAGCTTGCTGTTATCTGTGTCTTTAAAAGGTCTCCTGCTGGTACTAGAAGGGGTCTCCTGACCTTCCAAACCCGATTCTCGATCAGGGTCCAGCCAACCCCTGCCCCTTCTCCAAAAGATTTGGCTGACAGACAACTGGCTTTCTTCTGCTTCTTTCCCTTGACTACAGAGTATAGTCCAGTCTGGGTTACAGCTTTCCGGCCCCGTAAGTCCTATCTGCTACCCATCCTCCCAACATCTCTCATTTGCTTCATCTACCATGGATATGCCCAGTTGCTTGTCTTGTCTAAATGCATCATGCCCTCCTCCAGGTTGTGGGTTTGAATGGCTTTCTGGCTCTATACGCTTAGAGAAGTCACCAAAATTTTCAGAGCCTTGGATGCCTCAGCTTGCTTACTGTGAGGCTCCTGAGAGGGTTAAGCTCAGCATAGTTAAAAACCTGGCACAATCACCCTCAGGCTCCCCTAAAGCCCACCCATCTGCACCTTTCCCCACCACTAACTCTATTGAGCTTTCTCAGTTTACACCCCCAGGGTCATCAGCCAGCTTTCTTGCCCTAACTTCCCTCCAAGGGAAGACCTGTTATTGCCAACCCAGATACTGCCCTGCCACTAGTGCCCGCCCAGGGGAGCCCTTCAAATAATCATGGTTCTATTGTCCCACTCACCAGCTGGTCCTGATACAGCCACGCCCACCCCGCCCCCACCCCATCCCCTGCCCAGGCTGCTGTTGATCTCCACGCGACTGTGCCTGATGCAATCCCTTTGACATTTTTTTTTAAAAGTACATATTTTGCTTTCTCTGTCAGTCTCTCTGTCTGCATCTCTCTCTTTCTCTCTCTCTCTCTCTGTGTGCATGTGCATGTGTGTGCACCTGTGTGTATACACCTTTGGATACCTCCAGAGGCCAGATGAGGACATAGGATCCCCTGGATCTGGAGGTCCAGGCAGAAGAGAGCCCTCTATATGGGTTTAGGGAAATAACTCTCACCTCTCATCTTCTAAGAAAGCATCAAGCACTCTAACCCACCCAGACATAATTTTGATTTAGTTACTATTAACCCAAGAAGCTGTCTTATCTCATAACCCCCATTTGTATTTCTTTCAGTCTCCCCACCTATCAACAAAGGGATATAAACTCACGGTTTTAACCCATAACTACAATGAGCCTATAACTTACCACCTGAATCGATACATTTCTGGTACAGGAGTGACACAATTGGAATTTCTTTTGTGTTCATTATTGTCTTCTAGGCAGTAACCCACGGATCACTAGCCTTTGAGGAGATATGGTAGTCAAGGTAGTCAAGAAGTTTTTAGTTTTATCCCTCTGTCTCTGCATGTGCTGTGGCCTCATTGCCTTTCTCAGTGGAAATGTCTCCACACTTCAGTTTATTGAGCGCAAAGACTAATACCCAATCTCTCTCTCTCTCTCTCTCTCTCTCTCTCTCTCTCTCTCACACACACACACACACACACACACACACACGCATTGGGTGGAGTAGGGAGGGGGTGTTCCCCTGCCTGGGATGCACTAGGCAGAGAGCATTGGCCATGGCTCTTCTGCCAGAGAGTGCTGTAGTAACATGGCAGCCCCAGCATGTGTGGGTGGGAAATGAGACAGCTGGATTGTTGTGGTGCTGTCATTCAGAGTTGACAACTGTTTGGGGTTTTGGAAATTCGTGACATTGAGTTACAACACCTTACCCACTGGTTTTGGTAACCAGCGATTGCCCTTGCCATGGGAAGTCCTGCCAACTGTGAGATGAGGCAAGGTCATGTTCCACAGCCCTGGCTGCTTCTGGCTGGCACCTGAAGGGCTTTCTTGTGTACTGGGACAAACTCTGAGCTCCTTACAGCCCCCAAGTCAAGCACTTACATGAGGGTCATGTGTCAGTTCAACTGACTACCCAAGGACAACAGCAGGATAAATATAACTTTCTGCCCTTAAACATCAGACTCAGGGTTAACATGGTCACTCGTGGGCCTTATTGTGAGAGTCTGTGGGTGATCATTAGGGAATGTGAGCACATTTTGTTTTCTGGCATTCGATTGTGGATTACTACTGAAAGGAAATCCCCTTCAGCCTTTTATTTCACCATCACACATGGCCTTGAGCCAGCCCACCATGTAGCTCCCAGAGGCAAGGTGAGAGAAAAAAGAAGCAGTCTGCATTTCTATAGATGCACAAGATTCTGAAGGATCCATACAGATGTGCTTTTGGAAGGTCTCACCCTTCAGCTAGGTTCACGATGCTCTGCCTCCCTGTTAAACTCTGAGAATTGCTACATAGGTTTCATTCTTAAGAATAGTGATCAGTAAGCAGCAGCAGTGTGCCAGCCCACGGCAGCACGAACATTCCAGATGGAGACATACAGACACAGAGACCTGAAAATGGCTCTCCAAGGTCACACAAGTAGCAAGCTATGGTTCCAAGCAGGTTTTTAGCTTGGAAATCTGTGCCTAAAATACCACGTACTATTTCTTCCAATTTTATGCTACTGAGCTCAAGCAGAGTCAGCCCTCCTTACTGTTCTATTAATGACTCCCATTCCTTGTAGAATAGAGACAGGCAAGGATATTATCTCTTCTGGCTCCTTTTAAAATAAAAAAAAAAAAAAAACAAATAAGTGTGCACGGGACAGGAAAATTATATGGGTGTGACATATTCACTATAAGATACCCTGGAGATTCTCAATTTATTTAGCTTACTGTTGATTCTCCTAGGGCCCCCAAACAAGCTGAGAACTAATCCCCAAACTTTGCACCTAGGACAAGATTTTTGAATTCAATCCATGCAGTGGCAAATTTCAACTCACCATTTGAAATTTTCTCTTAAATCAAAGACACAGCTAAGTGGAAGTAAATGTGACCCAAAAGTGTTGTACATAAAAGAATTCATAAAACAAGGCAGTAAGTATGGGTTTTGGAGTTTTCTGTTCCAAATCAACCTAAACGAGATGATGTTTCATAGGTTCCAGTGTGATATGGCGTCCTTAGCTCCAGCGGTTCCCTTTACAAATGAAGTCAATGGATGCAGAGGAAGGAGCGATGAGAGTTACCAAAGTCTAGCTGGAGATCCTGATGTATGTGGGGATGGATGGGGGTGGGAGGAAAGCAGGAAGGGGATTGTCATGGGGCATAGATTTGAGGGTCAGAAGACCCTCAAAGTCAGGTCCTGTGGTTAGTTCTTGTTAGAAATTTGCAACCTAATGATTGAAGATCTGGACCTTTTGATCCCAGCCTGTGGGAACAACGCTGTAAATTTATGGCTGAAGTCACTAGGGCAATGGGATTTGCCTTTTGGAAAAACTTTGTTTTCCAGGCACTATTATTAAACAACTATTCCTGCTGTCTCACCAGCAGAGCTTCTAATGCTTCCACTAGTTTCAAACATTTAAAGTTTGGTAAAAGATATATCCAATTTGCAGCCCCTCCCCCTATAAACTAAGGGGAAAACACAAGAATGTGGGTGGGGGTGGCTTCATCTTCCCATTTGGAACTCATAACCTAGGCCAAAGACTGCTGTTTTGATCATTGACAGAAGATACAAACGCAAAAAAGCAAAGGCTGAGCAAATCAAGTTTGCCTTAGGACACGTGGCTGAGAGCAGGAAGTGTAAGTCATCCTCAAAGCCCAGGCTAGGAAGGCAGGTAGGTCTGGGTTCCAATCCTAAACACAGGAACAATCTACTTAAAGTCTCCAAACTTCAGTTACTTCACAAGTAAAATGTGTGTGGCTATCATACAGTTATGTGTTCATCAGGAGGATTAAGTTAAAAAGCACATGGAAAGTACCTGGCCTGTGGGAAGTAATAAAATCGAACTGTGTCGATAGAGAACAGTGTGAGACAGAAGCCTGTGCCACAGAATGAGTGGCTGCTATGGCAGGCAGACTCCACAGGACTCTGGCTGCCTGGGTTGCTTGTCTCTTTCTCATTGACTACTGATCTGCATGGTGTGAAGGAAGCTGGCAATGAATGGCATCTAGCCACACTAGCCAGAGCTAGACATAGATAGGTCCATTCTGCCAACTGCCAGTCCAGAGCAAAGTCTGATGGTGACTTGGATTCAGCTAAGGAAGAACAAACTGTCCAGGATGACAGGTTCAGATCCTGCCACCTCCTCTGAAGAACATAGTCTTCTAAGTGATGGACCAATTAACTTAAACTAGGCAATCTTTCTTTTAAGACATACAGTCTTCAGTGCTGTTTCAAAACCATTCAAGAACTGTAAATGCTGTTATTTATAGCCTCAAAAATTGTGCCAGATGAATAGAGAAGATAACCTGGCTTAGTTTACAGTTTTAAAAACTTTCTCACAGCACCATTTCGCCATTTAAAATGGTTGACAACTAGATAATTCCTAATCCACTGGTTACAAGAACTGACCTGTTCGCTTCACACACATATGCACAATGCTGTGTGTATAGTCAAGATCTAAATGTCCCTTGCATGGGCAAACAATAAGAAAAAATACCACACTTGCGGTGACTTTCTATCATGGGTAGGTAAGAATTGTACAGTCTTGGGCAAAAACTCTGAGTTTTTGATTTCTGAAATGTAAATTGGTAAACTTACAGTCTGCCCTCAAATTGTAGAAAAAAAAAAAAAAAGTGAATGCAAATGACTTTCTAAGCCCTGGCTTTCCAGTTCCCTTAGACCCAACCACTCCCAACAAGCTGACTGCCTTCTCAAGTTTGCTTGGCTTGGCTGCGTTGTCTGGGTTTGCAGACCCCAATCAGATTGGCTTCCTCTAACTGGAGACTCCACTCTACTGATTTTTATTGTCCCTGAATTGTTTAATCTCTTTTTCAGGGAAATAAATGAAGCCATCATTCTTTATTGTTAGCCTTGGGTATTTATTGGGAAGGATTGAAGCACAGCACAGATGGAAAAAAAAATCATTATTTTCTAGCAATGAGACTTAATTTCTTCCCAAATATTTCGAAGACCCTTCTTCCATAATCCAGGGTTCACGTCTGTGTGGTCACAGGTATTCATTCCCAGAAGTCTCTTCTTGTCTTTCTTTTCCTTTGGCTCTCATAAAGGACACCAGACAAACATCCCTGACAACTTAAGCCCCAGATGTGACATATAGAGATTTAAATTTTACGATTAAACTATCACGATTTCACTCCGGGATCACTTTGGTGTTTGCTGTTCTGGGCTCAGAGCCAACAGAAATTGACTCAGGCTCTCCTTGTGGGCAGACACTGGATCCCAGATGGGCAGAGGGGCTTTCTGCAGATGAGCCAGAGGAAAAGAATTCACCACCACCCCCTGCAAAACCAAATGAGCAGCTCTGTGCCCCTCTTATGGGTTGAGTGCAAAATGACCTCACATTCTCTTGCATTGGAACTAATGGTTTCTGGCTGGCGGTGAGCTTTGTGGAATCCTTATGAGATAGAACTCAGCTGCAGGAAGTGGGTCATGGGGAGGCAGGTCTTGGAGACCTTAGCGGTGGGTTGTGTTTTTTGGCTAGATTTCCCACTGCCTACACCATACAACTAGCCATCTCATGTAAATCGATAAACTTACAGTCTGCCCTCAGATTGTAAAACTTCCCTTTGCCACAGATGGTGTGGGGGGTGCTTCCTCTAACCCAAGGCATACCTCACCATGATGGTCTCTCCTCTCTCAAACTATGAGCCAAAATAAATCCTTCCTCCTGAATTTGCTCCCTTCAAGTATTTTATTAAAGTTATGGAAAAGTAATGAGCACTCCCCCTCCAGACTCAAAGGTTTCATCTACCTCACAGGAATTCTACCCCTGAGGAACAAGTTAGCCCTCTTTGGTCTAGAAACAATACTCAGAGGCATCAGTCTCAGTTTTGAAGATACAGTTAACATGTCACACTGGGGACAATCGCTCTAACTTTCTGTGTCTAAATCTTGTGTATCACAAAAAAACAGAGCCACTGTTCCCAACTGACCATGGATAGAGACACATAGAGCATTGCTCAGAGATCAGGGCCACCTGATTCCCATCTAGTGAAGATTTGGGGTGGGTCAAGACTCTGCATTCTTAACACTCAGCTGATCCAAGTATTAATGGCTCATGACCCCATTTAGATTAGCAAAAACCTAGGCAGCTTCACTCATTTCAGATAGGCATTCATTTGTCCCCGAGCATTAAGTCCTGTTCTATATGCTAGGGATACAAAGATGTAGGAGTGATTGTCACTTTCTTAGTGAGAAACATCACAATGCTCATAGAAAGGCAGGCAAATTAACATCGTCTTATTATACATGCAAGAACTGTATTGTTACACTGTGAATAAACTTGAGATCAGTAAGAAAACGAAGATAAAATCATAATGTGCAATAAGAGTACAAGTGTTCTGATCTGTGTGTATCTCCCTTCCTTCCTGTGCAAGCTTCAAAAGAAAACACAGCTACCACAAGGAACCCAGATCAGACCGCCCTGGGAATAATGCTCCTAAAGGCTTGAATCCTGGGCAGTTTTTAAATGGTGGTAAATTGCTTCTCATGCATTGTGTATGCATACAAATCTTTTATCCAGTGTGTACCAAGGAGCACTGGGGAAGCTATGTATTTACAGCAATGTTAGGGTGTGATTGCCAGGTCAGATACAAAGCTGCTCGGTGTTTAAGAGGGCAGTGACTAAGACAACTTTTGGGGTTGGCTTTTCTACTGAGCAGAAATTAAGCTGAAAGGTGTGAGTTAGAGTCTGCATTCTCTAGGGTCATAAAAGGGCTCAAACAATATAAAGTCAACCTGCCTTTCAAGGTCCCTGGAGTTCTCTCTTAATTATTCTCAAGTTTCCAACAAATTTTCTGAACCTTATACTCAATCTGTAGAGTATTATTATTCGATGGGAGGATATTTCCTCCTTCCTGTCAACCACCTCTGGAGATCCTTCAGGGATGGATTCTTACTCTGATTCACAGGCTTGGATCTCATTTCCAGATAAAGTGATCACTATAGCTTGAATCCATAGCCTATGTGTTAAATGCTTGTTTGCCAGTCTACAGTGCTATTGGGATTGATCAAATCTTTAAGAGATGGAACCTACCGAACGAAGTCTGGCCACTGAGGGTGTGCACCTGAAGGGGAGATATTAGAACCTCAACCTCCTTCCACCTCACCCTTCCAATCTACTTGTCCTCAGATGACTAACCCCCTCTACCACATGTTCCAATATGAACAGTGTTTCAGTAGGTCCTACGCAGTGGGCCCAAGTAGTCATTAACCAAAACCTCTGAAATCATGAGGCAAACTTTCAAAGCAGTAAGCTGATTTATCCTAGGTATTTGTTATATCGACAGAAAGCTAACAACAAAGATTGATATAACTAATCCTACCCGCCATTTATTCAAGTGCACAACCTCTGCCGGTCTTTACAACAGCCTTTGGAATAAACACAACCACTCTGACTTAATTAGTGTAGAAATAGCCTTGGGAAGGTTGGTTCGGCCTCTAAGCCTGGCAGTTAGCAGCAAAACCAGGGCCCAACACAATACCATTACAACAAACAAACAAACAAACAAACAAAAAACCTATAAAATGTAGTGAAGTAAGGAGCTGGTAGAATTCTGGATAAGAATAGTCTGGGTTTGGGACAAATATCATCGGGAAGATTTTTTTCCCCTATTATGCTTGAAACTTCCATGGTTAGCTGGGCCCTTTGAATGGAGTCACTGTTTCCAGAACTTGTATTAAAAATAAAATAATCAACCCAGTATATTTTGTTTTGTTTTATTTTATTTTAAATTTGTATTGATTTTATTTTAAAAATTAAAAAATAGAGCCTGGTAGAAATGGAGTTGGAAGGTCTATAGAAAACAGGGCTGTGGGAGCCACTGGTATTCTGGAGCCTAGGGGGCACTGTCCATCAGGTTCTAGTAATGAGGCCTGGGTACCAAGTAGCAAGGCAGAGATGGGTGGGGTAGATCTGCTAGTGTGTGGCTCAACCTCTGGCTATTCTCAGGCTCAGTTCCTTCACTAGATTGCTCTTCTGCTACCACGAAACCTATTCTCAGGACTTACTTAATTAAGAATGATGCTACTGAGGAAAATAGCTAAGTAATTTTGTTGTTGTATAGTTATGTGACGGTATCTGGAGGTTTGAATAAGAATGGTCCCCATAGGCTTATATTATACACCGTGTGCTTAGTCCTGCGCTAAATGATGCACTGTTTGGGAAGAATTAGGAGGTGTGTCTTTGTTGGAGGAAGTGTGTTGCAGGGGGTGGGCCCATGCCAGGCCTAGTGTTTCTCCCTCTGCCTGCTTTGCATGTAGGTCAGAGTATAAAGTTCTCAGCTACTGCTCCAGTTCCACCCCGTCCCCCTCCTGCCTTGACATAATGGATTATTATGAGGGTTACTCTGACACCGTAAGCAAGCCTCCAATTAAATACTTTCTTTTAGAAGAGTTGCCTATGAGTGTTTCTTCACAATAGAATGGTAACTGAGTGTCTGAGTCAGGGTTTCTATTCCTGCACATACATCATGACCAAGAAGCAAGTTGGCGAGGAAAGGGTTTATTCAGCGTACACTTCCACACTGCTGTTCATCACCAAAGGAAGTCAGGACTGGAACTCAAGCAGGTCAGGAAGCAGGAGCTGATGCAGAGGCCATGGAGGGATGTTCCTTACTGGCTTGCTTCCCCTGACTTGCTCAGCTTGCTCTCTTATAGAACCCAAGACTACCAGCCCAGGGATGGCACCACCCACAAGTGGCCCTCCCTCCTTGATCACTAATTGAGAAAATGCCTTACAGCTGGATCTCATGGAGGCATTTCCTCACAGGAGGCTCTTTTCTCTGTGATAACTCCAGCTTGTGTCAAGTTGATACACAAAACCAACCAGTATACTAAGCTGGCGTCTCAGTATGTAACCCAGGCTAGCCTCAAATTTGAAGCAGTCCTCCTGCCTCAGCCTCCCAACTGCTGGGATCATAAGTATAAGCCACTTATACTTGAGTAGGTACAGAATTTTAAGTGGTTAAGAAAAATGATGAACACTGTTTTCCCAAGAGCACTTTCTCAGTGCTATCTAAGCCCAATTTTTCTGGACCTGTGTGTTACTTTTCTGCTTAAGGAAGGAAAAGAGGGCATGTGGGAAGGTGAGCAAGTGTTGGGTGGGGCCAACTGCAGAAGGATCAATTGGTCTACTGAAGCAGGACAAGGGATCGGGCTCACAGGCAGCGACCACAAAAATCCGAATGGTTCCGTCTGTGACTAGGGTTACTTGAACCCTTGCTAAGCATGCATCTTCCCAGGTCCCATTCCAACATTAGATTCTGGCATGGAGCACAACAGTCCAGTGCTGAGCAGGCTGTGTTGGTGATCCAGTCTGAAAACCCTTTATCCTAAGCCACTACTTCCTCCCCTCAGCGTCACATGAGAGTGCGTGGGAAGCTTCTAACTCCAGCTTGCCTGGGCCCAGGCACCTAAATTGGTTCAAGTTGCCCTGGGAAAACTATATTGTGCATTTCAATATCACCTGAGGATCTTGAAACAAGATTTGAGTCTGGGGAAATGGCTTAATGGGCAGAGGTACTTGGCATGCCAGCATGAGAACCCAAGTTTGAATTCCAAGAACCCACATAAAGCTGGGCATATCTGTGCTCGCTAGTTTTATGTCAACCAACCACAAGCTAGAGTCATCAGAGACACCCCCGCCCCCCAAAAAAACCCTGGGTTCCCAGACTTGAAGATCCTGCCTTCATTTTCAAAAGGTGTCTCTCCAATCGGCTTCCAATATACACTGGCTTCTAGCCTCTGACTCCTCCCACATAGGCTCCAAGAATTAGTGGGTGGGGTGGAGGAGAAATGAAGCGATGCAGTACTTAGCCTACCACAGAGATTTTTTTTCCTCTCTCTTCTGGAGCTCAAGCCATTTGGTGATCTTCGTGTGTCTGGGCCAGAACACAGATGGTCAGGGAGTTTGAGAAACTAGCTCCAGCCCAATGTAGGTGCACAGGTGCTGGGCCTTGGTAAGCTTCCCAGGGTTTCTCCTTAGGTGTCCATTCAGAGAACACACTACCCAAGCCCCAGCCTCCCGGAGAGGCACAGTGGGGGAATTTGGGTCATCTGTCCTCTGGAGGTCGTGGAAACTAGAAACTGAATTCCTATCCTTGTACTGGGAGTCGAAGGGCAGTGAACAGAGGGTTGACTCAGCACTTCTGCAGCAGGCTCAGCATACAAGTGCATTTCGTTTTTTATTTGGCATTTATAGAATTCTCCAGCACTTCTCAACCCCTGTAATTATAACCTGGGTTCTCATTCAGCCTTCAGCTTGGATTTGAAAGCCAAGTATTCTCTTGAAGCAACCAACTATTAAAGCTACATGGCCTTTTACAAAATATCGGTTGACAGGAGGTGTTATGAAACACTGTCTAGTACAATTAAAATCACACCAGGATTGTCAACACCCATGCATCAAGTACACTGTGCGAAGTGACAGTCGGGACAGCACAGCACAGTAAGGTCTCTTCCCTAGCTGGCTACCCTGGCCCAGGCTTTTCAACCTAGGCTTTGCCACTGGCTCTGAGCCACAAGGTCCAGCCATGCCACCAGGAATGCCCCAAGCTTCTCAGTGGCTTCTGCTCCGGATTTTCACAAGACAGGAATGCTGGCTTTCTACTTGTCTGGAGACTTCAGGCAGAGAGCTGGCTAGGAACCGGAAGTGGCATTATTCCTTTCTGTCTTCCGCTACAGCCATATAGACAAGTGTTGGTTTGTTACTATCAGCATGAAGCTGTTGGAGGGGAGCAGGGTCTGGGATGGGATCCCCAAGAACATCTCTTACCTTACTGTTTTCCCACCAAACCTCCACGAAGGGATTTTTACAGATTTTTTTTTTTCATCCCTTGAACTTCATACTGACTTCAGCCACCACCTCTCTCCTCTGCTACTTTGAAGACTACCAACCCGGCCTCATGTGTGAGTTCAATGGCTGCCTCTCCACCCCGCACTCCCATAAGTCTGGCTTTTCTATCTCAGTTTCACACGTAGACCTTGTTCTTATTGTGAAGCCCTGACCCCATCACTGCCGCCTGCATTTCTGACCTCCTGTAGTTACATCCCGAGCGCACCCCTTTCTTCTCAGCCTCGGTGCCCACGTCACCCTCGACCTCTGCCAGCATCATCAATGTGCCAAGCTTTGTTGTGTCAGCGTTTTTGCACTTCCCTCTACTGGGAGATTCATCCACTCCTCTAACCTGGCTAGGCCCTTCTTACCTCCACGCTTCAGCTAAAATGACAAATGGCAAAAACGGGTCTGCTCCAACTATCTCTTTAAAACAATGTGTCCAGCGCATTTGATTCCTTCTCTCCACAGACAGCTTGCTTGTTTCCTTTACATATTTATTGTGGTATTTTTGTTTTGTTTGTTTATTTCTGGGGCTAGGACCTGTGCTCACTATCACAACAGTCTGCCGCTGAGCAGCTGAGCTGAATCCCCAGTCCCATATTTCATCAATATTTATTCATTAGTTTTTATTCTCTTGTCTTTTCCATTCTTTTCCATGAAGCTTCATAAAGGTAAAGAACGTATCTGCCTTGTTCATCTGGGGCTCTCCAGCCACACGTGCTGAAGGCACAGGCTTAATTGACTCTGTAGCCTGTTTAATGCCTCAGCATAGGCTTTGCTCTCTGCTCTTCCCCCAGCCTCCTTCTCTTCTCAGCTCCCTCCACCATTTCTCCTTACTCCTGAGCCTTTCCTCATGAACCCCTGAGCATTCACCAGTCTCCTCTTCAACACTGAGACCTACATCTCTATCCTGCCTACTCCTGATTGACCAACGTCTTACCATCCCCATCCCATGACCACCTTCCATTTTGTGTGCCTGTTGGACAGTTTACTTGGATGGACAGACTTCCCCTAAGGCAACTTTTTCTCCTGATGTCTCTAGTTCTCTTGATGATACCTCCATTCTTTTTGTAGCTGGGCTTAGGATCTCAGTGGTCGTTTTGCTGCTTGACCTTCTCCTCATACAATCAGACAGATTGTACAATGGCTCCCCTTGGGACCACGCAGCCCTCCTCGCTGGAATTCAGTACTAGCCCCTGAACTGATCTCCTGGTTTCTGTTGTCTCTCACTACAATCCATCTTTCTGTTGTGAGATGGGTCCATCTTAGCTTAGCTCAACCCCTTGCAGTGTTTCCCTGTTGCTGTCCAAGTTAAGCCTTAGCTTCTTAGCCTGGCAGTCAGGCCCAGGCTGCCTTACTGATTGGCACTTCATCTGGAGCCTCCATGGTCCAATCCAATCCTGTACCCTTCTGTTATGCCTCCTTTTCTTGGCATGCCTCTCTCTGGATCTTTTGCTTCTGCTCCTGTCTTCCTGTGAAATACCCTCTTTTATCTTTGTCTGCTCGAATACCCCAAGGGTCTCTCCAAGGGTTCTTTTACAATAAACTTTTGTCCCGGTTCTCCATGAAACAGGCTGTTTCCTTATCCGAAATGCCACGGCCAACTTTACTCTCACTTTTCTTTGAATTTCAGTTCTTTTCATTTTTGTATCACTTTTAAACTAGATTTGAGTTTTGTGATGCTTTAAAACAACCTACATCTTAACCACCATCACTTTCTCAATGCATAAGTATACACACACACACACACACACACACACACACACACACACACACTGGAGTGTGCGCAGAGACAGTTTAGAGGCTTCCACAAACTCACTGACTCCTGAAAAGACAGTCTACATTCACATTACACATGACAGATTCATGCTGTAGAATATTCTCTCACCACCCCCCCCCCCATAATAAATACCCCCTCTGGTTTCCTGACCTATAGGTTTAACTACCATTTATTGCTCCATTTCCCTTCCTTTTACACATCTTCCATCACCTTCATAATCCCCCTTTCTGCTCTGACTCTGCCCCCCAGTTCTAATCTAAGTCCTGCAGATGAGAAGAAATATATTTGTCAGAGCCTCGCTTGTTTTCCTGAGCTTAATGATCTCCAGTTCTATCCATTCTCCTGTGAATGCCTCCGTTTACCTCTTCTTTATAACTGAATAGATTTCCATCACACAGTTTCGCTTCTTATTCATCGGTTGCTGGGTCCCTAGGCTGGCTCCGTGGTTGTTGTGAATGAGTACGTACGCTTTATGCTGACTCAGGATTCTTCCATTACATACTCTGGTCTGGTACAGTTGGATGGCACCGCCATTGTCCTTGTTGATGAGCCAGACTGATTTTCATAATAGCTGTACCGCCTTACATCTCCACCAGCAGTGGCTAAGGGTTCCTTTTGAACATATATTCTTGGAGTGTGTGCAGTGTGGGGGATTGAACCTAGGGCTTTGTACATCCTGG
This sequence comes from Rhynchomys soricoides, assembly GCA_019843965.1. Classification (NCBI taxonomy): domain Eukaryota; kingdom Metazoa; phylum Chordata; class Mammalia; order Rodentia; family Muridae; genus Rhynchomys; species Rhynchomys soricoides. The sequence continues at coordinate 28,364,897 of JADRCH010000005.1, read as the reverse complement.
GCAAGAATTGCCACTGAGCGGCAGCCATAGCTGTATGTGGACAGTTCTATTGAAAGTCCTATTGGGCAAGTGCTGTCACAGACAGGTCACTGAGCCTGTCTGAAGCTTCACCAGGGAGGCCTGAGGAAAACTGATCAGTAGGGCCATGTGATTCCTAGGCTTCTTTTGTCCTCTGAAATGTTGGGAAGTCCAGAATCTATGCCTATTCTTTTTGAATTCCTAAAATATAGGCAGTTCCTGACTAATGAGAATAAAAGACAGCCTGAAATTAAAGAGGGCAGAAGATAGCTCATGGCAAGAACTGGAGGGAAGGAAGAGCCTGGGCATAGTGCTTGGCAGTCTCTAGCTGGGCAAAAGGCTTGACTTAACCATCACCCACTCTGCTCCTTCCTGAGTCCTTTCTCTAACACACACACACACACACACACACACACACACACACACACATACACACACACATACACACACACACACACCTTTTAGTACATACCTTTATACATATATACATAATATTCTTCCAGCCAGCCCTTTGCTAGGTAATAGTTACCCACTCTGATCAATAAATTGCCAATGCCAAAATACACTAATGTTTCAAAGGTCTAAAGTCATGATGCAGCATGCTGTGGAGCAAGAACACAGCCACCTTTTAGCCTTTGACCTGTTCCTACCTAGCCAGTAATGCTACGTTGTAGCATTAAGTTTTCCAGACCAATAGCAGTTGTATGGGAAACTGCAGTTTGGAGTGGAAGTTTGTATTGACCTTGAGGGAATTCCCAAGATTGGGCCTAGAGGGGTAGGGAGGTCTCTGGGGGTGGGGTGGGGTGGGGATTTGGCCATTTGTCTTCCAGAAGCTGGAGGCCAGGTGGCACCTAGAACTCTCTCCTAGAGATGAGTCATAAGACAAAAAAAGGTGTGTCGGCGCCTGCATGCCTGCCTGCCTGCCTGCTTGACTAGAGGGATCCCTTATATGGTGCTTGTTTCTCTGACAGGTAATATGTTCCTGGACTTGAAACTTGTTTTCAGGCAGGTCTTCAGATGCCATTCACAGAATGCTTGTTTTGCTTTGTTTCACAAAGTATTGTCTCAAGATGGCACCCCCCCCCCTTTTTACTAACAACTTCCCTCTGGACATGTGTGGCTAACAGAACTTATTATACCTCAGGGCCCAAAGCTAGAAGCATGGAGTGCTCTTCCTCCACCCATAAATAGACCCATGCTGCCTGAGAAGAGGGATTCTCTGGTAGATAGTACAGACACTTGGAGCCTGCTTAGCCCATGGCTCTGGGCTCACCCACACTAGAGCTGTGTAGTGATCTGGAGCCTTCACATCCTCCCTCCTGCCATCATGGTACTTGAGCTCCTGCTGTTAAGAAAGTCTGACATATCCACATTAAGGTGGAGAGGACCTAGAAGGGTCAATCACAATCCCAGAATGGAGATTGAGGTCAACATGGCCCTGTATGATGAAGGTAGCTCATAGACCACACACCTGGCCTTCTGCCTGTTGGCTCTGTCCCCACCCCTTACTTAGAAGACACCAACCCATCACCAATCGAATTCAAGATACCTTTACCTGCCTGATCCCAGATCCCCGTGTTCTCTGTGAGGACTTGAGTGTGTTGGTGTTCTTCAGCTCGCTCTATTGTCTGGACGTCTCATCACACCAAAGAGTTATTGTCTCATCCACTCTGAAGATAAGAAGAGTGAGTGAAGGGTTGCAAGTTACCCACCATCACCTGGTTACCCACCAGCAGACAGGTGGCTGAGCTAAACTAGACTGTAACCTTTCTAGAAGGGCACCCACAGTTCTGCTTCCCCACAGTCCAATGCCTCCCAAGAGCCAAAGAGGCAAAGTTCCTGCCACTGGGAAGGTCAAGGAGATCAAAGGGATACATCGACTTCCTATGTCTTCTGCAATACTTAGAAAATAAAACCAACCATAGTCATTCAGTGAGGGGCTTGAAAACCAGACACTTGCAATGGATTTCACTGGGTTGATGGAACGTTGCTCTACCTGGAGGGAGAAAAGCCATTTTCTTGCCATTTCTAGTTTCTAATGGCCACCTGTACTCTTTATTCACATCTCCAACGTCCTTTTTACCATATAAGGAAACACACTCTGGGGATGAGGGTGCAGACATCCTTTGGGAGGTATTGACTCAGCCAACCACAGAGGGTTGCTCATTTATTTGAAGAACTAGGAATAGCTGCCGACATACATTTGTCCATTTGTGACCTCTTCCCTAACCTATGATCACACTTTCCTTTCTCCTTGGCAGGAAAACAGGTCTTCAGAGACACAGGTCACAAGGAGCTCGTTCTAGAAGAGAGTTCTGCAGTACACTGTAGGACTCACCAGGTCCACCATCTTTCCTGTGAAGGTGGCAGGAAGAGAGAGAATTCAGGGCTCTCAAGCAGCAGGTGGCCTGAGCTTCATACATTAACTTCATTGATTTGTCAGGATGTCTGAAGTGAGGGCGCCTACCCGTTGTCTCTAAACCACCCTACATTTGAGCTGTAAACCCCAGCTATGTCACTCTTGTGTCCCATTGCACCCGATAGCTGCCCCATTTCTTTCCTTAGTCTTCACAAGGCCCTGCAAAATGTCACTGGTGCCCACATTCCCCATTTTAACCCATGCCACAGCTGTTCATCCACCGAGTTCCAGCCAGTCCCACGTGGTCTGTAAATCAGAAGCAGCCATGTTCCTTGTACCTTCTGCTCACGGGTCATGCGCAGTGGCTTCGTTAGCCCACTTCCGCTAAAGCCTTGGTTTCCAGAACACACAGGCTTTCTCTGATGCAGAAAGGTTATCTAAGCAACCCAACCCCTTAATGGAATTTTTTAAAAAGGAAAACAAAACGCGAAACTAGACTAACACTTTTAAATCTTTCAAATAGCAGCTGGAGACCGCAGTCTCTTCCTTGAAACAATAACCCATTTAGTATAACTGCTTCTGTACCATTATCCAAAAGCACTGTGTGCCACCAAAGGTGACTAGTGTCACGGTCACTTTAAGACAGGAGGTAGACTTAAAGGAGAGCTGGAGACTTAAAACAACAGCACAGAAAGAATAAGTAAAGGCAACTTTCTCTTCTGTTTGCTACTTGACAGGCACGTGCGTGCGCGTGCGCGTGCGCGTGCGTGTGTCTGTGTACATACCAGCAACCCGATAAGGTACCTTGTAGAGGGCAGGGCAGATAAGTCTGTGGAATAAGAAATGGGATAAATTGACTGCTGATAACAGGATGCTAATAGGAGCATCTACATAATCACTGGGGGTTTAGTTTGACTAAACCAGAAAGTAGGAGCAAATTCTGGTAGATCTATCTTACTTAGCCCATCTATCCGTCTGCCCATATGTACTCTGTTTCCTTCACCCCCCTTCCCTGCCATTTACCTGTTTTTCTCTCCAACTCCCTGTGACAGGAGGCTAATTACTGTCCAGTCAAGCCAATAGTGGTTCCTCTCAGTACTCCAGGGCGTACTAGTTTGAATTAGACAGAAACTATAGAAGTAATAACAATACATGCCCTTCTGGGGTCATATCAAAAGAGTAGTTATGAGACTATGTGATTCAGAACAGTTGGTGATAAGAAAGGATGAAGGCCGCCTCCCTGTATGGTGTCACAAAAGGACAGTGGGGTAGGAGACAAAGGCCTACCATGTCCACCTCTAGCCAACTGGGTCTCCTTAACTTCTCTGAGTTTCAGCCTCTTTGGATGTGAAATTAAAGACATAGTGTAGATCATGGGATACAGTATGATGAAGGGGTGGCCAATGATTATTTAAACTAAATAACTGCTTGTTGAAGTAGTTCCAAGAAAGAAAATAGAAAAATCAATCAAAATGAGACAATTAAGATTGAACTAGTTGGGGAAAGACAACCCGCCTCGTATTCCTCCTCGTAGGCAGACTTCCAAGGCAGTCTTCAAGAGTCCTGACTCCAGTAAACACCATCACTTTTATTTAATTAAATATATCTGCTATGAAGGAATTTTGAAGATGTATTTACAACTTTAAACCCATTGAAGTTAAGACAGAAAACTATTACAGTTGCATTTGACATAATCATATGAACCTTTAACAATCAGAGAGTTTCTTCTGACTGATAGTCAAACAGAAAGCCATGGCATGAGACAGAAGGATTTGACACATGGTTGTAGGCTTGGAGATAGAGAGGACCTCATAGCAAAGACTATGGGTATCTCTAGGAGCAGAGAGCGCTCCTACTAACAGGCAGTAGGCAAACAGGAAGCATGGTCCTGTGGGAGCAATAAGAATAAACTTGGAAGTGGTGGGCTTTCAGTACCTCTATCTGAGAACCCAGTCTCCATAGCAGTAGAGCCTACTCTTGTAAGATCCCAAGAAGACAACCTATCCCTGATGTGCCAGACTTCTGGTCCACAGAGCTGTTAGCTGCCTAGGGCTTAGATAAGTTTGATGATAGTGAAATGCATGGTTAGTCATTGGACCAAGCAGCACATGATCCCTTGGTAGGTAGTTGAGAAAATGAGGCAGATATTGTCTGCCTCCCGCTCCTAACTAACTGTCACTCCAAGATGGAAACAAAGACATGATCAGAGAGAAGAGTCAGCTCTCAAGGAGACTGGCAATGAATAAAAACCAGGATGAGCTTGGCTGGGGAAGCTGGTGGAGTCCATCTGTATCCGTTGGGTTGTTCCCTTTGAGTCCTCTGACGTAAAAGAGGAAATTCATGGGTTACTTCAAATCTCACCAGTGTTCCAACGAAAACAGGGTTATTGCCTGTGGAAACACTTCCTGACTTGGAAAAATAGTCTCGACCTGTAAGACCCTAGCTACTCCAGGACCATTCCAGTGGAATTCCATGGAACTGGTTTCATGATGTGGAGACACCATAGAGAAGTTACAGTCAGAAACTTGGATTAGACTCTCAGCCCTGACACTTGGCTACTTCTGTGCTTCAGAGAAGGGCCACCACTTCCTTGAGATCTCAGTTTTCTTACCTACAAGGATAAATAAGAATGTGTCATAAACAGGCAACCCAGAGAGGAGCAGGAACTGGGACTGAATAAAAAGTCACAACACCCATGAAGAGAAGGAGGTGTGTGCCTCGAGGGATGATCCAGGAGATGCTACTGGTTAGTGAGATAGGGTTTCAGGCCACTGTGTGGATGAACTGAAAAACCTTACACTTGGTGAGAGACAGCCGTGACAAGAACACCTACTGTTATTGTTCTTCTTACAGTGGCCCCTCAGTATCCATGAGTGCTTGGTTCTAAAAACTCGGCTCTTACCATCCCCCTTGACACAAAATCTGCCCATGCTCAAGTCCTGTATATGCAATAGTACACTGGTTGGATCTTTGGGTAAAAGAACCTGTGTATGAAGGGAGCCAGCTGTATAGAACAGGAAAAAGTGGAAGTCTGGGTAGGGAATGGAAAGAGTGTGAGTGTAGAGAATAGTGAAATGGTCTAAGGTTAGATTTTGATTATTGTGTTTTGAACTGAACATATAAAATAAGTGTGGTTTATGATGTAGAGATGAAGTTGTTTCATTTAAAAACATTCCACGCAAGTTCAGGAGGGAGTAACACAAGAAACAACTCATACACTAAGCCCATGCCCTAGGTAGTTTGGTTCTTGTTCTTTGATTTCTCATCCTGGAACAGTGAGCCCAGAGCAGGTGATAGCTCAAGACACAACCTGGATTTTCTTCAGATACATAGAAAGTCCTTGTAGTGACCTCAAATCAGTGGCTGTAGATACTTCACCCTAAGGTCTGTCAGATTAATTACTGTAAGTGTATTAGGGAAAATAATAGAACCATCATAAAATACAGTATAATGATATAAATGAGTGATTGGAACACCAATTTCTTAACATTCATTCTCTATTTAGTCTTCAGCCATAGCTCTCAGATTGAAAATGGCTTCATGTCTCTAAGTACAAAATTGTGCTCTGATTCTGCATTGATTGGCTGGAGTATTTACAGCACCAGAGCCAGGGACTTCTAAATGAGTGTGGCCCAGGACAGTAGCATCAACATCACCCAAGGACCAGGGAAAAATACTAAGCCTTAGGATTCACTGCATATGCACAGAATCAAAAACTGAGGGTAGGGGTCAGTAGCATGCTTAAATGAAGTACTCAGGGTGATTGTCAACATGCTAATGTCTGAGAAACACTGTCCAAGGTAATGATATGTACATGTACACATGAACACACGCACGTATGTGCAAACATGCCAGCCTCACACTGGGAAGCCATATCAACTGTAAGATATACTCCTGTCCAGTGAATACAGTAGTAATGATGGCCACTATGAGATATGATTTCATCCACTCACATCCTTCTCCAGGCCACTTTCCATGAGTCAATGTGCTTTGTCACAATGAGCCAGGATAGCAGGGCCTTAGGTAGACTGGACGATCCAAGTTAACTTTCACCAGGTATTCGGGGAGGAAGACGTAGATTTGAAAAGGTAACATGGAAGGATTTGGCAGAGTGCAAGGGCCTGATACAATGACATTTCCCAAGGTCTTGGGCGGCATGTAGAAAAGTCAGAATTTCCCGTTACCCAAGCCAGAAAACATGTCCTGAAAGGCCAATGGACTGAAACAAAGCTTGGAGTCCAAACAAATAAAATCACAAAGTGCCTCAAACCCAGAAAGTGTTGGGTGTCATCACAAGTTCTCAACCTCCCCGGCAGGATTAGCCATGACTGATGGCTGTCAGTGCAGGTTGTCTAGTGTCCAGGGAGAGAGTAAGCCCATCTCAGTAGAGGGCAGGGATGCTCCATAGGTGAGGTCAGACCAAAGACCCTCTCCCAAAAGTCTGGTTCAAGAAAATTAAGCTTCCCCATACCAGAACCGTTAGTGGGAAAAGAAAGGAGAAAGCTACTTCCTTGGTAATAGAGATAAGATCTTGACATTGAAATAACAAGCCCACTATTAACCCTAAAGAGACAACCACAAACTGGGAGGGACTTGGTGATCTGTGAGGCAGTGAGCTAGGTAGCAATCACAATTTTGACAGCAATCTGACTCATAACTGTTCGTAAAAGTATCAATCAATATGTTGTCTATTTCATAGGGTTGCCTTAGGCAGGGCATTCCTCCTGGTCTAGCAGGAGCAGGAGGGAGAAGCAAAGGTTGGTGCTGGCTTTAGAGAGTTGACCCACCTGGTTTCAACACCAGGTACCCTTGTCCCATGCAGGAATGCTTCCCCTTCAGCCTAAAACATTTCAACGGCTGATGCTGCCTGGTTCAATGGCCCAGGCCCAGCTGTTAACTGGAGAAGGTGGGCATGCATTTACAAAGTTCATTTTTCAGACTCAAAAAAGATCACCTGACCTGCCCCTTTCATTCACAGAAGAGGGAAACCAAGGTCAAAAATGCTAAACTAAATTGCCAGCTCACTTCAAGCAAGGTCCAGACTAGAATCTCATCTACTCAAAGGTCCAGACCCAGAGTGTTCACAAGGCAGAAATAACAGACAGCACTGAGTGTGGTTAAGGAGAAAAACCTCCAATTTTGGATCTTTGTAAAAGTATCTTTCCCTAAGGCATCAGTGATGCTCACTTTATTTCCCTGTCACCCACGTTTGTGATGAGTCTCCCAGTAAGAAGCTATGCTGAGAGGAGCTGAGACAAAGCCCAGGTGACACGTGGCTGCTGAAGCTAGGTCCTTTCCAGCTGTATCAGAGCCACAGAGGTGAGAGGCGACCAAGCTGTCTTCTGTGCAGTAGGAAGAGGTGTGAGGCTTGCATTTCTGCAGTCCCACAGGGATTTCAAGCAGGCAGCTGCCTCCTCTGAGTCTTTGAAGGGCTTCTTCTGTTAGAGAACTTTGCATGTATCATTGGGAATGGCTTTCAAAATGCCACCATCCTAACTCTGGACAGACTGTGCGATATGACAAAAATGTGGCATATGTTTTATTTTTTCTATTACCTAAAGAATCTTTTTCTTTAATCTGTGTTGGGAAAAAAAAGTTAAAATCAAAGCCATTACTCTGATGATTTCACCTAAAAGCAAGCTTGCTTTCATTTCCTGGAATTACTTTTATGAACTGATACGAATGTAAGTTCTTATTAATCTCACAGGACCTGGGAAGCCCATCCGAAGCTCCTATCCAGTGTCACCGGAGTCTTCCAAGGAGCCCAGCCCTTTTGTATCAGAGAGTCCACTTGCTGCATTGCATTTTCAGTGTTAATTTTATTGTGGGGTGCTAATGTTTTTATTGTATGCTCATAAAAGTGTTCTTCTCATAGACAATCCTCATCTCTCAGCTGACCATAGCTGGCACAGTAAACAAACATGGATAATCTTCTTCTGTCACTCCTAGGATATGTACCTGATTCCTCTCTCACTAACATAAAGGAATGAATAAATACAATACATTTCCTGTCATGTGCCCTCATTGTCTGTTATTAGATATTTAGTGTTTTGACCGTTTTTGGCACCTGAGTTAAATCATAATTCTGATGAACTAACATGTTTCTACTTTCTTAAGACTGGTGGTAAGAGGTTGGAGAACATTAATTTGTCTAATCATAATGTTTGCAACTATTTTAACATGCAAGTTCTTCAGCAAGTGTCAGCAGTACCTTACAGACACCTCACATTTTGACTTCAAATTCTCACTTAGCTCTGAAAAAGAAAACCTTTCTATCTTCTAATCTAAATCTCTCCCTGTTGTTCTAGAAATAAGAAGAAAATAAAGCACACATAACCTAGCTCACCCATTGTCCCTTTGTCTTCTGTCTACGACATTTCACAGTAATATGGGGAGGGGTAGGATTGTCTTTGGAAGCAGTTTAAGGAGTTGATCTCTGCTGGAGACTGGAGACAGGCAAACAGGATGCTCAAACTGCAGAGGGCAGCTTTCCTAGACAGAAGTTCTCTCACCTGGTCACTTGGGATGTCATTCCTCACAGGATGAAGAAACAAGGTCTCTGGAAGCTTTGAGATACAGCTGTCATCTCACCACCAGTGGCAGATGGTTTCTTGGCCTATTCAGCTGAGAAGAGATGAATTCTTAGAACAGATCACACCAGGAGAGAGAGGAGAGGCAAGCCACCAGGAGTATCAGGGCCAGCTCCCCCAGTCGTGAAGGTTGCACACAACCATCTGTACCAGTAGCAAACAAGCCTGTTCATTTTATAAATAGAGCAATACTTGTTTCTAAAACTTCAACTGACTCTTCATGAAGAACATCAGGATTTGTATTTCTGAGGCCTTTGCAAATCCTTTCCTGCTAATCATGGTTCATCTGTGGGCCATATGCTAATAGAAGTTTAGGGCAGGACAGGATCTCACAGCTCATTCAGTTGAGCCTTTCCATCTTAGTGGTCAGGAAGATGAAGTCCAAGGGACTAAATGGCATTCCCAAGCTGTCAGAGCCAAGGAGTTGTTTCAGAACCAACTGAACGCCTCCAACAGTACTACAGAGAAAAAACAACCAATCTTTGTTTATTTTAGTATTTAGGAAAGAAATACATGTTGAGGGGCAGAGGGGGAGAGAGATTGACAGTACCCATTGTGTAGCAGGGTGTGTTTATCATTAGGAGTAAGAGCCCAGGCCTCAAGGTAAGCAGATGTCATTGGAGCCCAGCTCCATCATCTATTATCTGCACGACTTTGAGCAGTTTTCTGGAGCTCCATCTCACCTGTGTCCGCACCTGCAAGCACAGGTGACAAGAGTCCAGCAGATGGCCAACCACCTGCTATCTTCCCTTGCTCACTTGGGACTGTGATCCTGGCAGCACAGTTAAAGGGACAGCTTAATTGCTCCTTAAGGAAGCCCAGAGCAATTTTAATGCCTGTTACTATGAATTCCTTCTACATACTTGAAATCAAGAGCCCTGGATGGATGGGGGCTAGAAAATGTTTTCCTCTGACTTAGAACTGTTCTCATAACCCGAACCAATGTTTCCCAGCTCTCAGCTTGCTTTCTCTAGATGCTTCACATGAACCTTAATCGTCCTGGAAGCCAACCCTGGAGGCTCCTTTTTTTTTTTTTTTTTAAATGATGGCTGTTTTAGGTGTAGCATTGGGAACAATTGTATGGACTGTAATGAGGAGTGGGGGTGGTGGGTGCTGGAAGATTTCTAACAAAACACATTGAGGAGAACACTGGATGCTGCCACCTATATGTGCAGTAGAGCAGCCTTCTGGAGCCATGAGAAGAGCTTGCTTAAGGATAGCGCATCATATTGATGAGGGTGGAGCAAAAATGTAGAATTATCAGAGCTTGGGATCCCTTTATCTTCTCACCTCTGTAGTCATCCTGTAAGGAATGGTTTACCATACTAGCTAATAAACTATGCTGCATAAGCCAGTCTTACGTTACAGCTACATGACAAATTGGCATGCTAGTACTTATTGTATAAGGTTACTGTGAATCATAAATTATAAATGCAGTGAGGTAAATGATTATACAGTCAAGCTCAAATAAATATTAGTGGTCACTATTATTAGTTACAGAGGAAGATGTATAGTGAAAATATCTTTCACATAATACCCATTATACTTCCCAGTGACACATTTTAATAATGTCTTATATTTTTATATCAAATTTTAAAAGTAAAGTACTATATAAATGTTTTCAGTTCTAAGATATCTTCCATATTTCCCAAAAGTTACATGGATGACACCTTAACTAGCCAAGCCAGTTGGAAAATAGCTCTAATCCTCATGAGTGTGTTTTATTTAATAACCTTCTGAAGATTTGGGGATACTGCCTTCCAGATGAAAGCGTCCAGTTTTCCAGAATCCTTCTTTTAACTGCAGGAATGAAGTGTGCTTCGAAATATCAAAGTGTGTTTGTAAGGGCATGAGTCATCCTAAAGCACATGTGGGGCAGTACAAGAGGGGTTAATGGTGGAACTGTGTGTTCCAGCGTCTGTAAAGACAAGGTGCTTACCACTGTGTGTGATGGTGGCAATGACTTGGTCCTCATCTATAGGCATGCCACTATGTCAGGTGACTACCAGGACATGGGCTGTCCCTAATGGTCGTATGCTATTTACTGTCTTTACCAAATGGGCTACAGAAATTCAACCAAAGTTTAGGGTAGCCTCAAGAAAATCCCTAAGGATGAGTGGTAGGAGAGGGATCAGCAGTCAGCTAAAGTCTCCTCCAGAAATGATGAGCGAAGAGGAAACATCTTGACAATGAACACATTTCAGAGCAGTCAGGGTTCAGGAAGATATCTATAGACCCTTTTCTTCCCCTAGAATTTACAGTAACAAAGTGGTCCCCAAGCAACACGGGCAACAGGAATGCAGAAATGCTTGGACATGGAAACAGATAAAGGAAGCAATTAAAACTTTCCTGAGGGCACAAACCTGCCCTGAAACTTCCTGTTTCATGCATGTGGCTTAGGAAGCACTTCCTGGTGGCTTATGGGTGAAAATCTGCTATGATTTTAGTAGCAGTGTAGTAACAACTCTCTTTGTTGTAAAATCAATGATTCTTATCCAACTTGCACTTCAGAAACAAACAAGAAGCTTTTCTTTAAATGCCAACAAAAGGGCTCAACACCAGGCTACCAATTAAATCGGAGTGTCTCAGACATACACGTAGGTGTATCTAAGTAGGTTGATATTTGTATGTGTGTAGATGGATTTTTCTAAGCTTTGTAAATACTTAATGAAGTATTTGGCTATCCATCCAGCTTCTAGCTTGTATGATGCCAGGATTATTTCTTCAATTCCTTGGTCTGGAGTTATCATAGTATAACAGTGAATGGAGACATTAGTGTAATGCTCAAGAAGTCATATCATGCATGTGCCCTGTACGTGAGATTAGTCACTCCTTTCCCCGGCAGAGCATGAGCTGGACCACAGAACCAGCGGGTCCAGCAAGGGGTGTGTGTGTGTGTAAAGCATGGCTTTCTCTTATCTTACCTGCTAATGAAGCTTGTGAATTCCTGAAAGAAAATGAGTGTCTTGAGATAGCATTTAAAATGAGTCTCATAGACAGGATTTGCACCGAGGCAGCAAACGTCTTCTATTGCCTCTCACTGTTGGCATCTCACTGTAGGAGATGATAATGCAGCCATACCCTGCTGTGAACATTGGCCAACTTGTCACAGATGGCTGCAGGCAGTAAACAGAGCTGCTGACCCCTGACAGGAAAGGCACAGAAAAATGAAAAGGACCCATAGTCACCTGGAACCAGTGGCTGGGGCTCTCCATGAGACTATAACTCTAACTCTCTCTCTCTCTCTCTCTCTCTCTCTCTCTCTCTCTCTCTGTCTCTCTCTCTCCACCCATGTGGTGTGTGTGTGTGTTGTGCACTATGCTTGTTTTGCAAGCATGTGTGTGTGCGTGCAGGTATGTGTGTGCATGGTGTTGATGTTGGAAATCATCCTCAATAACTCTTCACTTTATTCTTTTGAGGCAGGGTCTCTCAGCCAGTGTTCATTGAATTGGCTAGTCTTGCTAGCCAGCCTACTCTGGGCATGCTCATTCTTCACTTTCAGAGGTTAGTTTTACTGGTAGGTTACCATGGTATTTCTGTGAGCTCTCTGGAACTTAACTCCATTTCTCATATTTTAGCCACAGTTGTTAAATGGAATTTTAAAATCCTACAAAAAAACCAGACTTGGTGATTTATAACTTAGGATTTGAAGAGAGGAAAGGGAAATGGGAAATGATATAATTAGATTATAATCTTAAAAATAAAAATAATAATAAATAAAGTACATTGAAGCCATGTGTAGCTGCCTGCACTATCGGCCTAAGTCACCTGTAAGCTCCGAAGAATGGATTGAAACATCCCATCAGATCCCTTGTACTACCTTACATGTCTACATGAAAATGTGGGTCACTCTGAGGAAGAGTTCAAGGCTAAAATCCTGCTGTGAACTTGCCCTTATCTCATCATTTTAATCCAGGTTGGCTCCAACTAGAGTGGGCATTGCAAGGAATTATAAGGAGAAGTCTCCAAGCAGAAGCCTGGCCTGGAAAAGGCAGAGGAGAGCTACCTCTCCTCTATAGTGATGGTGAAAGTCTGTCCCAATCTCTGGATGTCCAGCATCTTCAGCACATAGAACAATGTCCAGTGGACTTTGTTGCCACCTATGTAATTCCTCTGTGAGGCTGTCAAAGAAAGCCAAGTGGGAGAGGAAGCAGCCTACAGTCTACAAGCACGGAGCTCACTGGACTGGAGAAAAGTTCCACTTGAGAAGTCATTAGGAATCATGTCGCCTTTCAAATCATGAGCAGTACACTAAGACTAAGTCAAGAATTGACATGCTCATGGTTACCCAGTCAACTAGTAAGCACTAAAACGTGAGCCTTAATTCCTGGCACCCAGTCCTCAGCATTTTTGATTGCCCTAGTTAGCTTCTTATAAAGTGAACAAAGGCTGGCATACCATGCTGGAACAGTCAAGGGCTGCTGAAGGATAGGGAGGCTTTTGTGGGTGGGGAGGCCAAGTGTAGCCTTGCCAAAGAAGCTGTGACCTCCAGAGGTCATTATTTCCCCCACAGGAAAGTCAGGTCACGGGCCAGTTAGCTGGCCTCTGGGATTCCAAGAAGAAGTAGTTCTGACTACATGATCTTGGCTTTATTAGCTACTCTGAGGGTGTAGTAAGCTGTCTCACAAGAAAACATTTTCAGAGATTGGAGTCTTCTTCCCTTCTCCTATTAGCCAGGCAAGGACAGTCACAGCAGCGACATGCACATCAGTCTACTTTAGAGCTTGGTAGAGAGGATCAAGAAGAGGAATAGACAAGTCCTATAAAAATTAGTAACCTCGTGGCCCAGAAAAAGAAAGACATACAAAGATTGTTCAGAGGAAGATTTCTTTCCTTAAGCTTCAATTACACTAATATTTTATGGATTTTTATGGATTGGTTTTGTCTAATTTAAATCTATTTCAGGTTGTCCCAGAATAGCCTTCTTCCCTAAACCATGCCAAAATTGAATGATTGAAAACAAATTTCTTCCTATTAGCTGACATATTTCTCAAGCTAGTTCATGATCATCTCTTTACTCTTTTGAGCAGAGAGTGCATAGTAGGTCTTTTTTTCTGTTTCCTTATCGTATCCTAGGAGTGTGATGCTTTGCTGATGAACCAGCACCTTATGATGAGCTAGGCCTGTAGGCACCTGACAGCCAGGACACAGTTGGCTGCTGTGAGCTGCTCTTCTCACTAAGGCTGACGGCTGCTTGTGGAGGGGCATCTTGGAGCAACCAAGATAAAGCCATTGTCAGTACCTGCCTGATCTTGAAAGAACTTGGCCAGCCATGTGTTCGCCTGTTTTACCAGCAAGATCAGCTTTCGTGAATGATCTTGTAATTCTGTTTATCTTCTGGCGCCACAGCTGTCAAACTCTATAGCATAAATCCATTCATGTTGCAAGAGCTACAACACACCCGGTAAAGTTGGCATTGACTCTGAGACAATCTATCACATCTGAGTTTTATGTCTTGGCATCCAAGTATGGCAGGTCACCTGAATCAGATCCTTTGGAGTCTGTTCAGAACTTGAGTGCAAGGTCAGCTTGCACAGTAACCATGAATACCTGAGGTTGGCCTCAGGCCACCCAGTCCATTTCTGCTGGAATGGTAAGGTGGGACCTTTACATTATGTTCTCCTGATGTCTGGATTGTCATATCCATAGGGTAATTGCTATAAGACAGAATATTTCAGATCTGAAAACAAACTTTAAATCGGAGAGTTTTCTCCTTTTGTTCTGATTGGTACTTTTACTTGGGTAAAAGTACTTTCAATGGGCAGTTTTATTGTGTTTTTAATCTAAGCCATGAGAAATAACCTTTCTTGTATCTCCCTGCCTCAGAGTACTGCAATACTGGGTACTTAGTCTATGGGAAGCCTTCAGCTTGGAGTTTGGAATCAGATTCCGAGTCTCTACGCTGGTGTTCTGTCTTTGATGTCTTGTCTCTCAAAGAGGCAAAGACCATGAGTGAAAGAATGGGAGTAGAGGAGGGAGAGAGTACATGGTTGACAGTAAATAATGTCATTCCCATAGAACAAGCACTAAACACACAGTCACTGTCATTCCTCTCTATGGCTCAGCTTCTTTTCAAAAATTCTGTTGCCTGAGAATTTCATACATGCATAGAATGTTTTCAAATCCACCCCCCACTCCTCCCCTCTGACTCCTCTCACTGCCCACCCCACCCCCCAAACTTCATGTTCTCTTTTTAAACTCACTAAGTCTACTTAGTGCGGTCACTATGAAACTATGGGTCATGACCCCCGTGCGGTCCTAGAATTGAATGTAGAGGTCACCGAAAACTTGGCAACAGTAAAATGTTTCTGAATATGAAAAGAGAAATATAATTCAAAACCAAATATGTATGGACTCCAAGGTGCTTCTGGCAGCTGTGTGGTGCTGCATGACTTCCCTGTAGTCTGGGGAACACTGGCCAATACGTCTGGTTCAGATTCCATCCTGGTGTGTGTTATATAGCAGAGTAATTTACAGTATGTACAAAGGTTCCTGCTCTTACAGAGAAACAATAGATAAAGGAGTTTTAACATTTCTTACCATCATTCTTTGGCATATAAATAAGTATGTATTAGCATTTTACTGTCTTAGAGTATTGGCTTTAAGACTTGATAATTGAGTTGTTGACTTGAATTTCATTTAAAAAAAAATATTAAGCCAGGCACTGATGGTACACACTTTTAATCCTAGCACTTGGGAGGTAGAGACAGGAGAATATCTGTGAGTTTAAAGCCAGCCTGGTCTACATAACAAATTCTGGGCCAGATTTGGTTATATAAGACCTTGTCTCAAGAAAAAGAAAACGGGTTTGAGATTAAAACAGAATTTCTAACAATCTCTAAAATAGCCTAAACATGCCTGTCATTTAGCACTAAGTATTGATAAAAAGCAACATTCTCAGAATTGAAAACCAACATATTGATCAACTAAAAATTGTTGAAGATGTTTTATGATATGAAACATCAAATATTTATACAAAAGTTTCAATCCTTTATGTCAAAATAACCAAGCAAGGGGCTTGGTTATTCATAGTTTATAATATGAAAGCCCAGAGCTCAGCTCCCAGCACCCACTTGGAGAGGCTTCCAACCTCCTGTAACTCCAGCTCCAGGGGATCTCATGTTCTATTCTGACCTCTGCAGACACCCTATGCACTGATATACCTACTCACAAATCCACATACACACAGATGATTTAAAATAAATATTTAAAATAATAACCAAGCAAGCCCTTCCATCTTATTAGCAGCCATATTTGCTTTCATCTTCAATAAATTGGAAAATTACATGTATATCAGAGACTTGCTCTAAAGTAAATTTCTTTATGATTTATTTTCAATAAATGTTTGATTTAGATACCTAACTCTCCAGGTATGCATAAAAACCTATTGGGTGACAGGGAATTGTGAGTGGAAAAGTTTAAGAAACTCTACCTCAGAGGATGCTATGCTTCTCCTTTTCCCCCCTTTTTTATTTTTTAAAATTGCATGGGGGGTGGGATGTATGTGCATAGATGTGTATTGCATAAACGTGAAGGTCAGAGGACAGCTTAAGGTGTGGGTCCCCGCCTTCCATGTCTCTTGTTTCTGCGTTCACCACTTCATCTCAGTTGTTCACCACTTCATACACTAGACTCCTATCCCTGCCTCCCATCTTGCCATTGGGCTGGGGATTTGAACTCGGGTCCTCAGAGTTGTGCTGCAAACACTTTTACCTGCTGAGCCCTAACCTCAGCCCCGTGCTTTTCTCATCTTAGTTTGAATGCAGCAGTTTTTCCCTGTTGCACCTCTGGGACAGCAGAGTCACAGATGTAGAGGCATTCACAGCCTGGAGTCTGTTCTGGCCAGCTTTACAAGCTCTGAGAGAGGCTGCTCGTACAAAGTCTGAACCTGTCAGGTCTGCGTACTACTCTTTTGTAACATATCCCAGCCCTTTGCCCTGACTGCAGTTTTGGGGATCAGAGCGTGAATTTTGTCCAGGAACTCCAGTGATATCGTTGATGCTGAACATCTGCACACTCTAAGAATATTTCCAGTTGACTTTACCTTATAGAGATATAAATGCAGTGTTTGCAGTCCTAGTTAAGCCACCACTGGTCAAGTGATGCTTTCTGTTGTCCTTTTAACTATTTGCAAGGCTAATAGAACTAATTTCATCACCAACTAGACAGGGAAGTAACCTGCCTTCATAGCTGCAGAGAAAACTGTACATGTTTGAACACTTGGCCTTAGCTCTAAATCAAATGCAACTGTTCTTGATGGTCAAAGTGCTGGTTAAAACAGGTGTGTTTCAAGTCTCTTTTGCTGTGTCATCTCTCAAATAACTCAAATAAAAGCTCAGATTTGAACCTTCCAGAAAAATCTCTTGTGGTAAGTGATAAAACAG
Organism: Rhynchomys soricoides; assembly: GCA_019843965.1. Lineage (NCBI taxonomy): Eukaryota > Metazoa > Chordata > Mammalia > Rodentia > Muridae > Rhynchomys > Rhynchomys soricoides. Next base: position 28,347,546 of record JADRCH010000005.1, on the reverse strand, counting down.
CCAGAATATTATGATCACTGAGAGGAACTCAACCAGTTCACCAACCTCATCTTATAGATACATACAGATGCGGAATGTTTTCTGAAAGACACTGGAGTGAAGCCCCTGTGATTGTGGCTGGAAAGAGCACCTTTGCCTTTCATAAACTTACCTATGCTTAGCCGGGCAGTGGTGGCGCATACCTTTAATCCCAGCACTTGGGAGGCAGAGGCAGGCTGATTTCTGAGTTCGAGGCCAGCCTGGTCTACAGAGTGAGTTCCAGGACAGCCAGGGCTACACAGAGAAATCCTGGCTCGACAAAACAAAACAAACAAACAAAAAAACTTACCTATGCTGGCAAAATGTAGAAATTTAAGATCTTTTTCCTCTTTCCAACCCCTCAGGGATAGTTTTGAGATTTCATCAGATTATACAATATTAAATAAAAGGCATGGTTCTGTGTCTAAATTCTTCTTCCAACGGTATCAAAGGGAAATGTTACTGGTGCCTTAGCTTTTCCTTGCAGTGACAAAATATCTTACAAAATAAGCTTCAGGGTGGAAAGGTTTAGCTTTTCTCATGATTTAGTCAACTTCAGCTGTGGTCACTTAGCCGGTGTCTTTAAACCAGTCTACTATAGCAGAAGTGTACATCAGAGCTTACCTTTCCCAGACATCAGGAAGTCAGTGGTCAGAAACAAAACCACACCCTTCCAAAGCACTGCTGCTGGAACCTTAGACCTCGGATGATCATCTGAAGTCTCTGCGTCCTCCCAGTGAACCACTGCATGGAGAATTGACAGATGCATTAATTCACTCACCAGGTCAGAGCCTCGTGATCCACTCTCTTCCTGAGGGCCTTCCCTGAACACTGATGTACTGTAAAACTTCAATACACGAGGCTGTAGTAACACTTACGATCCAAACTAACAACAGAAGACAATTTTTTAGCCATTTCATTTGCGTTTATCTCTACAATGCTTAAAGACAGAGAATGGAGCATGTCTACAACGTCCCAGGCCATGGCGAGTTTCACTGAGTCCTTGGTCTCAATAATTCAAGTGTTTAATAACCTCATCAACCAACGTGAGAGAGTCTTCCCTTCTGAATTCAATATAATGGATGAAGAGAAGCAGACAGAGTAATTAACTCAGTAGCTAACTAATGGGATCTCCGTGTACTCCCTACGGAAAGTCTCAGGACAGACTTCTTATGTTGTGACATGTCACTACAGCTCCACGGTTGGAGTCAAGTGGAATTTTTTTTTTAACTGTTCAACATGACACAACAGCAGCAGTCTGAGAACGTGGTCCATTTACTAGCAGCATAAATCAACACAAACAGTGGAAGAGAGTCCAGAAATATGTTCTCAAAATTTCAGACACCTGACTTACTAGTTCTGCTTTTGAATATCCTACTTTAGTAGAAGCAAGGTTTTAGGCAGAAAGTTGGTAGAAGCAGCATTACTTATTACTAATGGTCACAAAATTATAAACAACCTCAATGTCCACTAACAGGGTAATGCTAGGAAACAACGCAGATACTCAATGTCGTCATTGTGCGTGATATTTATGAGATTTATAATGAGGTGTACAAACATTTAGGACACACATTAGGAACACATTAGGAAAATGTTTAGTATGTAAAGCCTGTTTTTATCATTGTTTGTTTTGTGTGGATGTGTGTTTGTGTGTATGTGTGTTTGTGTGTCTGTATGTTTGTATGTATGTTGTCCAAACATTGTATGGGCATATAAAAAGGATTTTAAGAAAACATAATAAACTCTAAACATTATTTATGTTTGTTATTTCTCTTTAACCTTTATTGTCTGTAAATTTCCATCTTTTTCTAGCTATTTTCTTTTTATGCCATTATGGTCTTATAAATAAAACCATTTTAGCTTAAGAAATTAAATAGGAAACTCAAATGTAAAAAGTACACAGATGAATTGCAGCTGCCTTTTTTTTTTATTTTTGTTTTTTGACTCCCATTGATCCCATCAAATAAGTTAAATATATGTATGGGTAAAAGAAAACATGTTTAATTTTTGGAATCCACCAGAAGTTGTAAAGATCATTGATAAGCAGAGTGCTCCTCAGATACAATCCTATCATGACAACTTTTTTTATTTTTTTTTTGGTTTTTCCAGACAGGGTTTCTCTGTGTAGCCCTGGCTGTCCTAGAACTCACTCTGTAGACCAGGCTGGCCTCAAACTCAGAAATCCACCTGCCTCTGCCTCCCAAGTGCTGGGATTGAAGGCGTGCGCCACCACTGCCCGGCTTGATGACAACTTATAACATGCCGGCAACAGTGAGTCTGACCATCTAACATCTGGGGTGGACCACCCTGTCCATCTCAGCTAGAAAGCCAGGGCATTAGCGGGGAGAGCTCTGCTTCAGTTCAGAGACTTTGAACAGTTACACTGTATCTACTGATACTGAAGTCCTGGCAGTAAGTAGACAGAAGTTAAGCCACCAAGAAGGGTAGGTTGCTTAGACAGACCTACCTGCGTGCCACCTATTTCAGCCCAGGAATGCTAAGGAGTCCAGTGGAAATGCTGGAAAAATGACAGGAGAGGTAGGTACATTAGAATGAGTTCAAACATTCCCAGGTGGCAGTATATTCTGTGGCTGCCCATCTACATGAATAAAAACAGTTTTCTTTTCTCAGGGAGATATTTTCATCAATCCATGGAAACTAATGCTGTGTCTATGAGAATATTCTGCTCCCATGGTGCTCTGGGATACTTTATATCTGTCTAGCTTTAAAAGTACTTTATATAAATATTTACACATATTCTCAACAGAGTCCTTTTAATGGGGGTGGGAGCCTGTTATGCCATTACCAGCTGGGGAACATGGTCAAGAAGACAGAGACAAAGGCCTATGTCAAGGAGTTTTTGGTTTTGGTTTTGGTTTTGGTTTTGGGTTTTTTGGGTTTTTTGGGTTTTTTTTTTTTGTTTTTTTTTTTTGTCATGTCTATTCTTATCTGGAAAGTGAAAGTGACCACCTTGGCTAAGCCAGAAGTGGCACTTAACTAAAAGCTCTCCTCCTGCCTGAGTTCTGACACTTTGTTCAAGGGCCTTTTCTGCGGAGGTATTTGGTCTACAAAATGTAGAAGGCAACCTCTGAGCCTTGACTTTTAAAGAGATGGAGTAACACTGTAGGGCAGAACTAGAGGCCATGCTAGGGAACCTTGTTTCCATCTCAAAACCCTCTCGGATCCCAGTAGCACAAGCTTGGAAGGCAGGAAAGTCTATCAAGGGGAAGTGTGGTTGCTTTCTAGAGACACAGAGAGAGAGACAGGAGTAAGTAGCAGCCTGAAGCATCACAGAGACGTTCTCTTTCCTCACTGGCCCCTTCTTTCTCATTAGCATAATTTTTTAACCAGCTCCGGCGGTGCCTGTCTAACCCCACAATAAAGAGAAGAGTCCAGTACCAGCCTGGGCTGTATAGTGACTATCAGGCCACGCAGGAATACACGTGGGTGGGTAAAAGGCAGGGACCCTGCAGTTCTCTAGATGTAAGAAGACTGTAAGAAGAGCCATCTAAGCCTGTGCAATGAAGGAGAGAAAGCATGTTCTTGAACTCCAGCAGGATGTGGTGTTCTGAGACCGGCAGGCATATGTTAACTGTTCAAGATTAGTGATAGTGAAAGTTGATCCATAAAGACTTGAAAAGGAGAGAAGATGTGACCTGGGCAGAGACAAACCATAATGTTTATATTAAGTGGAAGTTAAAATTTGTTTGGTTCAAGTCTGTTTCAAAGTCAAAGATTCTAAAGTCCCTGCCTTGGTCTCAAGCTGAGCCAAACTTTGTCATTTTAATGCCAACAAAATGAGAGGCGAATGGAGAAAAGGGGATCTTTGGTCAGTATAAACACGAGCAAGATGGTGATGCTTGAACATGGTTTACTGTGTCAAAATCTGCCCTAAATATTTTAATTCTCTGAGAGCCGAAGTGTGTGGGTGGTCTGAGCTCACCCAGCCACCTCTGGGCAGGCGAAGCTTCGGTTCCATTTCTTGGGATTCCCACCCTTTACTCATCAGCCAAGCTGCTAGAGCGACATAATCTCCAGATAAACATTCGACAGTGCAGAACAATTACTTTAAAACAGTACAATTAGTTTTAGTCTCGTGTTTGATTAAAAGCGCGGCCCTGGAAAGGTTGTGTGAAAAACTCTGAAGGACTTGGTGGAGTATTTGATGTCACCACAGTTCTCAGAGTGTCACCAAGCTCCAGGAGCTGAAAGTAGCCTCCTCTTTAGCCGTTTTGTTTCTGTGTTGTGAAACAGGACCTCATCGTGTAGTTCTGACTGGCATGGGATTTGCAATGTGGCCTTGGCTAGCACTGAACTTGAAGCGATCCTCCTGCCTCAACATCTGAGTGTCGGGAATAAAGGTATACAATCCTACACTCGACTTTAGGTAGTGCTCTATCCACTAGGACTCTGACCATTAGCCTGTGAACAACAGAGCTATAGGAAGAAGTGTAACCAATGAACAGATCTCCGAAGGAGCACCCTGCATCCTGCACTGTGCTCCTAAGATGCTCTCACTTGAGCATCACTACAGGTCAGAGAGATCGAGGATTCTCCCAGAATGCCATAGCTCCAGCATCACCTTGTCCTTCCATAGTAGCTTTATTGCTGAGCTCCTATCTGGCCTGCGACCCACCCCCTGCCTTCTGTCTTTACCTGCATCTCAGCGGCCTTCCCTCATAACAGACTCTTTACCTGAGCGTGCCATCTCTCCCTCTGAATGGCTTCCATTCTCGCTGTGGCTAGGACCATCCTCCTCTGCTCTGAGTCACATTTGAAGCCTGCAGGTCTGCTTTCCACTGGCTCTCTCGTCCAAAATGAATCCCTTTTTCCCAGTCATGATCTGGGAGGCAAAACATGACTCTGAAGCAGTCCCTGCCTGTCCATGCAGAGTCCACACTAGATAAGGATAAGCAATACACACAGTTTTGCAAAATAATATAGCTGGTAGCAGAACTCAGCAAAGTAAGGATCGTTTGGAGACAAGGATTGCTTTTTATAGATATAATTATATTTTACTAGATAAGCCCAAAGCAAATATATATATATATATATATTATTTAGTAAAACCATTAGAACCCAACAACCCCCATAGCAATGAGAAACTGCTAATAAAACAAAAAATAATAGTTCTTTTCCTACTTTTATTGAAAAAATTAATCACTGACTTTAAGTATGTCTTTTAATCTCTTTTTATGAGCATGAGTAGAGAAAAAACAGTGTTTGAGACTGGACCCCTAGTGTGAAATAATCACCAATAAAATTTAACCACGGGCAGAAAGACTGTCTCCAGGGGTAAAGTCTTTTGTTGCCAAGCCTGATGACCTGGGTCCAATCTCCAGAACCCACTTGGTGGAAAGAAAAAAGCAACTCCTGTAAGTTGGCACACGGTTCTCTGAGCCTCACACACATGCTGTGGCATGCACGCATCCACACATGCACAATGAATGAATAAAAATAATGTAATAAAGTAAAATTTAACTCAATTTTCTCATGCTCAGGAAACTCTGGTAGAAGTCGAGAAGTAGAATTCAGATACAGATAGAAAACCATATCCAAATATCTAGTTGAGATTAGCTGATTATAACAAAGCTTGGCTATCAAATGCTTAAGTCGGCTAGACAAATACAGTGGAGGTTGGCTTGTACACTGGCTGGTGGCTCCTGCAGTTTGAGGAGGGATAGCCTTGATCCTTAGTTTAAAGCAGTCACAATTTGTCTGGCATACACCTCTGTTATGGAACAATGATGATATATAAAATTACAGGACTGAAGTGGTCATCCATACTTGGTGTTAACAATCCTTCCACAGTATATTTAAGAAGATCCTGGAAGTTCAGGCCTTTAGTGTCTCTTCTGTTGCCAGGAGAAGGTAAGCAGATATAGGTATTCCCTGGGCAGATTCCTTAGGCCCCTCTCTTAAGCTTCCTGCGGGAGACCTTCTGCCTCTCTTGTGACCCTGGGGACACCTATGGATTTCTAATCAAGCTATTACTTTTCTTTTCACTCCCTGATCCTGAGGATCGACATTCAGGCCTTGCCATGCAAGGCAAGCACTGTACCAGTCTAGTGGATCTTCTTTCTGGGATAAATTCTCAGTTATATAGCAGGCTTCCTGGTTTATTAAGAATTCTAAAACCTTCACAGAGGAAGAGATTCATGGTTCCCTTTGTCCTTGCACCAACACTTTTCCTGCCTCATATTTCATTACCTAGAAATAATAACGTTCTTCATGCACTTGACGATTCTCTCATTCTTGTTCCCCTGTAGGTATGATATTGTGCCCATACCCTGGAACAATTTTTTAAATATTTTAAAAATGTGCACACGTATGTGCAGGTGAGTGCAGGTGTCCTTGGGATCCAGAAGAGGGCGGTGGGTCCCTAGAACTACAGTAACAGGCAGTTGTGATTTGCTTGGTCTGAGCACTTGGAATCAGTCTCCAGTCCACTAGAAGAGCGACAAATGCTCTTAATCACCGAGCCATCTCTTCAGCTCCTCCTCATGGGACATTTGCCAACTTAATTCCTCAATTTGTAATCAGAGCTCCCAAACCATTAGCCATCTGTTTCAAGCTATCTTACATGCAAAATGGAGACACCCTGACAGCACACCAGAATGGCAACTGAAGCATCTTGCAAAGGACATTCTAACTTTAACACTCCTGCTCAAAGCTTGACTTCACTTGCCTTGGCTTGTCTTTAATACTCTATTATGTTATTCTGGATCCTTAACTTACCACCTTTATTAGTCTCTTCCCATCCTCAGTCTATTCTCTACAATGATACCTACACCAGCTCCTGAGTTCCTCTCTGAAGCCTGACCATTAAGTTGATTTTTCCTCAGCCATGAGGCTAGGGGTGATTCCTGACTCTGCTTCTGGGATCTTCTTAGCTGAGTATCATCTGTGTCTAACGATCTCTTCCTGACCTAGCAAATGAACGGTGAAATAAGAAAATTAAAGAAAAAAAGTCTGGGACTCTCTTATTTATCATAATCATGATCAGATAAGTAGTCCGTTAATTAAAACTCAATGAATATAAAAATCTTGTGTGCAAGAAGCCCTAGCATTGAATGTGTGTCTGGTTATGGTGGGATACTTTGTCCTCTACAGAGGACATGGTGGTTGCCAGTTAGACAGATGATTTGTTAAGTTGAAGTTAATATATCCACCATGACTTACTTTCTAGAATTAGTTCCTAGCTGTGGTGGTTTGTATATGCTAAGCCCAGGGAGTAGCACTATTTGGAGGTGTGGCCTTGTTGGTGTAGGTGTGGCTTTGTTGGAGTAGGTGAGTCATTGTGGGCATGGTCTTAAGACCCTCACCCTAGCTGCCTGGAAGTCAATATTCTGCAAACAGCCTTCAGATGAAGATGTAGAACTCTCAGCTTCTCCTGCACCAATCCTGCCTGGATGCCACCATATTCCCACTTTGATGATAATGGACTGAACCTCTGAACCTGTAAGACAGCCCCAGTTAGATGTTGTCCTTCTAAGAGTTGCCTTGGTCATGGTGTCTATTCACAGCAGTAAAACCCTAACTAAGACACTAGCCTATAAGAGAAAGGGGGAAAGGAGGAGACCTACAAGTAATATATATGACAAACAGTCATCTTAACCATATGACATTCCCAGGAAAAGAGAGTTCTGGGGGGAAGCACCATCAGCAACTGGATTCCACTTACCCTTAACCCAGAATGCCTTATAAAAATGACCAGCAACCTTGGCTGAAACTCTTCATTTAAAAGATGTTAAACACAAAAATTCAAATTCAAATAGCAAAAGTGAAGGAACCTGGATTTTAAAATCACCATAGACTGCTGTTAATATAATCAGCATGGTTCTGATTGGACCAACTCACAGAGGTAATTACAACTTGGTACATTATTCCTTCATCTATTTGAAACCTTGGAAGAGACTCTGCACCCACACCGAGGTGGCTTTGAGAGACTAGAACCTTTCTGCTGCTATTTGAACAGTGCCAGCCAGGGCATGTTTTATCAGCACTGCTGCCAATGTGCCTTTACCAGCAAGTGAGGGCAAGGAGATTCTGAAGAAATAGGAATTGTTGCCAAACCAGGAAATCAACTACTAGACCTATCTATGCTTCAAAAATTTGCCTCTATTTATACTTAGTGAATCTGTGTAAAAATCTTTCTTTTCACAGATGTTCTTAACCCTAGGACCTAACTGAGAAGCCCCTGCTGAGTGTTCAAACTTGCCATCAGAGCACCAAGTGATATCTCTGACCCTTCAGTCTCTTCCCCCATTTACCTGCAGCCCTGACCCATCAGTCAACAAAAGCTTTCTCAGAGCTCATTCAGATGGACTGAGGCCCAGGAAGGAGGAAGCCTGGCAGAAGGCCTGGTTGGGAACAATTGTCAGCTGTGTGCTGGGCATTATCATTAAAGGATGTTGCTTTAGTGTTTGGGAAGGGAGATGAGAAAGGGGGTGGATTTAGAGATGTAGAAAGAAAATGCGTAGGTCTTTACATGGTTATGACTTCTAAAATCTATATGCTAAGACAGATGCATGTAGACCCGGACCCTATGGGTTGGGGTGGAGCTATAATTGTCTTCATTACAAAATGAAAAATACCTTGATACAGAAAACAAGAGGCTTGAATTATATGACAGCCAGCTAGGTGATCTTAACTAGCTGTGTGATTTGGTACTATTTTTTGACTCTTTGGACTTCAGAGATGTTTTTATATGCATCAACCCTATTCCAGAGAACTTCCTGAGGGGATGTGTGAGTTCTAAATTTGTACCTAAAGCTACTGAGGACTGAAGTGTGGTAAGACCACCAAAGAGATCCACTTTATCATAGTTTTCTTTGATTTTAGTCAGAGTTAGATACACCCAGCAACATGTGGTTCTTGACAACCACACTGGACGACACAGATATAATACTGTGGAAGATACTTTATGGCCTGTTATATAATACACAAAGTTTCTGTGAGTTAAGATGAAGAGAATATACATCTTAAGAGCTTACCCAATCACTAGAGTCTACACGCTTCACAAAGTACCTAAAAACAAGTATATACAGAGCACTAAGAAGAACATGGATCCTGAGAAGTGCAAGGTGATCCTGCCTGGAATCAGGGAAGTGTGATAACACCCCCAGGGGTGATTTCCAAACCCTCCAAAGAGGAAGGATTGAGAGATCTCACCTTCTGAATGCCAAGACCTAATCACTGGCACTTCCTGATTACTTGCTCTCCAATAAGTAATTTCATTCTCAATACTTTCTGGGTGGTGCATGCTATTGTTTTTGACTAGTAGTTGGAGAAAGGGAGGCACAGACATTGAGTAGCTTATTCTCAGGCCATCCAACTAAAAACGGATAAGCCCAAACATGGACTTAGACAGTTTGTTCTAGAGTCTTAGTGTGTGAAAAAGAAAACACACATCGTCATGAGTAGCAGCATAGCACAGAGTAGTGCTCAATGACTGCTCCTCTGAGGATAAATACTATGCTGAGTTCTGAAACTATAAATTATGGGTGCTTTAACTACCATCATGTATGTATATCAAGCACGTGTAACAAGAACAGCCATTTGGTGGCCTCCGAGCCATCATTTATTAAAGTGGGCAGCTCATAGATAGGAAAGACATTCATTCATTCAGCACGTATTAACCAAGTGTCTTCTATAGGACAGCCACCATATTATGTAGTTGGAATTCAACATTCATCAAAACAGACTGAGCACCTACACTCTCCAACTCGCAGTCCTTCATCTGACACATCAGTCAACTAGTGTTTTGGAAAATGAAGGAAGATGTAGTAGTCTTCGTGGTGACCAGCCTTTGGTGTGGTACCAAGGGTTGTGCTATCATCCCAGCTGCCTTGCACGTAGTCCTTAGATCTTTAGTGGGATCCTTTGGAGTCTTGTGGAGTTTTGGAAGAGTGACAATTAGAGCTCATTGCATGCTTTTGCACTAAAAATAACCCCACAAACAATGTCTAAATATGTCTTTATAAGCAATAACTTCAGAAAAGCCCACAGGCTTTAATGTAACCAGGGAAATTACAACACGAGGAAGGCGATGTGGGACTATTGCGTGATTGGGAGGGGGAAGATCACCAGGGAATTCCACCCCAGCTGAGGAATGATTGCTCTCTGCCGACAAATAACCAGGCCAAGTCACACTAACATTTTCCAGCCAGAGAAAGAAACTGGTTCAAGATGAAGAGTCCAGTGGTATTTACAAACACCCTGGAGCATACCAAGGCTGTGGGACCGACAGTAAGAACTGAGCTATTTCCAGGAGGGATGATTCCAGTAGCAGATCGGTGTCTTGAGGAGGCTGTAGAAGAACATCACGTCCTAAGTGCACCCACATCTTCCTCTACTCAGAATTTACTTGGTCTCCCCTGTAGGGTACATATGACTAAATGACCCCTGGGGATTGTCCAAACCCACCGACACACCATGGGGACACACCACGGGGTCAGCGGCTTAGACATTTGGGCTTTCTCAATGCTGAGAACATAGCCCAGGAGCCATGCAGGAATTGAGCCATGACTGTTTTTCTCATGAAAGTTTGGTTCTCACACTAGCTGGAGCTCTTGCATCTACTGTACTGTGAAGACACACTGTGAGAACCACTGAAATCGCCTCTCGGGGGAGGAGAAAGGATGTATTATCTCTTCTTACCCAACCCCATGCTACCTAACCAGTCTCACCCATCCTGAGTCAAATCCACACGGTTGATGGAGCCTGACTAACCCTGAGTGCCCTGGGCTAGTCACTATAAACAACTGGAGGGTGAGCTGTAAACAAAACTGACCACAAATTGCTGGCAAGGGATGTACAAAGCATTTATGCAAAAATACCAATCCTGAGCAACAGGCAGACTCCTGGGAGTTTTGCTACCACTGAGGAACAGCCAGGCCTCATAAAGGGCCTTGCATGGCTCAGGAAACTCTGACAGAATTAAACTGTGATCAAGAAGATATGGGCTAGACAGCTAAATCTACATTGCTACCAGTCTCTATTTACCTTGACTTCCTCCTGAACTGAGTGGGCACGGACACTCCCTTCTCATGCAGGCTGTTGGCCTTAACTGACAAGATAGCACACAGCTACTTTCCTTAAGGGCTCTGTTCTTTTATTCATTCTTTTACTCAGAGAATGTTTAGTGAGCATCTACTATGTGTCAGGAACCTTCCTAGATGCTGTGTTCTTGGCAATGTGCAACATGAATATATACATATGTGTGTGTGTGTGTGTGTGTGTGTGGTCTTCTGATGAGGAAGAAAGACAAAAGACAAGTAAATAAGTGTATAAAAGTGTATAACAATATCAGGCAGTGATAGGCAGCATGCAAAAACTTAAAGAAAGCTAAAGAAGGATGGAAAGTCTGTGATCTGGGATAAAGTCCTGTATAGGCCCATACCTCAGTGCCATGGGGATGTAAAGACCTGACCAATCCCGGGTCAGGCTCGGGGGAATTGCAAGGCCTTCCTCTGGTCTAAGTATGAATGTTGACGATGTGTACAGAAAGTACAGGCTACATATTCCTGGTCCCAGACACCTGCAGCCTGACCCTGCTCCCCTACAGGGCCCTTACTCTGATTGACTAACCCCCTCCTGTTTGTACTGCACATAACACATGCACTGAATCTTTGGTCTGCTGCTGGTATGTCTTCATCCAAACGCACAGCCCACCTGGTCTGAGTGTTTTTATTTTTTGGCTATCTCTTCATGCCCTGAGTCATGTCAAGTTAAAAGTCACACGGCTCATGGCAAATGGCCCTACTGCTAAAAAGGGTAGTCAGGGAAAAATCCTTTTAGAGAGTCAGCTTTAGAGCCCAGACTTAATAATATGAACAAGTCACATGGACGTAGGCAGCGGAAATAGCAGTGCCTCGGCTAGAAGGTAGAAAGATGGTTGGGCGTGGAGACCTGGGTCTGTATAAGAAGCAAGAGGTTGGGTGGACAATAAAAGGTGAAACCAGAGGCTGGCAGGCACCTGACAAATACAGAACTCCAATAACAACTCTGTGTTTTATTTTAGGGGTATGGGAACCCACTGGAACAAGGTCAGGGTGTGATTTCTACAGCATAACTCTGTGGCTCTTGGGGACTCTATTCCATCGAAGAAAAAGACCAAGAAGCAAATGTCTAGCCAGAAATGAGACGGCCAGCACAGAACAGAAAGAGTCCCGAAGAACAGCAATTGCCATTGCCCCGTGTTAACAGCAGCAACAGTAAGACCAGGAAGGCTCACCCGGTTTCTCTAGTTAGGATGAAGAAAGATACACGGGCACATCAAATGTGTACCCTGACGGGCTGCAGGTCTCTCATAGATGTGAAGCCCATGTCTCCTCCCCTCCCCCGCCCCCGCTTCCATGGGCTGCTCTCCCTGGATGCACCCGAGGCTGCTGTCACCGTGAATCACCCATCCTCAACAGCATTATTTCTTCATTACTGGAATGTGCTGATTCTTCTACATAAAGTGACAGTCTGGATGTTGGATGCCTGAGGAGACACTCGTCATCCTTCAGAGGTAGGTTCAGTGACTCCTATGCACGGGATCGAGAGTGCTGCCACACATCACACTGTTCTGAAGTCTAGACGGGAGGTGTTGAACAAGAATAAATAATCCAGACCTGCTCATCTTGCTCGGTGGGGTTGAGTGGATACCACACCCCTATGGTAGTAGAAGTCAGCTCCAGAAGGAACATGCATACCCGGGTCCCATTCATCTGGGAGCACAACCTCTGGGAAAGGAAGAGCCAAAGCAGAGTGGGAAAGAAAGTTCCAGGAGCTGAGGGGAGGGGCAGACACGCCTCATAGTCTGATCTGGTTCCACTGTGTTGGGTCGGACTGACCTGGCCCCTGGGGCTCTGCAGGCAGCTAGCCCGGGAGCAAGCGTGTAACTGAATTCCAGTACCAGTTCTGTCCCTGATTAGAGGGGACTGGTGAAAGGGGCAGAGTTTCTGCTCCCTGGAGGTGAGGAAGCTGGGAGGGACTGTAGCTCAAAGGCCAGAAAAAGAACTGGACATCTGAGAGTAGCTGTGTAATCACTCTCTGAAGGATGTATGTTTCCCATTGAATAAAATGTTAACTAAGGGAGCTGCCCGAATTCAGATCTTGGCCCAGGAGAAGACAGCAATTTTAGCCTAAGAAATGGTGACCCTGACCTGTTTCTAAGTTAAAATCAAATTAGCATCAAAGCTGCAGAGATCCCCGAGAAGGCAACCATGCTCTGACTTTCCACTCAGCAGTAAGGAAAGGCTGGGAGGAAGAGTGGATTTTGGTTCAAAAGATGCAAGTTTGAATCCCGACTCATGCTAGAGTTCACCGTGCAACACCGAAAGGTCACTTCATCCCTTCCATCTGTAAAAGAAAAACAATAATAATTAACTAGCAGTGTTGCTCTAAGAATTAAATGAAGTCATGCTCTAAATCACTTTGTTTATAGGGAGCAGGATATGAATATAAATTTGTATATTTCTTAGAATCGTGGTGCAATAAACAGTAGGTCTACAACATGTCGATTGTATTGTTGTTAGCAAGATTATATCTGTCCTGGTCGGTCAGTTGGTTGGTTGGTTGGTTTATTTATTTATTTATTTATTTATTTATTTATGGTCAACTTGTCAGAAGCTATAGTCATCTGAGAAGAAGGACTCTTAATTGAGAAAATGCTTTTATAAGATTGACCTATAAGCAAGTCCGTGGGGGTGTGGTCTTGATTAGTGATTACTATGGTCAGTGCCATCCACGGGATGGTAGTCCTTGGGTGTATACTGAGCAAGCCAGGAGAAGCCAGCAGTAAGCAGCATTCCTTCGTGGTCTCTGCTTCAGCTCCTGACTGACTTTCATCAGTGACAGTGCATGACCTGACTTAGAAACTGGAATCCTAAACTGGAAACATTGAGCTCTAACTGTGCATATGCTAATCTCTAAGTATGAACATAGTTGAGGTGTTTTCTTTAATGTCGTTTAAATGGGCTATGGAAAATGAAGAAAGTCCCTGAGAGAAACATGAAGCCTAGGAAAACTCAGTCTTTTTCAATAACACATTATGTACTGTGCTTTACTGGCCAAATGTTGACTCAAAATATTGTTTCCTCGTGGAAACTGCCTAATCTTGGAGGAAAACAAAACAAAATCGACTGACCAGAAAGAAAGGTGTAAGTTAGAGAACAGCCACAAGGATAGAGAGATGCCGTGAGGTGACACCTCTAACTGCTGAAAGATCAAGTATAGAGACCACGGTGTGACATGGGCAGAAGGCAGGGAAAGCGCGGAGGGTGGAGAACGGCGTCCTCGCCACAACTTACGGAACTTTACTTAGACATTTACATAAAACCGAATGGGTAAAAGTGTGTGAGGATTATAAGGGACGAGGCCAAGGAAGTGCCAAGGAAGAGGGCCTCGCTTCCCCAGTAATGAAGGGAAGGCAAACGAAAACAAGATGCCTCTTACTTATCAGATGGGCGAAGGTTTCAAAGTACGCCAACACCCATTACTGGCGAGGGTGTAGGAAGTGGGCACTCTCGTAAGCTGTTGGTGGGAATTAATTTTGGTTCAACCTTTCTGGAAGGCAATTTGGCAACACCTACAATTTAAGATGTGTAAACTCTTTGACCCACCTATTCCACATCGAGGAATCTACCTACCTTAGAGAAGTCGTAAGACAGATGCAAAAGGTGTCCTCTCTATGGAGTCACTTTGTCACCCAGGTATTCATACATTTGAAAAGATCTTATTTCTAAAATTATTATTATTATTATTATTATTATTATTATTATTATTATTATTGTGTGTGTGGTGTGTGTATGCCTATGTGTGTCTGTGTGGTGTGCATGTGTGTATGTGGTGTGTGTATATGTGTATGCCTGTTTGTGCCTATGTGGTATGTGTGTATCTATGTGGTGTTTGTGTGTATGTGATATGTGTGTATGTTATATATGTTTGCTTGTGCCTATGTGTGGTGTGTGTATGAGGTGTGTGTGTGTATATATGTTTATATCTGTGTGTGACTATGTGATGTGTGTGACTATGTGATGTGTGTGTGTATGTAGCATGTATGTGTGTGTGGTGTGTGTGTATGTTTGTGTGTGCCTATGTGATGTATGTGTGTGTGTGTGTGTGTGTGATGTTTGGAGGGTGAGCTGTGTGCTATGTGCACAGGTAAGCACATAGGTTTGTGAAGCCAGTTCTCTCTCCATCTTCATGTGGACTCCAGGTTGCCAGGCTTTCAAAGAAAACATCTTTTATGTAATAAGCCATCTCGATGGCCCACGGTAGTACCTTGATACAGAGGAACATGCAGAAATTATGGAATATATATGAAGTAGAGCATTTAAAATGATGTAGACATCGCTATCCATGTGAAGAGATGGCTGTAATGAATTACCAATATGTGTACAAAATAGTAATTGTATCAATCTCATTAATACTTGCAGATGGAACTGGTAGTTCAATTTTCTATATTTTGATGGTTTTGGTGTACCAGGCATGTTAAAATATATTTACATTAAAATACACAAGATGATAACATTTTAATAAAGAAAGCAACATACCGGTTTTTAAAACCATTTTAAACTACATTTGAAGTTTCTATTTTTCTTGATAGAGTCCATTGAGACAGCCTCTAGTCTGTTCCAATATAATACTGTTTCTGGGACAGTTTGATTTGTTCTCATCACAAGAAGATGGTCCGCCACAAAAGCTAAAATAAAAAGTTTCACAGATCCCTTCCACACCCATCCCTAATCCTTCCCTGGGAGTTGCTCCTGTTCTCAGCTTTTTAGCTCAGAATCAAAGGAGGAGATGTGAACTCCACACAGGTTACTATCCTCCTCTCTGTGGGCTCAGGCCTGCTGTTATCATTATTCTAAAGAACCACTCAATTCCCCTTAAAAACAAAACAACAGCAAAACCCCAGTCAGTTGGGGGAGAGGGGAATGTGTTCAAGGCTAGAGAGATTGATCAACCAGAGTAAGAAAGCATGCTACCTAAACTCCCAGTCTCTCAAGCAAGACTGCATGAAAGTTGAGCTCTGATTTTACTTCCTTGGTCTGTAACTTTAGCAAATTGCTCTCAGTTCCAGTTTCCCCATCTATAAAATAACCATATTAGCTCTCTTCAAAGGATTATTGTGAAAACCACAAGAGAAATCCCATGGACAGCACCGTGCACAGTGCCTGACACTCAGGAGGGCTAGGCATAATTACCTGTTCTGTAATTACTCTAGCTTCTATCAGTCAGAAATGTGCAGCCTCCCGGCTTGTTTAAGTAGTTACAGGCAAGATTCAGTTCCTGTGAGCTCTGGCAGGCTCAGGTGAGTGATGGCAGTTTACATCAGGGTACCTTGCTTCATCAGAGTGAACATGGAAGAACACCAGAGTGAGGGAGCATACAAGCAAGGTGAAAACTGCAGGCTTGTATAGCCCCATCTCCAATGTGGCACCATGTTACTTTTACCATATTCTTTTATTTACATGTAACAGGCAGGTCAACCCAGCACACAATGGGCAATAAACACATGAAGGCTGGGATTATTGGGAGCCATTTGCAAATGCTCTCTCAGATCATTAGCCATGCTTCCCAGGGTGATACTAACTTCTGAGAAGTAATCCTGAGTGGGTTTTATAGTTATTTGTCACAAGCAAGAAAGTAGATACATGTAGTTAGTATAACAAACTATGTATTTTATGTTTGGGGGGGAGGGGGTCATCACACACTCAAAATTCCTAACTACATACCTAAGCCTATCTCCCCAAGGCTGCTCACCTGTACAACATATCCTAGCTGAAGGTCAGCTCCAGTCTCCAACAGAAGTCTCTGGTTGAAGGATCAGGATCCTGGGGGAGACTATTCAGCTACAGGGCAGATCAAGATGGCATCTCTCCAGCCATGCAGAGCAGAACATTGTTCTTGGTCTCTGCTTAAACACTGTCCAGTGGGCATCATGAGGTTCTAGGACTGTGTCTGATTACCTGGAGTGAGTGACCTTATGGAGTTCTGGTTACCCCGTGCAGCCTTGGACGTGGTGGGAATTCTGACTAAGCTATTTTTACTTGTGTAAAGGCATTTTTTTTTTCACTATGCTCATTGCAATATTGAAAACCAAGATAAATAACTGAATGTCTAACTGAAGTTAATGGGTCACTCTATTTGAATAATTATCTATGCTGACACTCTGATGAGAATGTCATGGATAGATCTTGCCACAGATGAAAGAGTAGGTACTCTAAAAGTCTACTTTGACACTTATATTACAAAATAGTTAGGGTTGCTCACATATTTCCAAATATAACCCAATTCTGCCTTACCCAACCTTTAAAGGAGTCGGACACCACCCAGGCTCTTGGGTCACCCCTCCCAACTTCCCCCACCCAACTAAAAGAAAAGTATGTAGCCCAGTATTCAGAGTCCATCCAAGCCAAGCCTACCTCTTACTGTCATCTGGCTCTTATCAGCCCCAGGTTATTGTTTCATCTTCAAGGTTTACTGTGTGAGAAGCTCCCCTATTTCCCACATTTCTGGCAGTACCCATGAGATTTTCCGTTACTTCATTTTAGAAAGCAATTCAACCTTCCAAGACTACGTTAGTCTGTTTTCCATCAGTGTAACAAAGGGCCTAAATCTAGATCACGTGCAAAGAAAGGGGGTTAGTTTAGCTTACCATTTTGTAGTTCCAGAGTGTTGTATGGATATTGGCTGAACTAATACAACTTTAGCTGCTGTGATGGTTTGTCTACGCTCAGCCCAGGAAGTGGTACTATTAGAGGGTGTGGCCCTGTTGAAGTAGGTGTAGCCTTGTTGGTGTGTCACTGTGGGTGTAGACTTTAATACCCTTGTCCTAACTGCCTAGGAGCCAGTCTTCCACTGGCCTTCAGATGAAGATATAGAACTCTCAGCTCTGCCTGCACTATGCCTGCCTGAATGCTGCCCTGCTCCCACCTTGATGATAATGGACTGACCCTCTGAACCTAAGCCAGCCCCAATTAAACGTTGTCTTTATAAGAGTTGCTTTGGTCATGGTGTCTGTTCATAGCAGTAAAACCCTAACTAAAACAGAAGTATAACACCACAGTAGATGGCATCACAGCGGGAATGTAACAAGAGGGAAGGGCCACACATAATACAGGAAGTCAGAGAAAAAGAGAGAGACTGGTTTTGCTCTTTAGTTATAACTCTTTTGAAGGAATGAGCTATGGGTCCCATGAGAAATATAGAGACCAATAGCAGCGGTTTCCATGGCTAGTCTTTCTCCTCCTCCTCCTCCTCCTCCTCCTCCTGCTCCTCCTCCTCCCCCTCCTCCTCCCCTTCTTTCTCCCCCTCCTCCTCCTCCCCCTCTTTCTCCCCCTCCTCCTCCTCCCCCTCTTTCTCCCCCTCCTCCTCCTCCTCTTCCTCCTTCTCCTTCTCCTCCTCCTCCTCCTCCTTCTTGACTTTTCAAGTCATGGTTTCTCTGTTTTAGCTCTGGCTGTCTTGGAACTCACTCTGTAGACCAGATTGACCTCAAACTCACAGGGATCAGCCTGCCTCTGTCTCCTGAGTGCTGGAGACAAGAACTGAGCTTCCAATGTGAACCTTTGAGAGACTCATTCGGATCATAGCACTCTGTCCCTGGATCGTATGCCATGAATTTCTCCACACTACTTATTAATTCATCCCCAGTAGTCCCCAAATCTCAACTTACTCCAATGTCACTCAGAAGTCCAAAGTTTCATCTGAGATGAAATTCAAGACAAGTTCTGTCCAGATACAAGTCAGTAAAAATGAATACAAAAAATTTTTACAAGTTATTTATTTCTAAAGTACCACACCAGGACAAGGGTTCCTGTGGGGAAAATAGGAAATAAAAAGGAGAAATAGGCCTAAACCAACACCAGAACTCAGCAGGGAAGACTTTAAACCTTACAAATAGGAGTTGATCCCCAAGGCCCCAGGTAGCGCCATGCATGGCCTTGCTGGTTCTGCCCACATGCCAGCTGCAGCTTCTAGGCAGCAGCTTCTATAAGAACTCTTGTCTGTTCTACCATCATAGGATTCCAGCTGTAGCTCTGTACCTGCAGACCCACTAAACCTTCTTCCAAAGGGGAATATCTGTGCAGACCTAGTAAGCTTTCCTCCAATGTGGAATCTCTGCAGACCCACTAAGTCTTCTTCCAGTGGGGAATCTCTGTGCAATTCTACCCTTGCAGCATAATTCCTGAGCTCTGCTGTGAATCTGTAGAAGTTTCCATGACCCCATCATACCCTATACCCCTTCAGAGCCAGCACTGTGTAGGTACCGACAGCAAGGACTGTTCCTGTACTCACTTGGTCTACACCTGGAGCTGCCATGATGTCTTCACTGCTGAGGAGCAGAAAACAGAATCCCATGGTGGCCTTGAGTAACAAACCCATGGTGGAGATTCAAGTCAGCTGGATATCCAAATGAAAAACAGTGAGCACAGGCTTTGATTTCACAGCATGCCAAAATTAATTTAAGAGACACAAATATGAGTATGAAAAATTATTCAGTTCCTAACAGAAAATATTAAAAAACAGCTTTACTCATTGGAAACATGCAAAGACTTCTTATGTAGCAAAGTATGAATTTAAAAAGAAGCATTGATGTATCATAATTCTTACAAAATCAAAATTTTTGATTATCAAATGATATTATTAAGTGAAAATATAAGCCATAGATTATGTGTGTGTGTATATATACATGGAATATATTTTACATTTCAGATGTTATCCCCTTTCCCAATTTCCTCTCTAGAAATTCCCTATCCCCTCCCCTACTTCTATGAGGGTACTCCCCAACCAACCACCCACTCCCACCTCCCCACCCTGGCATTCCCCTACACTGGTGCATTGAGCCTTCATAGGACCAAAAGCCTCCCCTCCCAGATGTCCAACAAGGCCATCCTCTGCTACATCTGTGGGTGGAGCTGTGGGTCCCTCCATGTGTACTCTTTGGTTGGTGGTTTAGTCCCTGGGAGCTCTGGGGTTGGGGGGGGGGGGTCTGGTTGGTTGATATTGTTATTCTTCCTAGAGGGTTGCAAACCCCTTCAGCTTCTTCAGTCCTTTCTCTAACTCCTCCATTGAGGACCCCATGCTCAGTCCAATGGTTGGCTGCAAACATCTGCCTCTGTATTTGTTGGCTCTGGCAGAGCCTCTCAGGAGGCAGCTATATCAGGCTCCTGTCATCAAACACTTCTTGGCATCCACAATAGTGTCTGGGTTTGGTGTCTGTATATGGGATGGATCCACAGGTGGGGCAGTCTCTGGAATATATTTTTTAAACCAAGAATAAAAATACAATCAATCCAACTTTAGAATGAGCAAGCACCCTGTATTAGTTACCTGTCTGTTGCTGTGACAAAACACCATGACCAAAACACCTTATAGAACAAAGTGTGTTTTGGCTTACAGCCCCAGATGGTTAGAGCTTAGAATAACAGGGAAGCCTGGCAGCTGGTAACAGGTGTGACAGCATTGTGGCAGCTGAGAGCTTGCATCTTTTATCTCAAGCATGAAGCAGTCCACAAACAGCAAGTGGTCCAAACTGTTTACTCTGAAAGCCTGCCTTCTGTGCTGAGCTTCCTTCAGGAAGACCATACTTTCTAATCTTCCACAAACAGATCCACCAACTGGATACCAAGTCTCCAGATACCCAAGTTGATGGGGACATTGCTCATTCTAACCACCACACACCTGAATATTTCACATAAAATAATTGTGTCTGCATGGATGGCCATAATGCATGTGGAAAATACTCGCCAGCATTAGTTACTACTGAAACAGACATTAAAGACACACCAGGTAGTATGGTCTGCCCTCAGAGTATCATGGAAGAAAACCAACAATAACAAGTGTTGGGGAGGAGTGGTAGAGGAATTGGAACCTCATGTGTTACTAATTGGAATCAGAATAGAAGAAGAAATTGCTTTGAAAAAATTACTGGTTTCTACTGAAGTCAAACATTCCATGATTTAGCATCCCACTACTAAATTTATAATCATGAGAAATAATACACATTCTCACAAAAGAGTCGTTTAAAGAGAATACTCATGGAAAATTTATTCACAATAGCAAAAAAAAAAAGGGTTAAAAAAAAGTATCAAATACTCACAAAGGCCTATTAACAGGAGAATTGGCAAATAATTTGTTGTGTATATAACAAGCTAGTCTTCCAGGTGTAGACTACTACACAGCAATAAAAAGAAATCAATTTACTGGCCTATAACAACATGAAATTAGATATGTCTATATGTCTACTAATGAGCAATCTACTCTCTATTTCAGGAATAGGCAGTACTAGTCTATAGATATAGAAGGAAGAATAATGTTACCTTGGGCTGGGGAAGAGGGTACTCTTGGCTAGAGAGTGTCATGACCTAATCTTCTCTGGTGATGAAGATGTTTTAGGTTTTGGGCTAAGTGATGACTGTATAATAACAGGAATTTTTGTCTTTGAATTGACATTCGTAATGTACAATATAAAAGCAAACCTTAATAAACATTGAAGAATGCTAAAAAGAACATTGAAATTTTTCTATTCTAATCTAGAAAAATTCTAGACTCATTTTCATTGCCACTCTCTATAAAAGCATCTCAATGGAGGAAGAGTTATTTTGGCTCACAATTCTAGGGTACGTGAAGTGGGAGCAGGAGCTTGAGGCAGTTAGTCACATTGCATTCTCAGTCAGAAAGCAGAGTGGATGCTGGTACTCCACTCCTATTCTCTTTTATATGCATAAAGGAACTGAGCCTAAGGAATGGTGCCACCCACAGTGGTCTTCCTACATCAGTTAACCTAATCTATATAATCCTACAAAGGTGTGCTCAGAAGTTTGTATCTTAGGTGATTCTCAATCCCAAGAACTTGATGATCAAACCCTAATCATCAAACCCTCCAAAGACAGAAGAGAAAGAAAAAACAACTTTCAACATTCTACTGTGTCGTATTTGGGGAAATATACTCTTGCACCCTTCCTTGTTGAGAATGACTGAGTAATTCACTTATCCAAGAGCTACTTGTGAGGTAGCCAATATACCTTTCAAAGAGTATAGACAGATTCTTGGAACCACATATGGGCCTGGGACTGGCAGTCTGGGCTTCTTGGGAATGCAGGAAGAGAGCCAACTCCCACTCATACACCCTGACTCCTGGCTCAACCAGAAATTCAAGAGCAGTTTTCTCACATGCTCATGGTAAAGTGAGTGGGATTGGGAGATCCTCACTCCTGTTTAACCCCTGCCATTTTTCTCATGGCTTGCTTGACAGAATAAATATTGGGAGTTGTAGAGAGGGGGGTTCACCTTGGTAGACAGGAGGCTGACAAGTCAGCTTTAAGATCTAAGATTGTTCAAAGAAATCAATCTATTCATGGTGTGATCCAAACTGACATAGAGTGGATGTCTAAGTGACAGTGTGTCAGAGCTAAGTTTGAAGATTAAGGGAATGTGTTTAGTAAGACAGATATTTCATGCACAGGAACATGGGTGGGGAGAGAGTGAGTGTGTTCCCAGGGTCTCTGCTGACTGAGTGCAGCTGCCACCACAATCCTTCTCCATCCTCCACGTTTTTTGTTATATGAAACAGAACTAGACTCAAGCTTTGGGGCCAAAGGCACAATCTGCATGTTCTAGGTGCTCACCAAGGGTTTAGTCTCAGTCTCTAAGGAAGGCATAGCCACAGTTCTAAGCAATTTAGGCTCCAACACAAGGAAGCCTAACTGTTGGGACAGCTTGATGAGTTAGTTCCACTTTCTGTGACCTTTCCACAGCCTTTTATCTTCAACTTATAAGGATGCCAGAATCTTCTCTTGCCTTACCATTCATAACATCGCACCAAGAAATACTGACAACTTCGCAAAATGATTTATTAATGGACTTTTTTCTTACATTTCAATATTTAAGACTTGAGAATGAGTACATGCATGAATATACAAAAAACAAAACCCTTTTTGATGAACTCTTAAAAGAATAAATGTGGATTTCTCAAGTTCAAATTTTAAAAGTTAGTGACAAGCTCCCCATCCTCAAACATCCCTTTGAAAGGGACAAGAGTCACCTTCAATAATAATACCTTTTTGGTGATGTAAAACAAACAAAAAGGAGACCACTGGCCATTCTTACATGTTATCGCTCCTGTTAAACTCAAGTGTGTCTACATTTATGCTGTGTGTCCTGCCAGCCCTTCTAACTAAAAATGAAAGCTATTTGTATTTTTGTTAATAAAATAGAGCATCACTCTGCCCAAGAACCACAACATTTATCTGTAAGGGTTAAGAAAGGAGAGAAATATCCTTGCCAAATATTTTGACAAGCCATGAAATCTGAACATCAGTCACCCACTGTTCATCATGCTTGTGATCCCCATGCCTGTGAGGACGTGTGAAATTCACCAGCCACACTACTAGAAATCTATGTGAAACCACTTGACAGGGCATTCCCTCATCACCACACCCTTGTCCTTGTGGTCATATCGATGCATCTCCCCTCAGTCTCAGTTCCAGATGGTTTCTGCTTAGTGCACCAGAGATGGACTGAGGAAGAAAGGGAGCCTGGAGGTAAGAGTAGGCAGTGACATAATGGATGGAATCACGTCTTCAGGACAGAACATGGAGGGCGAGAGAAGATAAAAGTCAAGATAGAGACCTCAGATGCTTGGAAAGTTTGACAGGACACAGTGATGGACAGAATTAGAGACAAGAAATAGGTACTTACATGACAGTACCACACTTGAGGGCATACTGATGGGCCATTACTTGTGACTCTGCTTTCTTTAGGTTGAGTGTCTTGATAGCAGGAATGTTGTCTTCATGTGTGAAGCTCCCTAGCATCCATAGGTGCATGGTTGCTCCCAGGAGGAGAGAGAAAAGAGGAGAAGTAGATTCTAGAAGTGTGGAAGACATGCTTGGGAGCCAAGAAGGCAGTCAGAGGAAAGCAACTTGAGAAAAATCATTTCTCTAGAGATTCCTGAAGTAGTCTACTTGTGACAAAGCTAGAGCCTTGGTGGCGCCAGTTATGTTCTGATACAGAAGAGGCACCGCCAAGAAACTTGGATATAGAATCTGATTCCATGTCCAACCGAAGCAGCTGGTTTGGGTGGGGGCATCAAGGCCAGCTCAGGCAACTGGCTCAGAGGCAGGAGTCCTGAACTATGCAAGTGGCATCAACACTTCCAATCTCTAACAGGGAAAAATAACCACCTCAGCACTGTCAAGACACCTGAAGAGAAAATAGCTTCATTGGCTCCTTGTGCCACTTAAAGAGAAAGCAGTAAAATTCTGAGAACTCAGTTGGCTGGGTACCGAAAATAAGTGCTGGAGTCTGATATCAGTGTAAGTGTTCCTGTGTGTAACAGGCACACAGCTTACAGGAAAGAATTATGACTGTGATGGAGCAAGGAGGGTCTGGGGGCTTGATTCACAGGGTATCAACCCTGCCTTTGTCACAGGGTCCTCTCAGCACTTCTGAGTGACCTTTCCCCCCAATGGCGATGGTCAGCATGTTTTACAAACATATTTATTTTCTTCTAACTATAATTTATCTCCATTTGACACTGGAGGTTCTTGAAGGTAATAAATCATGAGACTACTTGCCTAGAAAAATATTTTTGGTGGAAAGAATCTCTCCCAATCTAGAGGAAACACTCATTGTCTGAATTCCAACAAGAGGTACAGTGTGAATAGAAACACAACATAACTACGGACCCAGCATCTTTACTTTCTGCTAGAAAGTTGGTCCTCTAATAGGGAGGTGGAGTACAGGACAGGGAGGGCTAGCAAAATCTCCTACTCTGGCCTTAGTTGGAACTTTTTGTTTAGTCGGGAGAAACACAAACGATACAGTTCTTAGAGTCAGTACTTTCCAAACTGGCTTTGTTTGTGTATGCTACACACACTCGAAAACTGCCAAGAGTCCAGAACTCATCTCAAGGACAGTTTTAAGGCTGCCTAAGTTAAACAGTGAATTAAACTAGTGTGTTCCTTTCTGACACCACTGAGTATTTATAGGAATTCCCTGAGCAGTCTGTCCAGTCAATACTTGCCCCATTTTTCAAATGCAAAAATATTTTGATAAATAGCATGGCACGGACTGTTTCCTTTAATAGAGTCCTCATTGCTGCCCAGTTTCCCCCTCTGCTCTCCATCTTTCCCAAGAATGGCATTGAAAGCAGATACTTACATTCTGAAAAAATCCAACGTTGTGTGTGATTTAGAACTTGACCAGATGTACTAGATCACCTAAAAACAAAGACACAAGCTTGGGAAACTCTTGCTGCAGATTTTCACCCCTAGGGGAAAAAGCATTGTCTGAGGACCACCATAAAGCTTTATTTAACAGCTTGTGAATCTCCTTCCCACCCCACACCACCCAACTTGAGTACTTGAGCTGTGGAAACAAAATTATCACAATCTGTGCATTCGTGCAATTATTTAAACTGTGCGTGTGTGTGTGTGTGTGTGTGTGTGAGAGAGAGAGAGAGAGAGAGAGAGAGAGAGAGAGAGAGCGAGCTTCTGAGGCCACGTGTGAAACCTCATACATTTTCACTTCTTCAACAGTTCTGATCACAGAAAAGGACAAGGTTGCCAGAGTATCAGTTGTAGTGATGATATTACCATTAAAAATATAGTTCAAAACAAGGTATAGCGTGACCACTTACTTTCTTGGTCCACCTTGTTCATCTATAAAATAGATGCACTGCTGTAGTACTAGGCACTGCCAAAGCTGGCCCTGAAATCATGTATATGACTAGAGTCACCTGGTACATTTGTTACTTTTCTGTTGGTGTTATAAAACACTGTAGCCAAAGGCATCTCTAGGAAAAATGAAGAGTTTTGTTGTTGGTGGTGGTGATGGTTTCTATTTTGTTTTTGTTTTGTTTATTCCAGAGAGATACAAGTCTGGGATATGAATCCATGATGCTAAGGGAAGACATGGTGACAAGCCACGGGTAATGTAGCAGGAGTAGGAAACTGAGAGTTCACATCTTGAACTGCAAGCACAAAGCAGAAAGAACAAACTGGAAGTTGGAGAGGCTTTTTAATCTCAAAGCCAACCCCCAGTGTCATACTTCCTCCAGCAAGGCTGCACCACTTAAACCTGAACCTCCCAAAACAGCTCCACCCACTGGGGACCAAGTGTTTAAATGCCCAAGGCTATGGAGGACATTTCTCATTCCAAACACTACACCTAGGAAGAAGGAACCTCAACTGAGGAACTGACCCAATGAGATTGGACTGTAGGCATGCCTATGGAAGTCTTTCTTGATTTAATGCCTGATGTGGATGGGCTGGCCCCACTGTGAGCAGAGCTACCCTTGAGGTGGTCTTGGGTAGCATAGGAATGTAAATTGAGGAAACCGTAAGGAAAGAGCAAGCAGCATTCTCTGTAGTCAGCATTTCCCTGTGGTCTCAGGCTCAGTTCCATTCCCCCAGGTTCCTGCCTTGAGTTCCTGTCCTGACTTTGCTGAGTAACAGAGTGTGACCTGAGACTTGTAAGATGAGATAAACCCTTTCCTTTCTAAGTTGCTTTTAGTCCTACTGTCTATCACAACAGCAGTAAGCAAGCTAGAACAGGTGCAAATCTGTTTTTTAATGTAACTGCTGACATCACCATCAGATGAGTGGCAAAGATGGAAACCAGCAGAGATTTAGGAAGAGCTTTATGAACGTCAGACTCTGAGCTACACCATCCATTCCTCGCTATGAAAGTAACATTGTATCTGCTTTGTCAATGAGGTAACTGAGGCTCACAGTGCCCAGTCTCTGCAAGACCACCAAACCTGCCTCTCCACCACAGAGTCAAGATGTAACAATAATAATTACAAAAGTGAGGGGCTGCTCCAGGTAGACATGCAAATGATCACATCCAACACTGTCAGGAAGTTTAGCTATAAGAGGACTGGTATCTGGGGTGGCACAGCTTTTCAGTAAAAAGAAAATAGTCACAGTTGCCACTAACAGCTTATCTATAATCCAGAGTAGTGATACAGCGCCAAGGGAAATCTACAAAGATGAGAAACAAGAACTGACAGAATTGGGGGAAGACAGGAGTAAAAAATAGAATCAGAGCCTTAGGAACACTAGGTTCCCATTGCATGCAGCGGTTAGTAAGCTGTTCCTTCACAGAAATACAAGAAAAGGCCTGGAGGTCACGCTGAGAGAAATGAGAGGAAAAAAGGGTGAAGCTGGTCAAAGAACAACAAAGCAACCCAAAAAGATTTAGAGAAGAAAATAACAAATATAGAAGAGACTAAATGACAAAATATGGGAACTGACATCCCCCAAAGAAGGCAACCCACATAAAGGAGCAGCAAATGTTACAGTTCTGTGTGGGAAAACACACACACACACACACACACACACACACACAGAGAGAGAGAGAGAGAGAGAGAGAGAGAGAGAGAGAGAGAGAGAGAGGTCAGTTCTGGTTAGAGGGCCAGCCAACCCCTACAGAGCTGGGCAAAACCTGGGCCAAACCTGCCTCCTCTGGAGACAGCTACTACCAAGAGGGTGACATTTCAGCAAATAAAAATGATGTTGAGTATGTGGAGCTGGGAAGATGACTCAGTGGCTAAAGTGCTTGCTGGGAAAGCATGAGGACCCAAGTTCGATCCCCAGAACCCATGTTAAGGCCAGGTGCTGTGTTGTGCCTCTGTGATCCGGGAACTAGAGAGGCAGAGACAGAAGATCCCCGGGACTTGTGGCCAGTCAGCCAGTCTAGCTAAATCCATGAGATCTGAGCTCAGTGAGAGACCCTGATTCAGAAATTAAGGTTGAGGGCAATTCAAGAAGAACCTCTAACACACACACACACACACACACACACACACACACACACACACACACCACATACAAATGACTCAGCTTTAGAGATGGGAAGAAAATCAAGGAGTCTGGAGCCCTGGATCATTGGGCCCTCTGCTGCAGCTTCACATTCACCTAATCTGCTGAATCAGATGCAGCCAGCTGTGCACCAAGGATAGCATTTCCCAAGTGTTTTTCTTCAGTTACTAGTGGGCCTTCCAGGCCTGTGCAGTTCCTGGTTAGGCATCCAGAGTTGTAGCTTCCCTGTCATGTCTAGAAGACCTTATCTAGCGGCAGATAATCTGCCTGCTGCCTCTTATCATTGTTCTGTCCCCTCTTCTACAATGTTCCCCGAGCCTTAGGTATAGGGGTTGCGTATTAAATGTAGCAGTTAGAGCAGGGTACCCCATGGTCACTTATTCCCTGCATTTGGACCAGTTGTAGATCCCTGGAATAGTTTCCATTTCTTGATGAGGCCTAGGAGCTATACTTTTGTGTGGATATCAGCAGATGTGTTTAAAATACAGTTAGAAGTTGTGGCAGTTTGAATGAAAATAGCTCCAGAGGCTCATAGAAAGTAGCACTTTTGGGAGGTGAGGCCTTGTTGGAGTAGGTGTGGTCTTGTCAGAGGACATGTGTCATTGGAGGCAAGCTCTGAGATCTCAGGTGCTCAAGCCCAGTGTGTCTCCTTCTCTTCCTGCTGCCTACAGATCCAGATGTAGAACTCCAGCACATGTCTGTCTGCATACTACCATGCTTCCTGCCATGAAGATAATGGACTAAACTTCTGAACTATAAGCCAGCTCCAATTAAATGTTTTCCTGATTAAGAGTTGTCATGGCCACAGCAATAGAAACCCTAACTAAGGTAGAAATTATATTGGTTTTCAAAAATAGGGGTAGCTGGTTCTCCTCTGGGGTCAGTGACCTCTCTGGCTACAGATATTTGGCTGGGTTTACTGTACCAGGCACGAGTTCCATCATGTTGAGCAGGCCTTATGTCCAATGAGAGAGCTGTTGGTTACCCCTGAGAAACAAGTGTTACCACTGCACTCTTGGGGTTCTTATTGAGCTGGTCATTGTTGTGGTTTGTAGGACCTTTTATCACTTTTCTCCCCTGGTAGCTTGCACAGCACCCTTGGATACTACGGGAGCTAGTTCTCAGGAGGAGGCTTCCAGGTCGGTTCCATCTTGATCCCTCCAAGCCTTGTGCCTGAACATGCAGTGTCTTCAACCATGGGTCTTAACTTCAGGTCCTAGGATGCACCAAAGACATGACAACAGTCTATACTGTTTGTCTCTTGGACTCCTCTGACCAACAACTGGAAGCGAAGCTTGCCATGTTTAGCACTGGCTTTTTGTTGGCTCTGGAGGGGAAGCATTATCACCCTGTGTAGTATAAACCCCTCCCCCCACACACACACACACACCTCTCTTCAACATCAAGGAACTGAAACTTTCAGATGGGGAGCCATTGTCAGGGTTGAGTGGCAGACAGAGGAGTCAGACCATATCCGTCTGAGCCCCAGTCTTCACTTGCATTATATTCATCAGAGACAACCAACTCCTGGGGCTGCTTGAAGCCACAGGTTTCCTCAAGGTGAGGGAGACAAAATAGAAGATAACCTCCAGCATCAGAGTTCAGTCGGTGCAGTGGAAGGAACTTTGAAGGGTAGAGAGTTTTTACTTCATACAGTGGCCCAGATGACTCGTCCTTTCTGTCTCTCATCTTCAAATCCTTGAGTCTTCACATGATGTGTCAGACCAGGGAGCCCAGAGGGTCCCTCCCCTGAGAGGCCACCCATGCATCCTCCCCACCAGGGCACCTGTTAGGCAGTCAAGCTGCAATCTGATAATCCTTTCACTCTTTGCTCCTACTTATTTCTCGGAGTCAGGGAGAGAGCTCTAAAACTGGGCCAAAATCTTTGGTGACTGTTTTTTGGTTTTGTTTTTGGTTTTTTTTTGTTGTTGTTTTTTTTTTTTAAAGCCTGTCTTCCTAGTTATTCAGTTCTGTTGGAAAAAGCAAAAAGGAGCTCTTTTGGAACTGAGCTTGCTGAGGGTTGCCAGGGTTTGGCCATCTCTGCAAAGGTCATTGTGTTTTTGCAAAGGTCATCCTCTGTTCATGAAAACCCCAGCACAGCATGCCAGAGCAGGAAGGCCGCCAGCTTGCCAAGTGTTCAGTGTCCCAGTCACCTGCTCTTCCTACTCTAGGAAGGATGTCGAACAATCTCTGTGGTAAAGACATCAGACGGCGTTTGTTTCTTTCTCGCTCTTTTTTTTTTTTTCAGTTTTGAACATGGAGATTCTCAGAGCCCACGGCTGCCTCCTCCTTTAAGGGCCGGCAGCTGCCCTGTGTCGCACTGAGCAAGATCAGCAATATGACGTTTGTGGCCATCCCGGAGTACAGATCATTGTACTCTGAACGGAATTTCTGAGATGTCAAGCCCTGGGGAATACCCTTCCAGAGAAATACAGAAAGCAAGTGCTGTGGGCAGAGGTCCTGAATGGGGTGGGGGTACACAGTAGGGGAGGGGGATGTGGCATCAAGCAATTGAGTCACGAGTCGCTGGCTCTTCAGGAAAGTGACTCTGCTGACAGGAGAATTAGGGCGGGATGACTTTGGCAAGCCCTGTATTGTGTTAGCTGTGCAAACCTTCTCTTTCCTTTTAGCAGCCTCTTCCTAATTGGGGGGAGCTCCTCTTCACATTTCACAAAGACACTGGTCCTGTCAGGTGTTGGGGGTGGGGGGACATCCACATTGTGTGGCCAGCCAACTCACAGGGGGCTCTCTGAGGATATTTCACACTGCAGCTTTCTGGCTGCCAGCAACCTTTCCACGTTTCCCCAATGCATGGTTTTCTCACATTTGTCAACAGCAACTCTTATCTCTACAGTGTGTTTTAAAGAAAAATACAGAGTGTCACTGGGGACAACTACCATCTGGCAGGAAGCTGCCAGGCCATGTGAGTGTGTCATGACTGAAAGTGCTTCCCTTCCCAGGACGCCTCTCACTTGCCTCTCAGTGGGCAGCTAGGAACACCAGACCCACAAATAATAATGATTCTGATTACTTCCTGTCCATTTTCCCATCTCAAGAGCCGCTGTCTCTACCACACCCTGCCTCTGTCACCCACTCTCAATAAATATAAGCACAGCCTTCAAGAAGGGCAAAATGTCAATGACAGGCTTCCTCAAAAAAGCCTCCACAGACCCCCATACCAACCCTTGTACCCAAGTCAGTGCCCCAAGAGAGGTCTATCCTCTCCACTGGACAGGATCAAGGCAGATATCCCGGGGCTGCAGGGGGGGCTGTGTAGAAACACCACAGAAAAGGATCATGCCAGAAACAGACCAAAACAAAAGCTCTCAAAGAGACAGCCAGGTGTAAAGATGACTAAATATATGAAAATATCCCCTTAATGCAGATTTAAGTATCTGTACATACATTTTTTCTCCCATTCTGGTCAGTCAGTCATGTGTTCAACTTGTATCTGTTAAGTACTCATTGTTATAGGACAGGCAATTTTAGACACTGGGGCTTCAAGAAGAAACTGGCTTCTGAAGCTGATATTTGATATGTGCATGTGTATATGATATGTGTGTGTGTGTGTGTGTGTGCGCGCGCGCGCGCGCGCGCGCATGCGCATATTGTAAGACATGAAGAAAAATTAAGCAGTGTGCTAGAAAGTGGTAGAGATTGGGAATGGAAATAATATTTTTCACATCCAGTCAGGAAAATCCTCACAAATTCAACAGACAGCCAAGGGGATTGAGGCACAAAGGGTAAAGACACAGAGGGAAAAACAACCCAGGCAGAGAAATAGGCGCATGCAAGGTCCCCGGGGTGGGGCTTGCTAGATATGTTATGTCTTGGCTTCAGTAGCAGTGAGAAAAAGACATGGAAGAAAGTCATGGGGGTGGGGATTGAGTTCTGAACCTGTATCTGCCAGAGGGAGGGCTCTTGCAGACGGAGAGCCTAGGTAATGCTTAGCAGAGTTGCTTGGTAAGGGCAGGCACCAAGATGAGGAGCCCTGAGATATTCACTATTGTTGGCCTTCTTCTCATCAGCGCTATGAAGGGACTTGTGAGTCCCAGGTCTGGCCCAGCAACAGTGGACTTAGAGATGTAGTTACCACAGGCAAGAAGGTTAAGCCAAGCCAGGCGACAGACCCTGGAGGTCCGTCCAAGCTGGGCTCTGCTAAGTTAACGGGAAGGCACCCCCCGGGCACTGCCACAGCTCTTGTAATCAAAGCCCCTGGAATTTAGAGTTTCTACACATCTGTGTCCACACATTGAAACTTCCAGCTTGTATCCTGGGAGGAGCCCGAGGTCACCAACTCTGGCTTGCCAGGGCTGTTTGGAGGAAACCCGCCTGCGCTCAACTCTTGTGCACCTGCACTGGGTGCGTCTATTTCTCTGCTGGTTGCCACGGAAACAGAAACAACAGCTGCTACAGAAAACCCCTTCACACCACAGCCCTACTAACCAATGGCAGCATCTTTGTCTCTTCCTTTTTCCATAGTCTCGAAACCCAGAGCCTAACCATTCTTTCACTGAGCAGAAAAGGCTCTCAGAGCCTGGCCAGCTTCGCTGTACTGGTCACCAAGCTGGGTCTCTGAACCCCAGCACTCCCAAGAGACTGAAGGATACCTTATTACAGGCATTGTAAAATCTACTGTGAGGTGAGTTTTATACTGGGCAAGTGGCTTTACCACAAACAGCCTAAGTGGGCAGCTCAAGAGGTGGTCACTAGTGACCCCAGAGATTACACCCAAGCATAGCAGGGTGTGGATACGGTCCTTAACATTTCTATGGTATGAGAATCCTGAGGACATTAGTTTCTAATTCCACGTGGCAAAGGCCCAACTTTGGGAAGACAATTGGTTGTGATAATTTGTGACAACTGATTTTTTGACAGCATCTAGGATGCCTAGCTTTGTCTGTTAACTCACAAATGGATATCTGTGACCACAGAGGCTTTTACTCTGAGGAAAAGCAAAGAAAACACACACACACAAAAACAAGCAACAGCAGAAACAAAATCCAAAATCGCTGGCTTTTACTTCCTCTTTAAAATACAACAGGAAGACCTGAGGCCCTAGGTAGGGAATTGGACTGCCTTCCTTCCCTCTGTTCTGTGAGGACCTTTGAGTGAGGGGTGGGGAGATGGGCTAGGGGATGGGGTTGATCCTCAGAAAAGGAGAAGGGTGAACCTGTGGTGTCTCCTTTGTTCTCTCTGCAAATCTGCAAGTTAAATACAGTGTTTTCCATGTGTTCCTAAGGAGAAAATTAAACCTTGGAGGGTTAAGAGCCTTGTCTGGAATCTCTCAGTAAACTAGACTAGAATGTGAGCCCGAATGTTCTAGTCTATATTACCCAGCTTAACTGAAGGCTTACTTCCAGGGCTCTGCACTCTTCTCTGGCTATTCTAATCAGTACGTGACCTTACAGGGACTCTGTTAATCCACTAGGCTGACACAACCCATACCATAATCAGGTTAGCTGATATATGAATTATTTTCTCCAGATTCTAGAAGTTGGAAATCCCAGATTAAAGACTGGGCAAGGTTAGCTTCTGAGGCCCGAGTCCTTGGTCTGTAAATGACTCTTCCTTCATCCTTTGTAGTCACATGGCCCTGCTGTGTCTATGGCATATCTTTATTTTGAGACTGTCTCATATATTCTCGGCTGACCTCAAATCCACTAGTAGACAAGGAGGACCTTGAATTTGTGACCCCCCTTCCTCCACCTCCAGAGTACTAGGATTACAGGCTTGCACCACTACACCTGCTTTATGATGTCCTGGGGATCAAAACCAGGGCTTTGTGCATGCTAGACAAACACTCTACCAACCAAGATACGTCCCAGCCACATCCTTGTCTGAAAAAGACGCTACTCACATTAGATTAGGGGCCTCCCTAGGACCTCACCCAATGCCAATTGCCTCTTTAAAGGCCCAAAGAGACCCTTCGTCCAAATATGGTCATACTCAGAGGTGTGGGACTGTGAAAGGCAGCCTGGTTTCTGATTGAGCTAAGGATTAAAACCCTGGAGCCCCAGTAGGGGATCCCCAGCAGGGACAACGGTACAAGGGATGGTAGGTGTTTTGCCATGCTCCTGGGCCCCAGGCTCCTGACAGGAGGCTATAGCTCTCCATAGATCTGTGACCATCAGTCACGTAAGGGCAACAACCAAGCCCCTCCACAGGTAGAGGTGTGGTCACATAGCCTCAAGTCATTCCCATTTTAATGAAGCACCTAGAGGCTTAGCCAATAAACTCCCCTTCCCAGCCACTCCTCCCTGCAAAAGGTATTTAACCTCTGTCCCTCCCTGAGGTTGGGAATACAGTTTCACTCATCACCACTATCTGCCATGACAATAAACGCCCTAAAACCATAGACTGTCTCTCTTCATCGGGATCTGCTGTAGAGAACAGTAGAACAGGCCTTTGTCTAAAGAGCCACGTCTAGTCTCCCACAGAAGGCCTCTCCGCTATCCCAGCCATGGCCACTACCAAACTGAACCAGCTAGCCTGCAACAATCTAAAGACTCAGTTCCTGGCAGAACCCAGCCAGTCTCCTCCCTGCTTTCCCCCCTCTGCCTGGGCTAGATCAGGCCCATGGGCCCCTACTCTGTTCTCAGCTTTTCTGTGGCATCCAGGGGCACCTGGGATGCCCAAGAGCCTGACAAGCAGACAGAGCCAGCTCCGTGTAGTCCCTGGGACCTCCAGGCTTCACTCCCCCACCCCTGGGTGGTGTCCTGTGGCTTCTCACAACCCAACACCCGCCCACCCGTGCCATGGGGAGAGCTTGGTCAAAATTCCCTCATCCAGCCTCTTGAACTCTGGGGGCAGATGCGGGACCCACACCACTATAACCCAACACAGAGGTGTGGGATTTTGAGTCATTAACCATGCATTTTGAAGAGAAGAGACACAGTTCAGTATCTAATAGTCACCATGTCCTATCAGTTTTGGCCTTCTCCTAGCAGATCAATAATGTATTTTTGGATCAGTAATATAGCAACAGTATTATAAATTATATATATACATACACACAAGTAGATGGGAGAAAAAAGACCTTCAGGTAAATAATGATGGTCAGGTGTCATTGTTTACAGGCATGTTCAGAAAGTACCTGATTTGCACAATTACACCAGCCATCCCTGTACCCTAGGGGTGTGTGTGTGTGTGTGTGTGTGTGTGTGTGTGTGTGTGTGTGTTTCTTCTTCCATGCATACACAGCAGCAGTTCTCAACCTGTGGGTTTAGGGGGTCACATACCAGATATTCTACATATCAGATATTTATATTAAAATCCATAAGAGTTGCCAGATTACAGTTATAAGGTAGCAACAAAATTAGTTAGGGGTCACTACAACATGAGGGCATTAAAGGGTCACGGCATTAGGAAGATGGAGACCCACTGGTTTACAGTGAGGTGGGAGACCTGAGCATGAGTGCTGACTGCAGAGCAGCTGTGCTCTGGGTCCCCCAGTAAGGATGACATGAAGGTTGTTAGTGGTACACTGGGTAAGGCTCACTTCTTTTTGGCATGATCACGGAAAACTCAGAGGGATATTAAAGCGTGGCCTTCGCAGTCTCGTGAGATTGAATTGAAGGTTCAGAAAGTCTCGCTTTATAAAAAATCTGTTTGGGGGAAGGGAGGTACTCCACTTAGTAGAAAGATTGCCTAAGATGCACAAGGCCCTAAATTCAATCCCTAGCACCATATAAACTGGGCATGGTGGTGTTTGCCTAAAATGCCTGGAATCAGGAAGTAGAAACAGGAGAGCTAGAAAATTCAAGGTTATCCTCAGCTACACAGTGAGTCCGAGGCCAATCTGGTTAAATGAGACCTTTTCTGGGAGGGCTGGGGAAAGCAAAAACCCAAACATGAAAACATCCATTAATGTCTTATATTCTTATTTTTGCCTCGGTTTTGAATTTTTTTTTTTATATATACAAAGGTAGGAATAATATTTCCAACATCATCCTAATGCTTTTTTCTTGGAGGGAGAGGGAATCTCTAAAGAAACAGAGAAAGAAGAAAAAGACAGGTTCTTGGGACACAAAATCCAGGAGCCTGGATTGATTGAGAGTAAGCCCAGGCAAATATGAGCAGTAAGCTTCATGTCTGTTTCACCGCCTTCTTTGCCCTCACTGCTTGGTGGTCCACCTGCCATCACAGCTGGAGATAAGTCCAACAATGGTTGGCTCTCTCCCCTGTCTCCATCCAGAAGCCAGGAGGAAGCTTATTTCCTAAGACAGGGAAGACTGGCCTTAAGTAGAAAGGGGGGCTCTGGGACCACCTTCTCTAAGCCTACGCTGGCTGGCTGTTTTCACCATGATGTTAGAACCCTGAGTTTTGTCCTTGTGTGATGTTTCATTCGTATTTAATAGAGCAGATGGCCAACGGTAAGTTGCCACACTGACAGGATTCTGAGGAGGCAAACTGAGCTCTGAGTGTGTGGTCCTGTGTTTCGTTCTCCAACCAGGGGAGCTCTCTTCCCTTCCCTAGCCAACCTGGCTGCCCCCTGCCCAGCTTTGGAACCTTAGCCCAACAGACACCCCCAGAGGAGAAAGCATCTTCCCCTCTGCACATGGAGGGCCTTGGCAGTTCCCCCTTACATATGACCCCACATCATAGCTCTTTCACACTCCGTAACTTATACTTCTGACACCACACAAGCAGTGGTCACATATGACCCTTATCGTGGCTGACAAACAGAAGGTGTTCCACAGAGAACTGCAGGCTGGACCACCGAGAGACAGTCTGGTGGAGTAATAATTAGAGTCAGTTCTTGCTTAGAATTCTAGTTCTGGTATTTATAATTTGGGCAAATTGGTCATTTCCTATATCTCAGTTTTCCCTGCAAGAAAAATAACAACAACACAGCCATGCATTGCTTATTGGCTGGGATAGACTCTGAGAAATGCACCAGTATTTGGCATTGTGGGTTCATTACAGAGTATACTTATTCAAATCCAGCTGGGGATATAGGGACACAGTTCAGAGATAGAATGCTTGCCTAGCTCACAGGAGCCCCTGGTTCAATCTAGGCGGAGTAGCCTAGTACACACCTTCCCCAGTACACAGTTTGTCATTGGCTGAAATGTTGTTCTGCGGTATATTACTTTCCATTACAAGATTGTTGTAGGAGGTGCACAGACAATAGCAGTCAGCTGGTGCTTTCTGGGGGCTCCCTCCACGGTATGAAAATTTTTGTTTCTCTTGTCACCTGAACCAACACACCAGGGCTCTCAGTACCCTGGCCCTTCACCCTGGCTGCACAGACTTTCCTTCATGAGCCTCATAGACCACCCTGGAGTTTTAATTCAGGTTGAAAACCATTCTTTGTGGCTCTCTGAAGCTGGGCCACAAGGGGTCTCATTTATTCTCTATGCCTGGCAGGTTCTAAACTACAAGGAACAGAAACCTCCACGTTTTTGTTTTAAGAAAAGGAAGACATATAAAAAGCATTTGTAGTTGGAGATTTCAGGATGAAGCAGAGCCAGGATTAGAGGCTCCACCAGGAACAAAGCCTCAAATCAGAGCCAAGCTGAGCCGGGTAAGATGCTGCAGCCATCTCTCCTGGGCACTGACCCAGCCGCCAGCAAATGTGCACAGTCAGCACTGGACACTGGAACTGGAGTCCCAGTTGCCCTGGAAACTAAACTGAGCACCACTGCTGTCCTGCCTGTCTCCCCAGTGTCTGTTTCTGCTCTGCTTCAGAGTTTAGAAGAGGTACATCTAGTAGGTACAATCCAGGCTCATGTGTCCACAACCCAGCTGAAAAGTAGCCCGAGGGAACCCAGGTCTGACTCCCAAAGAGAAAGGCTCGGTTGGTAGACATCCATCTCTTGGGAATTACACGGCTCTAACTTCCTCAGTTTCTTCTCACCCTGCCCTTTCAGCCTCATGACAGCCCTGTGACAAACTGCTTCCCACATTTCAGCGCTCTGTAAGTGGCTCCTGCCTTACTCCCTGCCCTGTTGACCTCAAACATCTCCATTCTCTTCATATTTCTTCATCCATTTACGTGACTCCTCTGCCTCCAACAGCTCTACATATACAAAGCTCCAGCTAACCCATCCCTCCACGCATGCCTCCTTTTCTAAAAGTCGATTTATCTCAGAATAAATCTGAGCCTGCGCAGAGTGAGAGCAATTTCACATTTACACTTCCAAGAACTCTTTCTCCTCTGGGACTACTTATGTCAGTGTATGAAATGTCCAGCCTCATCGAATGATATGCTCCTCAGTCTTCCAAAAAATGATTCCTTAAGTTCTCGAATGAGTATCACCCCACGCAGTAGCCAATGAAAGGCTAACAGAAAGCAGTGAAATACAGAAGCCCTGAAGTTTTCTATTCAACATTGTCAGAGTTTATCTGACTATAAACCTTCTTGGTGCTCTGCTGTTGTTCCCACACCTTTTTGCACCCCGAAAGATGCAGCGACGAAACACCTAGGAATAATCTTCTCAGAAGATTCTGCATAGTTCCCCTCTCTATCTGACTTGCTTCCCTAAATAAAATGGTCACCAAATGACTCCATCTCTAGGGAACTTGGGGAAGAGGAACAATATGGATGGGGGGGCGTTAAGAGTGATGATCTCCCCTACTCACAGTGCTCCATGGAGCAGCAGGCTCACTACCAGCTAGGGGCTTGAGACATGGCGAATTTCAAGCCCTACCTGAGACCCAGGAAAGCACACTTTTCGTTGATCTCTATTTACAGAGGAGGTTTAACTGTAACCATGTAGACCACACCTATACCTGCACACTTTAGTTCTCCATGTGAACACTGAAGGAGTTCAGCCAGTGACAGAATTCCCTTCAGTGGCTTTCGTTTCTCCCAACAGAGTTTTGCTGAGCTCAGCATTCTTCTACTGGGTGGGCCGATACTCTTTAGAATTCTACAACTTCAAGGCAACCTTAGCAATTTGTGGTTTGGCCACAAGGAAGCTGAGTTGACTTCTATGGTCTTCTCTAAAGCATCCTGTGGGGATCTTCTGGCCCCCAGCATCAGGCCTAGAACCATCAACACAATCATTGGCTCCTTGCCTCCCGTGGGAGGGACCATTTTAACTAGCCACAGACCAGGTAGCAGTTAGAAATCCAGTCCTGCACAGTAAAAAGGGAACTAAAAAGGACACTTAATTAGTGTCCTGAAGAAACAAGTCTTTCAGCCACCATCATGTGTGTTCATGAAATGTGGACTCTAATGTAAACTGTAATAGGGATCTGAGCCAGCCTGCCACCCTGTTACCTACCTTGTTACAAAAGGTCTTAATAGTTCCCACAGTGCCCTGCCTTGCAGAGGCGGATTTCAAAGGATTTATAACCAGACAGACTTCAGTTGAGATCTTGGCTTTGCCACTCAGCCCTTCAGTGTCCCTGCCATTTCATTTGTCCTCCTTCCTGGATGATGGGTTACAAAGGCCAGCCACATGGAGCTGTTGTAATGACTCCTTAGGTCAGGTGTGAGGAGCATCACGCCAATACCTCCCTGAAGACAAGATTTCCAATGACTCAGGACCTTAAACTCCAGAGGCCATTTACATAGTGACAGCTCAGGGCTCACCATCCTGCAGACTGCTAGCCTAAGGGGTTCACACTTTAGGGTGTAGAAATAACCAACAGTCTGTACCCTATCTCACTCCGGCCATACTGAGCACCTACCCTCTACTCCAGAGTTACTATAGGCTACAGGGCACACAGGCTGACTGAGGATGAAATCAGCCCTCCTCTGCCTCCTTGGTAGCTTGCTAAGGCTTCTTTCTGTTCACCTGTGCCAGGTGTGGCAGACAAGAGAGATCAGAAAGAAATGAAGGGGAAGAGTAGAATACACCTTTCTCCATAGAACAAACCATCAGCTCCTGAGAAGGAAATAAAAGAGGAAGGAGGGAGGGTGGGAGAGAGGGCAGGAAGGAAGGAAGGAAGGCAAAAACATGTTTCTGCATAAGCCATGGGGGTAAGGTAGATCAACCTCTTTCTTCTTATTGACATGAAATTGCTAGAAGTCAATTCTACCAACTGATCCTCATGAGGATACAGACTCAGAACTTGGGAAGAAACAAAAAGGGCAATTGTATGTGACTTATCCATCCCTTTAGAATGAGAGGAGACGGTGATATTATCCAGGGATAACCAGGTACTGAGAGGACTGGCTGGATACCACCACATACAGTGCGATCCTCACTGATGATCACCACAGACCTTCTTAGGTGAATTCACTCTCGGCACCAAGAGAACATTATTGTTGATCATCCATGCCAGAAGTGTTTCCTGGGTAAGAGAACCCAAGCTGTGGACTGATGGCCTTCACACTCAATGTGAAGATGATTCATGTTAAGAAACAGTGTGTCCTGACATTTAAATGTACCAACTCATAAAAGTATACAGTAAGACCTTGCCTAAAATATGTTCTATAAATAACTGCATTTTGTATAGTCAAAAAAAGTAAAACTGGGCAGCTGTCCTCAGTTTTCCAAAGTATTTGAAGGTGTGTTATAGAGTGTGACTATCCAAGGAAAACAGCTGCCATTCCAGCAGATCAGCTGTGCCTGCTTCAAAGACCCTTATGAGCAGGACTGATAACTAACTACTGATGTTCTTTCTAAGAAAGAGTAAGTAGAGAGAATCATTGGATTCTCCTCCAAGATTCTAGGTCCCCCGCCCCATACCTGTTGCCTCCGTGTTCAATTTTGCCCTAATGGCATGTGGCCTCTCGAAGGAATGCTAGAATTATATACTTTGGGGAAGGTTCAGAGGAGGGATCCTTCTATGCAGCTGTCAAGCTCTCATCCATGCTGAGGGAAGAGGTTCCAGTGTGGCTCCCTTGGGTGATCCACGTCCTGCAAGCAACTTCGCACCCATGATCTGTGATTAACCCCAGGAAACTTATCGATCCCCCAGGGTGTAGCTCAATGGAGTCGTACTTTGGTTTATCATTGTTACCTTCTATAGAGGGGATACATGCTGCTTAATGGTCCCAATAGAATAATTCTCAAAATAAGATGTGATTTCTATGTCCAGAATTGAGGACTAGCGTCAAAGGATTCTGTGAGTCCCAGATATGCACATATCCATGCTGTGTACCTACTCAGAGCCACATCTCTGAAAACTGCCCATGGTGACCCATGGGTCAGGCTGATGTCCCTAGAAACTTTAGGGAGAGTCGCGGGCTCCACCCCAACAAATGAAACCAGAATCTGCATTCTGACCAGATGACCTGCCAGAGATCAGTATGGTCACTATCTGCTGAGAAGAGCTGTTTTAGAACCCTGGAAAACAAAGGGGCTATTACTGCACCAGGTTTGAGGTAGTTAGGGCAGACAGATTCTATTAGTTGCCCATCATTAGTTCCCTATCTATCACATCCATGGGAGTAAGCAGAAAGAAACAGTACTGATCTGCAACATTGCACACAAGGGGGAATAGAAAGTGCTTTTGTTCTGTGTTGTATAGTAATTTACTTTGAAATAAAATGTTCCCATTTGGAGGAAAACTTCCTCAAGATTTGGTGTATTCTAAAGGCACTCCTTCCATTCTGCAGGGAAACTCCTTATGTTCTAAATGAGGCTTCTTAAAATTCAGCAAATAAGTTGGAGAAGGTACTGAAGGAGCTGAGGGGGTTTGCAGCCCCATAGAGGGAACAACAGTGTCAACTGTGCTGACTCTCCCCCACCAAGAGCTCCAGAGACTGGACCACCTACCAAAGAATACACATGGGAGGACCCATGGTGCTGGCCACATATGTAGCAGAGGAGGGCCTTGGTAGACATCAGTGGGAGGAGAGGCCCTTGGGCCTGAGGTGTTTGGTGACCCAGTGTAGGGGAATGCCAGGGAGGGAAGATGGGAGTGAGTGGGTGGGTGGGGGAGCACCCTCATGGAGGCAGGGGGAGGGGATATAGGATAGGGGGGTTCCAAAGGGGAGACCTGGAAAAGGGAAAACATTTGAAATATAAATAAAGTAAATATCCATTCAAAAAATTTCAGGAAATAAACAACTCAGAAGCCTCAGGAAATAGCTGAAACTGACTAGACACACTAGTCCTCTTCACCCTGACCTAGCTTATATATGCAGTAAGGACTGTTGAGAGGCACTCTCAGATCAAGCTGAGACCAGCCTAGCAGCCTTGAAGAGGCTTAGACAAGGGAATCTGCCTAGAAGAGAGAATCTCTATCCTGCCAAGCTTCCTGAAAGTCATGTGGTGCTTTTGTGAGCTTTCACTCATGCTGGGGTGGGCTTTTGGTAACACAGCTGTCTTTGAATCATTCTTGCTCCTGAGAATAACCCTTGTCCCACATTCTGTATCTAACCCCACTAAACTCATTGACTCAGCAAATTAGTCTTTGGTGGTGTCCTTACTCTGGCCCTTCATTAGTTCCCTATCTGGAGTGAGTAGATGATTGTTCCTATCTCCCCAGGAATAGCATCACACAGGGTAATAGACTCCTGAACCACTCCTACTTACATAAGTTGATAGTCACAACCCAGAGTTGAACTTCAGCCGGGAACAAAACATTCTCCTGAACAGTACTCATAAAGCCATGTGACCTCTGCAGGGAGCTTACTATTGTGTTTCAAGGCTCACAATGCCAGTGGGGTGGTAAGTTCATCTCTTTCTGTTCTCCTTCTTTTTGGCCATTCTCATTAACCTTCACCCAGCAGCAGCATCATAGCAGGAGAGAGCTGGAGAGTACAATGATAACAGATTATGCAATGTCCATAAAATGTAGACATAGACAAAGACCAGAAGAAATGGAGTGGAATTTCACAACATGTCCAGCAGTCACAACCAGCATGACCCACGGAATCGCAGGCTTGTGGCAGGGATGGGGAAACACGAAGAGAGGTGAACAAGGAAATGTTGGTCTCTGGTTTTCATAAGATGTATTCAACTGG
The DNA here is from genome assembly GCA_019843965.1 of Rhynchomys soricoides. NCBI lineage: Eukaryota > Metazoa > Chordata > Mammalia > Rodentia > Muridae > Rhynchomys > Rhynchomys soricoides. The sequence goes on along the minus strand of JADRCH010000005.1, from coordinate 28,304,832 downwards.
GCTCCTAAGGTCTTCTGAATTTCTCAACACTGCAGACAATCTATGATTAAGGGTGTTTAATGGACCAGTTTGAGACGGATAGGAAAGTTTCCATAGGTGAACATTTTATCAGATATTTTTATTTCAATGTATCCAAAGCCTGTGAGTGATGAGCATAAGGAGACACAAATATTTCTAATATGAGAGGGGACCAGCTACACGGCCAGCAGTCTTTCTTGACCTTTGTGTGCTTGCCACCATGTTCCCTGCCTCTCTGGGAACAGCCTGGAAAATCACACTGTTCAATCGTAGGCACATCCTTCTACCTTCAAATCCTCCTATGGAGAGGGAAGTTAAATACCACAAAAAGCTGTGGCTAAGACCAAAAACAAACACCAAAAAGAAAAAAAAAAAAAAGGAACAGAAAGAAAGAAGAAAACCTTTTTAGAAGACTTGTGATACCTTCTTCCTTTCTACAGTGCTCATTACCATGTGATGAAAGATGCTTACAAGCAGGATGACCAGTCAGAGACACCATTTGTGTGCACTTTATTGTCTACATTCTCAGACATATCTTCCAGTCCGAAGTCCTTTCTCAAACTTCCCAGAATAAAAACCTGCTTCTTCTCCAAAGGCACCCTCACCCCATCCCGGAAAGAAAGAGCAGGCTCCCAGGGCAGCAGACTTAAAAGACTCCTAACTCGGAGAAGGGGAGCTGAACAAAGCTGAACAATGTACAGCAATGTGTGACATTTGTGCAGCCCTGCCCCTCATTTACGAACCTCCTTAACGTGCATCATCTCAAGTTTCTGAAGAGGTATGAATTGTGTTTAATTAACGCCTGAGTGATGGAAGTGGACAGAGAGTTATTTCGAGGCAGTTCACAGATCCTCGGTCCCTCTTATCATGCTTTCAGAGTGCTATTCGAAAAGGTTAGGGGGTGGTAGGAGGCAATTACCACTCTTCTCTAGCAGCTGCCAGAGACTACTGCCGTCAGAGTAATTATCACCAAATAATTGTCCCTTTTCTTCCCTGCTGACAGGGCAGAATGGGAGCAGGGACTGAACTGAAATAGATTTTGAGCTTGCTGAATACTAGTTGGATGGCTCAGGTCAATGAGCATCCAGACAAGCTTTCGGCATCCTGCCTGTTGACCTTCAAGAGAAACTAAAATTCACATGGTACAAAAGACAAAGTCGTCAAACATCACCTGTTTGAGGTTACACTGATCTCTTAGGTTGAGGGACTGGGGTTGGAATAAGTGCTTATTTTAGTCTATCGTAAATTGTCCTCTTCTGAGGATGATTCCAGAAGATGAGAACCAGAGAAATGTTTTTTCCTGGGTCTTTATTGGAGACAAATACCAGAACTATCTCCGTAGTGATCCCACTCTCTCTCTCTCTCCCACACCTTCTCTCCCACCCCTCCCTCGTCCTCCTTGGCTTTATGATGCTCATTGAAAGGTTCTTAAACCTGACTGGCTTGTCTCTGGAGTAGTCACAAAGTCCACAAGCTCCACAGGACTTCTCAAAGTTGTCATGAGACTGATAGGCTCTAAAGAAGTGAACAGTCTTTCAAATTCAGTGATGTCGTCTTTCAGGCTACTGTGGACCCAGAAATGGCCAGAGCTCTTGTGAAATGAACCTTGCATCCTAACAGATATGTAGGTGCAATTCTACATAGGGTGGAGGTGAGACCAATATAGGATGACTTGTCATGGAGATCTTTAATTCTGATAGTGTGGAAATAAGAAGGTGCATTTCTCTCTCTCTTTTTTTTCCCTTGAGGGAGATTTCGGGCATGTGTATGCACACACATGAGCATACACACATGTACCAGTACACATGCATTTCTGCACATGTGTGGAGGTAAAAGGCACCCTTGAGTATTGCTTGTCACTTTCAAGACCTATCACTGACCTGGAGCTCACCAAGAAGGCTAGGCTGGCTGGTCAATGAGCCCAGAGACTTGCCTGCCTCTACTTCTCCTGCACTGGATTTAAACTGCTCCCCACCATACCTGGCCCTTTTTTTTAAAAACACGGGTTCTAGGGATCAAACTCAGGTACTCATGCCTGCGTGGCAGCACTTTATCAGATGAGCCATCTTCCCAGACAAGGGTTTACATTTCATTCAATAATCCCGAATCACTGTCTAATATGTAATAGACAGTAATATGTATCACAGTAGCAGCTTTTGGGGCAAGGAGGAAGGGGCCTTGGGGTACCCAACACAAGCTCTGCCCACTGAGGGGTTCACAGTCTTCTGAAAGATCTGGGATGTTACTAAGACTTCTGAATTAGGAGAGTCGTGAGGGTTTGGGACTTGACTCCACTTTGTGTCTGTATGAATTAGGGATAAGGATAGCTAATATGGCCACTCGCTGATTCCACAGGACTGCTCTGGCAATTACATGAAATTGACCGTGCAAGAGATCTTTCTAAATTGCAAATCATTAAGCAAATAATGAATATTATGATAATTATGGTTTCCAGAGATAGCCACTAGATTCCTAACAGCAATGCCACCTGAGACATAAACAGTAACCCCACCCAGAAACTCCTATCTCCTAAATCCTCTACAACTTAACACAGAAGAAAAGCAGGCTGGTTCTCCTCACAAGGCAGGGTGTGTTCTAAGCACATGTGTGGGCCTGGTACCCAGAACACAGGGATGACAAATGGGACTTACCAGGTGTTCCACCATCCAATCAGGAAGAGAGGAACTGAAGTGGCTGCTATCACTGCTGATGGGAAAACTAGATTTAGATTATACTTGGGTTTTGGTTTGGTTTGGTTGGGTTGGGTTGGGTTGGGTTGGGTTTTTTGAAGGATGATTGGGAAGGGTTGAGACAGGGTCTTCTTATGTAATTGAGGCTGAGCTTAAACTCATGATCCGTCCTTCTCTGGCTCCTGAGTGCTGAGACTATAGACATGCACCAGCATAGCAGGGTGCAACTTCCCATGTTGGTGGCTACAATTACTCAATGTGTCTTCTTGTGTAAAGTCAGTAGATAAATCCTACAGTGATTTACCATAGACCCCAATCATAAGTTTCCCTCATCCCTCCTCTCTGAGCAAATGATGTCTTTCTAAAATTTTAAGCAGAGAGAGAGAGAGAGAGAGAGAGAGAGAGAGAGAGAGAGAATGCCATCTATGGAAGTCAGCTTGCTGGAGTCAATTCTCTCTGTCATGTGTGTTCTGGGAATGAAACTCAGGTAATTAAGCTTGGTGGAATGCACCTCTACCCACTGAGCCATCTCAACACTGTCCATGACATGACTACTGAATTTTGAATTTTGGTTTGAGTCTCAAACTAAATTCAAGGCTGAGGGTGTACTAGAACTTTGTGTTGTCAGATACCTGGAAAGGAAGGCAATAGGTTTGTTGGGGTTCTAGCCTGTGTCTTGGTGGAACAAGAAGTACCCATGTGGACCCTCTATATAGGGGTGTACACACAAGCTTTCACTAAGAATTTAATATAAAGCTGCTAAAAGGAGATAAGTCATAAATCCCTGGGGTTTTAGATCCAAGCCTGACACTGCATTCTTTATGGGCTACGTTGGCAGTGGAGGCTCAGCTCCGTTCCTGCCCTGGGCTCTCCTCTAGGATGTGCCCCGTTGTAGCCAAGTTTTTTCTCAGTACACGTCGGAAACTTCTTCCTTTCTCCTGAATATCACCATGGCTGTGGCCTGGACATTCTTCCACTTTACAGTCCTCTTCTGACTTATCTGGATTGTCTGAGACATTGGCGGCTCTGGTCCTTGTGGCCCCTCACTTGCTACTGGAAGTTTGTCCTTTGCCATATTTGCTTTGGGCTTTTCAATGAGCCATCCTCCGTGCCCAGTTGATGGCAGTGCTTCACTCTGTCCAGTCCACAGGCTTAGCCACAGAATGCTGTCCCTTCTCCTCCATCTCTCCAGCTCACTTCCGTTGAGGAGCACAATCAGAACCCCTGTTCTTATTGATAGTCTTAGCTCACACGAATGGCCAGGAATGCCTTCGGGCAAACAGGCAGGGGTTTTTTAGTCTATATTTGAACCCTGGGGTTGGCCATGGAAACACAGGTGAATCAACAGCAGCCCCTGCTTCAAGGAACAGCTATTATAAGTTGTCCTCTCTGCACAGCTTCCAGAATTTAACATGGCAGGCATCTAGTGCCTACCATACATAATAGAGCTGACTAGAATCAGGCATAAAAGAAAAATCCTTTATCATGCAGAATTTCTGCACACACACACACACACACACACACACACACGGAAACCAGAGATCAACATTTCAATATTAGATGTCTTCCTCCAGCTCCTTCAACCTTATCTTTTATGACAGGGCCTCTCATTGAGCCTGGACCTCATACATTTGGCTAGACTGACTGGCCACCCAACCCCAGGGATCCCCCTATACCTAACCCCCCAGTGCACGGCCATGCATAGGTTTTCCATGAGTGCTAGATCACTCAGGTCCCAGGCTTCCAAAGTGCTCTATCGACTGAGCCATGTTCTCAGGCTTCACATGCCTTTGATATAATACAGGAGACACATAGAAAGAAAAGCCAGTGTAAAGACAAGGAGATGAGAGCTAGGGGAGAGGAGAATGATTTTGACCAGAGGCAACAGACTATCTGTGTACTTTTCTAGTGCCAAAATGTTCTCAACATATGCTAAATCGACAAATATCCACTTGCCACCAAAAGCAAGAAAATAACTATTTCTTCACAGGGCACTAAAGCTAGAAATAGGCAAGAAAATGATGACCATTTTTATCTCAGTTCACAAAAGGAAATGAGCAACATTTTTCACCATCACTCACTGGAGATACCCTTATAACTGTGTCACAGGAGCAAGATATTTCTTCTACTGCTCTTTTGATCAGGCCTTTGTATCCTGTTTCTATGTAGAGAAACAAGTTGATAACTGATGTACGAGACCCCTTAACTCAAGGAGCATGGCCTTTCCCCCTGCCCCACCAGGCAGCCACTCTTTGAGGCCTTGCCTCAGAACAGTGGCGGGATAAGGCAGAGTGAGAGCTCAGCAGTTTTCTAAATCCAGGTGTGGGAAGTGAATGACTCCAGCAGGGAAGACGAGGGCTGCGATGTAGAGGGTGAGAGCAGAAGACAGACGGGTGACTCAGCCCACATTCATGGAAAGCTGAGATTGTGTTGGGAGACTCTTGGGCTTTCACTGTGTGGCATTCGGAGGCTTGATTCCCAGCTTCTAATTAAATGTATAAACTATAATCACAAAGATATTTCACAATTAGTTTCTTAGATCTGGAAGAAGTTCTGTGCACCAACTTTAGATGTGGGAAGAAAGGAGAGGGGAAAGGGTGAGCCCCATGGGCAACAGGAAGCTGCTCCCCGACTCTCCGCTCCCCTACGCACAGCTGGGACTCTACCGCTATGCCCCATCCTGGTGAATAGTAGATGGAAAAGCAAAAGAAGAAGATGAAAGGGATTTGTTCTTCCCACCAGGATCTTGTTTCCCTGACTCTTTCCGCCGTTGAGATCCAAACCAGACTCAGAAGCAGCAGCTCCAGGTCACTCATGTTCATCTACTCACAGGCTCTGGTTTGCCATCCTCTATAAAAAGAGAGGCTAAGGAGCACCGGAGGGGGGCAGGGCTGTGTGGCTCTGTACTGTGGTGGCAGGCTAGAACGTCCCACTCTTATCATTGTTCCCTCAGCCAAGAATGTTGGGAGGGGATACTGGGGAGCTCTTCTCCTATCTCCTACAAAGTGACTCTGAAGTATTGGTTATCCCATCAACATGACCCCTCTACTCAAAGGAGATGTTTCTATATAATGGTATGGGTGGAAGAGTGGTGAGGCTCTAGGGGAAACGGAATTCTCTCTGGAAGAGAAAAACATACCAAAGTCAAGAAGAAATGTGAGGTCTTGAACTTTCAGCTAAGGCTGCTATGTAACCACCTGCCTGGTGTATCTTGACAACCCCACAGATCAATTCCCAATGCAGACAGGTACTAGGTCAACGGGGCTTGCCTTTCCTCCACAAAGAGAAATGCTCTCATCACTGACATTTGAAAACCAAGTGTGATCTATCTCCTTTTCCACACCCTCCAAATATTTTGGGGAAAATAATCAATAATATATGTGATGTACTGAGGATCGGAGAGCATACCAGCACTTCTGGGTCATCACGTCAGAACATGACAACCCTGAAGAGGTAAGGATCGGCCTCCTCCACCTTGCAGATCAGTTCATGGTCAAGTCTGAGGACTTTGCCACAAATCACACAGCTGGCTGAGGCCTGGGTGCTCTGGGTAGAACTCCCACTGGCCACCAAGCCTGAGCTCCTCCCATTCCAGCACACTGGCTCTGTGCCATCTTGGAACACACCCTGACAGATGCTGGGACTTTGTGTGTGAGGTAGTAGTAAGGTTGGCCTGTCAGGTGGCCCTAAAGCTATTCTAAACACTGCTGTGGGATTTGGAGAAACTTAGCCCTGAAAGGGCTCAGTTTACCCATTTTAAAACAAGAAAGAAGTCTTACTAATTACCTCATAAGGCTGTGAAGAGGACAGCAGTAGATGCTGTTTGTAAATCACACAGTTCACTCAGTCTGTGTCATGTAGTCACACTTGGTGATAATGTTGATTATGTTTAGTTTCTACACTGAAAAAAATCTCTGTGTGTGTGTGTGTGTGTGTGTGTGTGTGTGTGTGTCCAGGAGTGGTTGGCCAGCACAAAACAAAACAACCTTCATCCTTCATCTATATTTCTGTTTACATATTGTTTCATTTTGCTTTATTTTGGCATTTTTGTCTTACTGGTCTTTTGCCTGTTTGTTTTTTATTTTGCTTTTGTGGGAGTATGTTGTTGGTTTCTTGGGGGGGGTTGTTTTCTTTTTATTTTGTTGCTTGCAATTTTTGTTTTCTGTCTATTTTTCCCCTCCCCCTCTGTCTCTTTTTTAAAAAGAGAAAATAAAGTTGGCTAGGGTAAGGGGGTGTGGAGACTCTGGGAAGAATTGGTAGAGGGGGAAAACATGACCAAAAAATATTCATTAAACACACACACACACACACACACACACACACACACACACACGGGGGGGGGGGGGAGAAAGAGAGAGATCTTGTAGAAGTCAGGCCTGTCCTCCTTCTGCCATATAGGTGCTTGGAATGAATTCAGTTTCTCAGGCTTGGCAGCAAGCTCTTTTACCCTCTGAGTCAGCTTATGTACGTAAGAGATTGCACTGTTATCTAACATTTATTCCTGTATACACAGTCTAAATGCACCCCAGCATTTTGAGCCCACTCAGTGTTCATGGAGTAAATGAATCAGTGCATGCAGGACTTCTTCATTGATCCCTTGTGCTGAGGAACCATCACTTTCCAAAACAAGACGTGGAACTACACAGTAGAGTTGTCATGGCAGTATCTGTCAATAATTGAAGCTAGCTCTTTACTGAAACCTTCTGAAGTAACTGGCCCTGAGTTGTCAGGGTTGGGTGGGCTGGGAGCACCCAATGCAGGAAACCCTGGGGCTCTGCATTCACAGCAAGCAGATGTCACATGATGACTAAAGTTATGCTTTAAGTTTACATTACTGTGCTGAGATCTATAAAACAAAATTGCCTCTAACCTATAAGCCCCACCTGCCCAAGGACAGATCAGGGTCCCAGAATGCCCCAGGGCTGTTGTTCGTGTAAGACAACAAGTCACACGTTTTTACTTCTGTAAACAAGTTTGGTTGCCCCAACTGCACAGGACGTGCTTGATCTCAGTGTGTGAGTGGGAGGTGCATAGGCAGGAAGTATGTCAGGATACTTGCTTGCCCGGATTGGATGAAGGTAGAAGTACACAGCCTGTGGGTGTCACCTTTGTAAACACCCGGTTAACATAGTTTGAGGCCTTTCTCTGGGAATGGGATGGATCTGACAAGAGTCCATCATTCTGGCCAGTATTTAATAAAGTTTGCTTCAAATTTGGCTTAAATTCACCTGGTTGGATTAATCATAGCCAAATGAGGGAAACCTAGCCCTTGTCTCTTCTGAGGTGACACAGGCTACAGAACAAACTAGATTTCATAATTGTCTGAAAATTCAGTGACCAATGGCACTTACCTGTGATCCCTCCATCTTTTTTCCCTTTGAGCTGTCTAGCACCCCAGTGTATTAACTGTTTCTTCCCAAAGTGCTTTGCTACTGAATGCCTAGAAACCCTCATCTCAGGGTCTGCTTCCAGAAACCCCAACCAGGGCAAATTGTTAGTTTTAGCAAACTGTTCACCCTACTACTTTGTAGAGTAAACAAACCGATCTCTAGGAGGAGAAAGAATGGTCCTTCAGGAGGACAAGATTGCAAGTTGCAGGCATGGGTTACTAGGTGAAATAGCACCCAGCTGCCCCCAAAAAGCACCTCCATTTTAGGACTGCAAACCTCAGAAGGGAAAGCCAATGTCTCCTGTGGCATTCTATTGAACCTACTCAAGGACATTTGTCATTAACATTGATTCAAATTTGTTTTCCTTCTCCCCTTTCGAGGTTAAAATTTCTGTTGACTTCCAATTACCATTAACACCTGAAGAGACGGTGTAAATGGCCCACTTGAAGGCACACGTCTTACATGCTGACTACCTCCTGAAAGTTCAGAGACACATAGATAAGGGGGAGATAAGCCTAAAATGAAACTGAGCGAAATTTAATACCTGTTACTTTATATAAAACTAGCTTGAACTACAGGGCAAAGCAATAGTCAACAGAAAACTCAATAGAAGTGCTCTGTCCACACATTTAAAGGGTGGTACCTGATTTTTAAAAGGCCTAGACCACCAAGCTCACTGCCCTAACACAGATTTGGAAATGGCAGGTGCTCAGGAACCCAGAAGTAGGGGCTCTGATTTTTTTTTTTTTGGGTGGGTCACAGCAATTTAGATTCAAATGCTACTTCCTGCCTCCCCATTGGAGAGTCCTGACAGGCCAACCACTGTCTTCACACTCTGCATGGAAGGGCAGCTTGTAGAAGGTTGGTCACAATGGCTCCGCACATTTCTATTTAGTCCAGACTCACCTTCTTCCAATTTGCTCATCATCCCCAGAATCCACATCAACTAACACCCAAGTTTACAGCCCTCTCCCCACCCCCACCTGCATCCCTGAGCTGTCTGGATTAAAAGCATTGGTAGGGTATATGAGATTGAAAAGGTCAGCTCTGGGAGCTGAAACCATAAGAAACATTTTTCTTGTAGGTTTTCATCTTGGAGGGTGGGGCAGCATCTGCTGGAGGATCTCAAGAAGCCAAACAGCTCAGGGTAGGGATTAGGTAGGGAGCCAGGCTGCCGGTTCAAAGCCGACACCAGCTGATGCATGCTATGCATCTTGGAACAAATCCTTGCACTTCGTGTTCCTCTCCTTCTTCATTCTTCATGTTTAGGATACTGGGACCCTCCTCCGGAATGTTTTAAGGCTCGCTTAACTGTGCCTGGCTCACAGTGAACATTCAGCAAGCATCACCTACCATTCGGCTCAGGAACCAGTCCTCTTTAAGTCACCATCACCATCATTATCACCACCATCATCATCTTCATCATCTTCATCACTGTCATCAAGGAACCCTTCCTTAAGAAAGTTTTCAAACAAAAAGCACAGTCTTTTAATTGAAAATAAAAGAATAGCTTCCTTTTCCCCAGGAGCCCCCAACTCTGAATAAATTTGTAAAACTTTCTTTACTTGTACCTTGATCAAAAGGCTTTTTCTGTAGTAATGTTAAATGTCGTGCGCCTTACTTTTTAGCCTATGCAACTCCCCTGATGTGCTCAGAAACTCAAGAGATCTGAGCTATTTCTATTTGAACATCGAACAAACAATAAATTAACTCGATGCTTTTCTCCTCTTCTCCACTTTTTAATGTGAACAGAGCCAAGAATTGATAGTTTGTACTTTCCTTCCAATTTTTCTACCAAATTAAGGAATTTTTTAAAGTGAGCTGATGTGTAAGGAAGCCATTTCCTTTTCTCTCCTGCCTTCTCCAGGCAGTTCGTCAGTTTAATACCCATAATCCCCCACCTCGGTCTAATGCTCAAATTACTCTCCTAACACTAACATACGCTAAAGATGCATAAACAAAATAAACCGCCTGGTCAGGACCCGCCACACTGTTAGAAGATGCAAAACTGCAAATGCAGGGCCTACTGTTTGAAAAGCGGAAGAGGATTCCAAGATGGTGCGGCAGAGAATTCATCCCACAGCTGGAAACAGCGAAGCGTGGGGCTCCATCTGACAACCGAGTTGGTGACTCCTAGAAGTCCGGCCCTGCTTCCAGTCACAGAGCAGCCACCCCATTGTCACTTTGGTCCAACACGTTTTAAACTGCCCACCACTCTTGCTTTAATCCACTCTGCTCTCTTCTTGGCATTCCTAGTGAAGAGGATAGTGGTCCTCTTCCTACTCTGCACAAGAAAGGTCAGCTTTGTGGATAGAACAATAGAGACATCATCTCACATTTCTATTCAGTCCTAGTCGTGTGTGTGTGTGTGTGTGTGTGTGTGTGTGTGTACATACATATGTGAATACATACATGAACATGTATATATGCATATACATACATACATACATGTGTGTATATATGGTCATATATGATATATGGTCATACATAAGCATGGTAAGTGTCTTTACTCACTGAGCCATCTCTGCAGCCTACATGGCTCTCTTCTTGAGCCAAGCAAATTGAGTCACTGTCACCTCATCTGTGGACTCTGATCGCCAGATTCCGGTCTCTTCAGACCTTCATTCAATGTTTACAGCTTCCGTGATATCTTCCCAGGTCAGCTGAGTGACTACAGTTTGTATAGAGTGTGGTAAGGACAGCACAGCCTGCTCCCCTGCCTGATTTCAGGATACTGAAAGGTGCTGGATAAGTAAGGATGTAGCGGGCATGAGGAATGTCTCCTGTGCAAAGCTCATGGGCCCTTGTCTTGAAGAACTCCTATCATCTCAACCGCCTCTTCATTTGTTTGCATTTCTCACTTACCAGAAGATCTAGTCCTGGTGCACGCAGGTCTCACTACATCCGTGAGATGGGATTATGGCTGCCATTTTGTTTTTACCAGAATCTTTTTATGTATCATACTTCCTCGATTTTCAGTCTTTAAGATGAAAGGAAGACAGATGAAGTATAGAGTCAGATCCTTGGTTCCTAACCATGGCTCTCACCAGCTTTGGGACCACAGGCCAGTGAGTTGATTAACCTTTCTAAGCTCCCATTTCCTCATCCACTGAGTGGACAAATGGATACATACCCTGCCTACCTCACAAGACTGGATAAATCCCCCCAATGAAGCGTGATACCTGAATGCAAACCCCACAACATACAGGATCTCTAGTCCCGACCACTATTCTCATCTCTCTAAACATAATTCTCTGTCAGCGTTCAATACATGTTAGATGAATGGATTAAAACCACTAATAATTTAGGCGGGCAAACCTTGTGAGAACAAAGACCATTTTTATTTCCCCTTGAAATCTGGAAGATTACAACGTTCCTTTGTAGGAGTAAAAGAGCAGTCCATCCTCCCCACAAACAGCCACTTCCTCTTCTCTTTCCCTTGGTTTCAGGACTTTACTCTCCCAGTTTCCACTCTCTCTAATTACATGGTGTCACGGGCCAAAAGATAGACCACGAGATCTCGATGTTGCTACAACTTGCAAGTGACGCAAATTATCATTAGCACACTACATCCGAAACCCAGTTAGAGAGCTTCACTCAAAACTCTCCTCAGGGAAAACAGCCCACTGTAATGACAGAGCGAAGGCAGAGGCGGAGGTCACAGCTCCCGGAACACAACAACCTGTAGATGTTTGAAGAAAGCGAATTATTGCTATGGCAGCTCTTGACGGAGACTAAACTAACTGCACTTATCTGTAATGAGTTTTCGAAAAAATATGCTTCCAACGAAGTTCACACATGCTGAAAACTCCGGGCTAAGCTGGCTTCCAGACATAAGGCCATCAGTGCATTCAGAGAAACAGTCGCTGCAATTATAACTAATTAACTAGCCTAAACAGTTGGGAGCCGGTTGGAGAGGTCTGAGCTGAAATGCAAATGAGGAAGGAGGGGCCTGCTGCAAAGAGATGGTGTGGCATATTTGTTTTGTTTTGCTTTGACTTCTTTCCAGACATATTTCAGTTTGCATAAGTATTTGAAGGTCGGATCAGACAGGATTTACAGCACAATGGTATCAGGAATGTCTTTATGAAAACTCTGATATGGTCTAAATTAGGTTTCAAGAAGGGGCGGGGCAGCTGTGGGAGCTCCAGTCTACATCAGTGTCTACTCCGCACCCTGATGGGCACCTCGAACCATTTCATCAGTCACAGGTCAGTCTTAGAGCCAACAAGTGAGCCCTTTAGGGCCTGGATTTTGGCTATCGATTTCTGCAGCACCAGAGGCAGACGGGAGGGAGCTTGTCAGCGCTACTCCTGTGACCTTTGGTTGACCTTGGGCTCTGCTAGTGGACGGTTAACTTGTCTTTTGGCATTGGAGCCTGGCTTTTTCCTTCTCCAAATGCTTTCAGAGAAACCAGAGTGAACCCCACCCCTCTGCAGTGGGCAAGCTGCTTCCTGTAGAAGCAAGATTTAGAGAGGATCCCGCTTGCTCCTGTGGAAAGTGCTCTTCAGCACAGAAATTCCTTCTCTTTCTGGAGATGTCTGTTTTCCCCTCAGCCTCTGATTTCCCAAAGGCCTCCTTTGGAGTCTACTCCATGAAGGCAGATAAAACAAAGCAATGTATAAAAGTCCAAAATCTGTGTGTTTTGAAGATGAGAATGAAGCCAGGCAGGCACCTGACACACTGAACCAGAAGAGCCCTCCCTTCCATAAACTCAGATTTATTAGCAAGTGTTCCCCTTGAAGGTGATGGTTGAAGGGCAGCAAGTCAGGGGGACCTAAAAGCGCATAAGCAGAATCTCTTTAAGAATGCCTGTTTTAGTGCTCCGGGTGGCTATTTTGCAGTGCGCTACAGAATGAGCAGGAGAGCCTTCATAGAGAGGTTTAATTGTTTACATTCAATGAAAGGAAAAGTCTGACTAGAAGTGCTCAGATATCATCTCACTGTGATTAAAATGGCTCTATTGTGCTATGACCCAAAGCTCTGATAGAAAGGTGAATCCAGGACTTTGCCCAGCCATAGGCACCCCTTTTATACAAGGGAACTATACATGCAGGCATGGACGGACAGACACGCCTGGTGGCTCGCAGCCATCCTTGCTGCAAGAAGGGTTTATTTCCACAGCTGATCAGTGTTCTGCTGCCCGGACTGTTTCATAACTTTCCATGTAATTAAGCAGTTGGCATGACCTTCCATAGCAAGATAATAACAGGACTTAGCCAAGGCAGGGCTTGTACACAAGAACCCTTTGGGCTGCTCAAACATTCAAATAAATGCAAAGTCATCTTTCTAATCCAAATCTCAGTGGCACCTGGCTCCCCAGCATGTGTTTACACATACACACAATCATGCACACACATATGGCAATCAATCATGACACTATTTCCTGTAACTCGGTAACTGCAGGGTATAATTCAAAGATGGAGGGGAAATGCCCTGCGCATCATTTCTTAAAAGCCACCAGTTGAGCCTGAAGGTGTGTGCATCAAAGTCACTCATTTTCAAAAGTCAAATCTCTACATCTTGCCAGAAACAAGCTGGATTTGAAAGAAATACATATAAAGGACTTATAAAGGAAGCACATTAGCGGAGCACAAATTATACAGCTACTAAGCACCAAGTGGGTTTTAGTAAATGTGCAAAAGATGCATGCCTTTCTGGAAGGTGAAATCTGAGTCAAGTCTCCTGCACAGCACAGAAAGCAAGCAGTGGATGGGAGAGGGGACAGGCTACAGGGATGGCCACCACCAGTGCTGTTCCTACACGGATGGCTGCGACTGGTGCCTTTCCTTCCTGTGTTCTATTTGCTGCCTCTGCACTGAGGAAGGAGCATTTTGATTCTCTCCTTGGATCTGAGATGTATGCTTAACTGGACAACAACTACAGCAAATGTGTGTCTGTGACTTCTGAGCTGCCTTCTTATACATTATGGCATTATAGTGCCAGCTACACATGTTCCCTTGGGTCCTTTGAAACTCTGACTGGTGGAATGCTTCTGCTGGGACCTTGTCTCTATGCTGGGTGAGACCTGAAGCTCAGTAAAACCACAAGGAACTTGCAGTGAGCAGCGGAAGCAGCTGCGGGCCGTGGCGGAAGCCTTCACAGGGAGTGTGCACCCTCATTAATAACAGCCTGCAACCGCATAAGGATTCTGAGCAAGAACTACCCACCCAAACCCAGACAATGCTGCAAACAAGATTGTGTAGATTATGAGCATGTGTGGGACTAACAAGCACAGAGTCTTTGTTCTTTTTTTTTTTTTTTAATAGATTTATAAGAGCCACCTGTCAATGAGAGACATTAACTCTTTACTGGATGTTTAAATATATTTTGTTCATTTTTATAAATTTACACATACATACATACATATATATACACACATATACACATACATACATTCATACATACATATATACACACATATACACATACATACATTCATACATGTATACCTACATACATACATACATACATACATACATACATACAATGTGCTTTGGTCATAATCACTTTCACCTCCCCCACCTTCTTAAATCCACCCTACAATTCCTTGACTCTTCAAACCTTGTGTCCTCTTAAAAATATATGTATGTGATAATCTATATGTATCTGTAGATCTATAGACCTATATACCTATGTATCTATATAGATATATATCTATATACATATGCATCTATATATCTATGTCTATGTTTATGTCTATGTCTATATCTATATATCACTGAGCTTGATTTGTATGCACTGCCCATATACTCTTGGTGCAGGATTATCCACCAGAGCTCAACAACCACACTCTTAAAGAAAACTGACTCCATTTCTCAGAAGCCATGAACTTGATAGCTCCTCAGCTAGGGGTAGGGAATCACAAGCCTCTTCCTCGCTCCATGCTGGAATGTTGACTGGCTTGATCTTACACAGGTCTTGTACAGTTTGCCTGACATTTTTCACACATTTTTTTCCCCCTTTTTGCCAGTTTGCCTTTCCTCTGCCATTTGGTTTTTTGTTTGTTGTGATGTGATCAATAGTTTCAGTTATTTGATTCTATGGTTTCTGTTTTTCTATACCATTTCAAAGACCTACTTCATGCCAAGTTTATACCCATTGATTTGATCATATGTTCGAACTTAACAAATACTCATTTTTGGGCACCTCTTGTGTCAAGCACTCTCTTGCTAGATAGATAGTGGATACAATAGACTAGGACTAAGATTTCAATGAGCTCATAGCTATAAAACATGTTCATAGAAACATTATTGTTATTTGTGAAAATCTGTATGCAACCCTCGTAATCCATCAACAGCTGGATCAAAAAAGGTTAAGGATACACATGCAATACAGCAAACCAGCGAAGATGAGCGAGTGTTCTGTATTTCACCTATCAATCAAGCTACCTACCTGCCAGGGGGAAACAAATTTGAACCCAGGCCTCCTATTAGGAATGAATGACGGGAACGGTGCTGGGCTGCTGTGGAGGCCCACAGTGAAGAGGTTTTTGGCTTCCGTGGAAGTCAAGCACCCTGAAGGAAATTCTGCTTAAGTGCTGGCAGTTGTATATTTATAATTTTGCTTTATGTTGAAATCATTGACCCATCAGGAGTTAAAATGAGCTCATCCTAGTTATAAAGACAACACTCGTGTGAGCTGCTGCTACTTCGTGTCTACGTGTCTAAGTGCATGTGTGTCTGTGTCTAGTCCCTGGATCCTATTTTAAAATTCTACCTGTGCTCCCTTACAATCATTTCAGCTTTCTATCTGAGCTAGAATGAAAGCTATGTTTTAACAAATACTCTTACCAAACACTTTCTCTTGCTGCATGCCGGGCTTCTCCTGGTAACTGCCCAGAGCCCATCATTGAACTATGATTCACTTGCTCCAGCTAATCTCACCCTTAGTTTTCTAGTAATGCATATTTAATTTCATCAATATTTATAGTAAAACATTATTATAACCACATTTATTATACTCTTTAGTCTAGCTTTTAAAAATGTTTATTATTTTTAAATTTTGCAAACTAAAAGTATACTATCTCAAGAATTACAAAATGACATCCCTGTATCCCTCCATTGCTCTGACCCCTGCATATGGCCTTACGTGTCCCTTTCTGATCTGTCACTTCCATGCTTCCAGAGGACATCCTCTGGTGAAGTACCACTAAGCGTTCTCTCATTTTATAAAACACAATGTTAGGTGGCCCTTATTCTCCACTTCCTTTGTCTTGTCTCTAATGTTTTTCCAAGTTGAGTCACTCAGTAGTCTTTTCTCTGCACTTCCAGTCTATGGTCATATCAGTTTGAACGCACCTTGTGCCTCTGGCTCTGTAATTTCCTTCACTGATTATAGATCATTTATCATGCATGTGCATGCACACAGAGCTATTCAGATACACATGGATCGGTACGTAGCTTGATTGATAGAAGAAATACAGAACACTCACTCATTTTCACTGGTTTGCAGTATTGTACATATATCCTTAATCTTTTTTGATCCAGCCATTGATGGATATATGGATTTTCACTAATAAGAATAGTGTTTCTATGAACTTATTTTTTTGAATGATTTTTGAATAGAACTTTCTCTGAGATACATAGGAGAAAAATTGCTAGGCCATATTATATGCATACATTCAGTTTTACTAGTTGATGCCAAATTGCTTTGCACATGATCAAACTATGTTATCATACCTCAAGCCAATTTTTTGACCCTCTACTGTTCCATATTACTCCTAGTAATTGATATTAGCTACTTTTTAATTTTTTATTAATCTGACCTATATGTAGATGCCATTGTAGGTTTTTTGTTTTAATCTTATCCAGACTCAGATTTCAATTATTCTTGTAGGTCTTATGTCTTTTCTGTTTCCTCTTCTGGAAAATGACTGTTCACAACTGTGGGCCAGATGTATTTGTGGAGTGAAATCTACAAAGGTGAAAGAAGAAATTAAGTAATGGCAAACTGTTTAATGTTTTTACTATTCAGCACACCCCTCTTCCTCCTCCCTCTCTCTTTTTCCCTCCCTCCCTCCCTCCCTCTCTCCATCCTTTCTTTTCTTATGTTTCTCAACTTCACCAAGAGTTGTCCTGACATAAGTTTTTATTTACTAAGTATTCTCAGGCCATCGCTTCTATAATGCATTAAGGATATCTATAGTATCTTTCTAACTTAAATGAAATAAGATGCTGTTCTCTATCAAAGAAAGGAGTTGACAAAGGAAAGCCTATGCAAGCATGTACAGAAGAGCAGCCAAAGTGCATTCTTAGGATCTAAATTAAACACGAGAAGATTCCAGAAGCTAAGGGCCCTGTCTGTATGTCAATGGTCTAATAATCCTCTCACTACACGCCAGTGCAATAGCTTCTGCTCTGAGAATGAATCATTCCAGAAGTTCTATGTACAGCCATCATGTCCTCTACAAGTGGAGAATCTAAGATGTAGTGAGCATGGGGCGGAGCTATAAAAAAATGTCAGGTGACTGGACAGTCAGACAGACAGACCAGAGCCTTTTTGCATCTATGTTCTTTTAAAAGCCTACATGGAAAGGTCAGTGCAAGGACATGCCTGACCCTTTAGTGTAGGGGGATGAACTAGTACCGAGTTGTCATTTTCCAGGGAAAAGTGTGTGGGCAGCCTTCTTTATGTCTGGACAAATTAGAGCTGCCTGGAGATTCATTAATTAGTACGTGGTGATGGCTCCATTTAGTTGCCTCAGGACTCAGATCAGAGCAACACAAGAATTTTAAAAAGTTGCTTCTCCAAGTATCATACCTAAAAGAAAAAAAGGAACAAAATTAAATTACTTGACTTGGAAGGAAGAGTGCTGAAGACTAAATTGGTTTATTGTCAAACAACTAGGAAAACGACATGTCTGCATGGTGCACATAAGAGTCAATCAGATTGTTGCAGCAGGAGTTGTTTATACAAAGAAAAAAAACTTCCCACTTATAAGGGCCAGTAAAAAAAAAATCAACAGATAAATTACAAAATAATAATAAAAACATCAATAAGAATAGGTTCAGATTGCCAGACCTTTTAGGTACCATTTCTATTTAAAGACCCCACAGATATTGTCTCAATGTCATACTAATGCTTTGTGGTCAATAATGTTACTTCAGTTTTAGATTGATTACCTCAGCAGAGAAATGAAAGCTGCTCAGTACTTATTTTTCACCCATTTTTCTATCAGCTCTCATTTCCTACCCTTGCAAGAAAATTGTAAATCAATTGACCTGAGTATGGAGAAATGTTCCTGTGTGTTAGAGCCATCAGTGAACTTCCCTCGAACCAAGCATTAATCTAGAATATTCCTCTACCCAGAACTGATGTGTTGTATAGCCTCAGCAGTGCCATTTTCTGTGAAGCTCTCCCATGGAGTGCTGCAGCATTGCTCCATACTGTCCACCCACAACAGAAGGGCAGAAGCACTCTCCACATACCTGCAAAGCCCTTCGGTTGATTGCGTCTCAATGCTCAAGTCTCTTTAGCCTAGTAGAAGAGGTTTACTAGCTGACTTGTCAGATCGATTGAACATATTTTATGCACAGAAATGCTTTTCAAATCATCTCTAAAATACAGAAACACAGCATTCTCTAAGACAAAGACTCTAAAATGGGACAAGTGGAAACCCTACGTGCCTCCTCTGGGCTAGACACTTGAATCAGAAGTGCATTGAGGGAGGAGGGTCAATGCAGAGACTGTAGCCCTGGCTGAGGTACAGAGCACATGAAAGGCTCCAAGTTGAAGAGGGAGCATTTAAAATGATCCTCCATTAATCAATTCTTTAGCCTAAGCACAAAACTACATTAGAGAAATTTGATTTATTAGTGATAGTCATGGCAACATTAAAAATCAAACATAGTTCAAATTCTGATTTCAAATTCATTCCAAAAAAAAAAATTCTCCTCCATGATGAGTGGCCTAGTAGAAGACACAAGTCTACTTTTAGTCAGCAAGTATTTACTTCAGTCTTTATTCTTTTACATATTCATCAGGCAATTTCTTGAAAGTTAGAAGATACATATATTTATCAAAAAAATAAAATAAAATAAAATCTCAAAAGAAAAACACCCAAGAGAACAAGACTCAGAGATGAACCAGGGTTGGAGCATGTAGAAAAAACTTTAACACAATTGATTAATTGTGACTTAAAGTCAGGGAAAGCAGATGGGATCTTTCAGTAGAGCAATGGATATGGTAAGGGGAAAATAAATAACGATACAGAAAATGACACAGAGTGTAACGGTACTAGAAGTGCCTTCATCTAAATCATCAGTACATTCAAGAAGCCAGGTGTGGGGTTGACCTGTGACCTTGAAGTATGGGGTTGACCTGTGACCTTGGACGTGGACAGGTACATGCTACACAAACTGAAACACAAAGAAAAGAGTTGAAGAAGGAGACAGAGCACATAAACTTAATGGCTTTAATGTTTATGTAGGGTATCAGGAATATTTGAATAAATATAATCTGGTTATTTTCCAAAAGGAAATAGATTATGCTCCAGTGATCTCAAATAAGTTAAAAAACAAAGTGAAGCTAAAGAAAAAGAAACTAAAGTAAGCTCCCACACGACTAGACCAGTTATAACCAAGTGGCTTAAAATTAAAGACAAAGAAGAAAGTAATTGCATACAGAGGAGCAAAACTAAGAATGGTAGTAGGTTACTAATACGCAGGCTAGAAGAGAATCTTGGTTATTGTTCTATGGCTGTAAAGAGGCACTGTAACCAAGGCAACTCTTCTATCAGAAATTTAATTAGCGGCTGAAGGTTAGTCCATGATCACCATTGCAAGAAGGAGACAAACTGCTGGAGCAGTACCTGGAAGATTTACATCCTAATCCGCAGGCAGCAGGCAGAGAAGGACAACTTGGTCAGGTATGGGCTTTCGAAACTTCGAAGCCCATCCCCTAGTGGCACACCTCCTCCTACAAAGCCACACCTACTCCAACAATACCACACCTACTAATCCTCTCCAAACAGTTTCACTAGTTGGGGACTAAGCACATGAACTTATGCGCCTCCGGGGCCATTCTCACTCAAGCCACCACAAAGACAGTGGAACAATACCTTAAAGTAGGGAGAAAAAACATTTCCTAGTGAATATATATTTTAAAGTAAAAGAGTACGTTTTTCAGATAAAAGTTTAATTACCAACAGACATACAAAAAAAAAGTTAAAGAAAGTTTTAAGCTAAGAGGCACATGACACTAGAGCAAAACTTAAAGCAGGAAGAGACAGCAATCAGAAAATAGTTAAAATAAAGGTATCTCTAACTCTACGTAAATTATGTACGTAAGATAGGAAGCCAAGTTAGCAGACTGTGTTGGTGTGTGCCAGACTCCCTTTATTGGGCTTGGCGACCCCTTTTCCCACTTATAGAAGCTCCCAGATTCACTCTCTTTGTGAAGACATTTAGCTAATTGAAGCCACTAGGTTGCAGACTATGTGGGAGATCTTATTCCCAAAGGCAGCACTATGGTATGAACACATTCCCTACCATTCCTGTCTTAGAAACTTAATTTCCAATACAGCAGTGTTGGGAGATGGGGACAAAGAAGAGGTGGTTAGATTATGAGAGCTCTGCCCCCACAGATAGATTGGTAGGGTGCTCACAGGAGTGGGCTAGTTATCACATATGTGGGTTTGTTACCAAAGCAAGTTCTTCTCTCTCACTCTCTTGGTCCCATCTTCTCTAGCCTTTCTACCTTTTGTCATGGCATGATACAAGTTGAAATATTCATCGGGTGCCAATGTTGGGCTCTTGGGTTTCTCAGATTCCAGAGCCATGAGCCAGATAATGTTTTTTGGGTTTTTTGTTTTGTTTTGTTTTGGCTTTTTTGTTTGTTTGTTTGTTTGTTTGTTTGTTTTCATTATAGATTCAGTCTGTTAATAGTATTCTGGTATGTCAGCACAAACATAGATAGGTGACTTGTAGCCAACAACTAACAGTAGGCCCCTAAAAGGCTTGTTGTGAAGTGGGATGACTGTTTTAGGCTGGGTACCAAGAGAGCTTTCCCTTTTGCTATGAGATGAGACAATCATGGACCACTCCATTTCAGAATGCCCTGTAGGCTTACCTTGTCTGCACCCATGCCCTCATCTCTTTCCTGCCTGACACTGCTGACTTCCCTTTTAATGACTTTTACCAGAGAAGACTCCCTTGAGACCGTCTTTTTAAATCTCTTGTTCTGAGGAACCTCGCTGAGGGCACCCAACATTTTACCACAAAGCATGATATTTGCCATAATTCTTTGTACATGTTGCTTATCAAACTAAGCATTTCCCTCTAGTCTTTCCTGAAGAGTTTACATTAAGAACAGAGAGTTTTATTAAGTTGTCCCACATTTACTAATATGATCATGTGGTATTTCTGTGGTTAACATAAAAAATTATGCAGAATCAACTCAGAGTTCTAAGAATAAATGCAATGAAGTCATTACTTTAAAAATAAGAAATTGCTAGTCGGTGGACACTTTTCAAGGCTAGCAGGGGGCAGGAGTAATCTCCAATGCATTTGAACCTCTCAAGGCTGATAAACACAAAGCAAGATGAGCATATTTCCAATCCAGTGAGTTTACACTGTGCTGTTCACATCTATAAAAGGAACATGTCCTGCCCACAGACTAGGGTAGAATGAGAGGGTCTATAAGTACCTATCAATGATCTAGCTTCTAAAACAGCTTTGGCAAAATAAACAAACAAACAAAAAACACTAAAACTCCATCTTTCTATTGTTGGTAGAATCTTCCTGAGGATCAAATACAATACATCATTCATCATCCCCAGAGGATTATGAAATAAAAGATGCCAGGAAACTGGTGTAAGGTCTTTTAACAAATAGCAAATTAAAAGGTTTTTGTCACTGATTCACCCCAAAAGACCTGTTTTACCTTTCTTTGTCCATTTCAGATATTGGAGGGCAGGTCTGCAAAGATAGCTTAACAGTTAAGAGCAGTTGCTGATGTTCGAGAGTTCAATTCCCAACACCCATATCAGATAGCTTACAATTGCCTGTACCTTTAGTTCCAGAAGATCCACAAACATGCACACTCAATCATCAACACACACACACACACACACACACACACAAACTCTCTCTATATATACATATATATGTATATATATAATAAAAATAGATCTTTCTTTAAAAATGAAGTTGAAGAAATTCTCAAACTCTTATCCTAGAATCATTTTACCACTTAAATATTGATATTTATTAATGAAGAAAAAGTAGCCATCAACTTCCTAACTAGAAATTACAGGAATGTTCAAGCATGGAATAATGCTACTTCATGTCAGTATTAAAAAGTACCCATAATGGGCTGGTGAGATGGCTCACTGGGGACAGGTACTTGTTACTAAACCTAAAGTCATATTTGATCCCTGGGACCCACATGGTAGGAGAAAACAGCCTCCCTCAGGTTACCCTCCAAAGTCCACATATGTACTGTGGCACTCATGTGTCCTACACACAATAAATAAATAAATGTAACAAGATATTTAAATTGCCAAGGCACTCAATATATAAAGATAAACATCCCTGTCCAGTTGGCACCATCCTTGGGGGTCTGTGGTGTAATAGCCCATCATGATAAAAGCACATGGCAGGGTAAAAAACCACCAACTTCATACCCAGGAAGAGAAAGGGAATTAAAAGTCAGCTGAGGTCTCACCATTCCCTTCACTGAGGCACTCCAAAGATTTTCCTCCAAGCTTCAGCTCTTAAAATTCGTACTACATCCCAGTGATGCCAATGGGAAACCATGCCTTTAACATGAACCTGTGGAGAACATTTAAGATCCAAACTATAGCAATTATCAAGGAGCCCAAAGACACCCAACTTGGAGTCACTGTGGTCCAGCTAATCCACTCAGTCTCTAGTGACTCGCATTCTGAAATGACTGGTGGTACAAGTTTTAGCTAGAAGGTTAAAGATTTCCACATCTGTTGCCCACCGCAAATGTATTAGTGCATTTTCTGCTAAGCTCCAAATTCTTCTAAGATTTCGAGTGCCTATTGTCTTTCTTCTGTCTGCATCTCCTGGCAACGTATTAAGGATGCAAGGGATTTTGTCAATTATTGATGAATTATAGATAACTAGCCTATTAGGATGAAGGCTACTCTTCTACCAAATGGGTTGAAGAAAGTATCCACAATGTTATTGAAGATAGAAACATTCTGCCTGAAAGAAACCCCAGTGAACTCTAGAATCGTCCTTTCTAAATTTCTCTCTATTGTCCTTCATTGATTTATGAGACCTGGGGATTAAGGAACAGCTTTTCCCTGAGGTTCTGAAACCATCTGCCTGTAAAATAAATACTCTGATCATCCCAGAACTGCTGAGTTGCAGTTTCATTTTTTGAGGAACTCTCCCGTGGCTTGGGTTTTTAATCATCTAATCAAAGGACAGCCCATGCCTTCTCTCAGGTCAGCTCACTACCATTAGAAGACACCGACACTCCTGCAGTTCTAGAATCTCTGTTCTTTCCCATCCTACTAACCACATATCCCTGATCCGTGTGTTAGCAATACTGTTAGTATCACTTTGCCACCAGTTCTTCTTCCCCTGGTTCTGTAATTGCTCTGATTTAGGAGGAATCAAGCCATGGAAAATGACCGATATCCCTTGCATTCTGGCCTCTTACTTTTCACCAGCATCCTGAGCCTAAGCATTTTGGTTCAAATGATAACATATTAAATTACACCACTTAATCTAGTTTCATAGATCTCAAAAAGCACTGGAGTTTAGAACTTCATGGAACCTCAGTGATGAGTCAGCCCTCTCATGCTACCAAACCTCAGTTCCAGAGTAAATGCCGTTAACATTTATTAGACCTAGAGATAGGGTCAAGGTGAGTCTAATGAAAATCTTCTACATCTCTGCATTTGTGAGCCAAATCTGACAGCTAATCAAGCAGAACTTCATTCTAAGATGCCTCTGTCCACTAGAAAATGGGAAACTCTCTTAGCATCTCAAGGAAGAAGTTGATGTTTGGTTTCAACAGATATTTCTGCCCTTCCACATCTGTCGGTCTTCTGACCTGCCAGGCATTAGGGTTCTCCTTAAATAGGTCTCAAATGTCTTAGAAAGTAACATTTTAGGAGTTCTTCTGTTCACTTGCCCTGTCACCCCACCCTCATTCCCGTCCTCCATAGTTACTTCCACAAAAGGGAGACGAGCAGAAGGCAGCTACTCAAATCGTGATGAGTGCCCACTGAGAATTGCCCTTCCTGCCAATAAAATGTTATTTGTCTGAGCACCATGTGAACAGAACTTAAAAACTTCAACTTTGGGTTATTATCCAATACCTGAAATTCCTCTCATTCCATCATTAAAGATAAGGTTTACAACGGAAACATGGTCAGCACAAGCATTCTCCAAGCTCATTACTGCCCTTGAAGAAATAAATGGCTTGACATGGGTCATTTCTCAGAGCTGCTTTTGAAAAGGGAGGATGGGAAGGTCATGAGTACTAAAGGGGGTGTGGGCATTTAGAAAAAGGCTCTGAAGAGAAACTGTCTCCTCACCACCACCCTCACTAAGGCGACTGTAGCTGTTTCTAGACTGAGCGCCATGTTATTGTTTTAATTTCCTTAGATCACAAAGCCAAGTGCTGTGCTATAGGTTTTCAAATGGGCAATGGTGTCTTTTGGTAACACCTACTCAGACACAGATGAACAGAAAGTAGGTCCTTATAAACATCTGCAGGAGAAAAGGCTTCCAACCCCAACTCTGTACTACCAATCACTGCATCATCTAGTCAGGCTAGTATTTATATTAATATAGGCCACTTGGCCGAAGCATTCAAAATGAAAGAGGAACTGTAGTGGATTTACAGAAAGCAACACGATCAGTTTCCTGAATACTCAGCAGAATTGCATTATCAGCCACCGGGGGGTGGGGGGGGGAGCTAAGAGATACAATCAACATACTTGCTAAAGGAATTTTCAGAGTGGTATGATTGTCTTCTCAAATGGAGAAGCTGGGAAGAGTATAGAAATAGAGTCTTTTTTAAATTTTTTCTTTCATGGTGAATAAAAACAAATATATACATATATACATATATACATATACACATATACACATATACACATATATACATATACACATATACACATATACACATATACACATATACACATATATACATATATACATGAAGAAGATTGCACTCCCCTTTACACACACTGCCTGGGTTAATGTGTAATTGACAAGATTAATGGCTGTATAATAATTGCCTCTATTATTTACTGTCTGGATGGCAGCCAGACATCTTCCTGCTCTGCCCACCAGTGGGTTTGATTTGTAAGAAATGTGCTAAGAGGCTAATAGGGTCTGTGTGCCACGTGTGTGCTTACTAAAGACGTTCAAAAGGAAGCTCCAGGGAGGCCTGGAGACTTTGGCTCTAGTGGGGTAAGTTTCCTTCATGTTAT
Organism: Rhynchomys soricoides; assembly: GCA_019843965.1. Taxonomy (NCBI): domain Eukaryota; kingdom Metazoa; phylum Chordata; class Mammalia; order Rodentia; family Muridae; genus Rhynchomys; species Rhynchomys soricoides. The sequence continues at coordinate 28,279,306 of JADRCH010000005.1, read as the reverse complement.
ATAGGGAGCTTCACTTCTAAACTGCTGGGTAAGCTGTGCCAAAACCCAACCAAGTTCAACCTGGCTGGATCATGCCAGTGAAGAGATGAGGAAAGAGACAGCCCTAGGACCTATGGGATGGCTGCTCGGCTGTCCTGTCCACGCTGAGTACCTTATTCCTTTACTTTTCACACTCACGGGGCTGTGCTGGGGGCACTCAGCTTTAACGTACAGGATGTGACAGCCCCCTTCCCTGTGCTGCCTGCCCTGTCCTCTTCCTAAACTATTATCTCTTGCCTTGTGAGATATGAGACAAACAAACAGACCAAGACATTGAGTCAAAGAGCACACATAGAACATACACGGATGGGTACCATGAGCCCAGCTGCCCCCTGGCTCACTATATCACATCGGGCCAGTCTCAGTGCTTGACATGGCTTTCTGTACAAAAGCAAAAGTCCTATAATTCATTCCCATGAGGCTGTGCTCTGGCCTGAGTCACAGGTTTCCCCTGGACTACCTTGACCTTCTTGACTTTCCTTATTTCCCAACAAGTCAAGTTCAGATTCCTGACATCCAAGGAGATGCTCCTGATCCATCCCAGGGCACATCCTGATCGATCTTTCCTGTCTTCTCTTCCTACATTGCTTTGCTGTATACTTCCATGTTTTCTTCTTTCTATGCACCATCTCTCAGCAGAGGTGCACATCCCCAATTAGAAATCTGAAATCCAAAATGCTTCAGATCAGAAGCCTTTAATGCTAACAATGAGCTGTAAGTGAGTAATTCCACATTTGACTTCAGGTGACTTGTAGCAGTCAAAACTCAGACACACTAAAAATATTATGCAAAATTACCTTCTACTTCTGTATTATACGCACATGCGCGCGTGCGCTCACACACACACGAATAAATTTTTTGCTTAGGTTTGGGCCCCTTTGACCAAGATCTCATTATGCATGCTCTAGAATGTGCTGGGGGGGGGGGGCCATATCCAAAATCAAGGCCCTTTTGGTGCCAGGCTCTTCAGATGAGGGATGTGGCATTGGTACCACATCCTGCCCCTCTGCCACAGACCCTTTCACCATCTCCCCATTACACAATCTTATATGCTTCCTACTTTTCCTTCCCAATATTCATTGTTCCTGTCAAAGAACTATTTATATAGCTGTGAGCTTGGTTGTTTTCTCCCTTGCTAGTCAGTAAACTCACCAGAGGCAGGGATCACACTTATGGTGTTCCATGATTCAGCTTAGATTAATAGTCATTTAGTCATGATATTAATGAATCAAACTCCACCTTCAGCCTCTCCAGCTTGGTATGTTTTTACTAGCTGTCATCTGAAGTAACAGGTGGACTTTGTGCTTCTTGCCCCACCCCCAACCCCCACTTCATCATCGCTGACTGAATCCTGATCTCATCTTCCCTGTTACGTCAAGACTTCTTTTTTTTCCCCTTAAGATTTATTGTATGTATGTGAGTACACTGTCACTGTCTTCAGATACACCAGAAGAGGGCATCGGATCCCATTCCAGATGGTTGTGAGCCACCATGTGGTTGCTGGGAATTGAACTCAGGACCTCTGGAAGAGCAGTCAGTGCTCTTAACCGCTGAGCCATCTCTCCAGCCCCATACATCACATCAAGTCTTCTTAACAGAAGTCCCCTTTATTGATCCTTCATGTGGTTCACAAGTCCAAGCACAAATTTTTAATGGACTGAGGTCTAAAAATACTGCTGGCTTCTCTGGTCACTATTACCTGATTTATTTGACATCTCCACTTCCATATCCTATACATGTAAGAAAAAAATTAATTCTTTTTTTGTTTTTTTAAGCAGTCCACAAATCTTTGGTTGAGTGGACATATGTTACAGTGTTTAGAGCACTTGCCTGGCACCGGCAAGACTCTAGGTTGGAGTCCTAAGCACTACCCCTTCCCCTACCCAAAATGAGGATAATTAAAACACACACACACACACACACACACACACACACACACACACGACCCTTTTCATTATTTCTAAGTTTCAGCCATTCTGCACACACTTCTTCAAGGGGTGTTCCACTCCAGGTGGTGGCAAGCTTAGCAGGTAGAGACTCAAGGTTTCTGTCCAGACACAGCAACAGAGGCGAGAGACAAGTCGAGCAGAAACAGACTCGGTAGGAACAAGCAATACAGAGTTGGGAAAAAATGGAGAGCTTGAAGAAACTTGGAAGCTTGGTGGGTTTTTGTTTATCTTGCACTGCCTCTGTCCTGTGAATAGTCTGTGGCCTGAAAGTCACTGTGTCCTTTGGATGTTTTTACTTATAGGTGAAATGACGCTGGCAATGCCTGTCTTCCATACGATGTGTAGGAAAGAGTCGTGCATGGGGAGTCATCGAGAGTGGCTAAGAGTAAAGAAATGGAGAATTTCCAAGACCATGAGCAGGAGCCTGACGGCCATCTTTAGAGCAAAGGGAAACCTCTGCCCAAAGCCTACTTGGGATAATTGGGGATTGAAAAGTTAGAGGTGTTGATGATCAGAACTTGGGCATGGGTTTCAGTGGAAGGAGCAGAAAAGACAGCAAAACTGAGGATGAATTGAGTGCAGAGGTCTGGTCCAGAACTGCTGTTTCTGGTGCTGCTGAAGGGAGAAGCCCTGAGACAAGAGGAGAGCAGGGTACTGGGGATGTGACTCTAGCGCACAGAGGGCTGAGCTGTTAGATCTAGTGCAGTGTAGTGACAGCAACCCGGCAACAGGGAAGAAGAAGCCAGAGAAGCGATCCTCAATGGACAGGAGAAGGTTTGGGGTTCCAGGGCTCCCACAGAAAATGAGCCTAGAACAGGAGCCTCAAAAAAGCAGGGTGAAGTCTCTCTAAGACTCCTTTGTACAGCAGGGGCTGGACAAGGAATCCGCAACAACCATCTAAAAAGCAAATGAGCTGCAGAAACCAAGGCTGGAGAAAGTGCCCAAGGCAGGGAGTCTGGTTAGACAACAAACCCATTTCTTCTTCCTGGAGAAGCAGCCAGCAACTGTGTAGTGAGGTGTGGCCATGAGGCAGAGTTCCAACCAAGATAATTCAAACAGAAGGACAGAGGTCACTTCCAGAGTAGGCGCTCCATGGTCCACTTGAACTCAGCCGTCTTCCTCCATGTTGTTTCCTTAAGACAAGGCGCTCTGATGCCCCGGGGCAACATGGGAAGCCAGAAATTGAAGACATTGGAGAAGTAGAACAAGTGAAGCTCAGGCTCAGGACACCTCCTGGAGAATAGAGCCCTGTCCATCCACACGTTCACTATAGACTTTATACCAGCCACAAACAAATAGCACAAAACAAACACCCACAACTGGATAGTGGTCAAGCCATGTCCAATGAGGGTATTTATTACAGCAGTCATTATCATTTTAATTAGCAGAGTATGGTTGAGCTGGTGAGTAAGAGCACAGGGAGATTTAGAGGGGAGGGAAGGAGAGCAGGCAGAAGTGTCGCAAATGGGATGGATTTTCAAGCCCTTCCCAAGAATAAAAGTAACAAAACTGGCACACTACCTCAGGACATAGACAATCTATCTGCACTCCTGTTTAGTGGCTGACATCTATTCTGTAACCTTGACCATGACATTTAATCTTGCCATGGTATCTATTTATAGCCACAAAGGAAAAACAATAATAAAAAAATTTCAATCTTTTTTCGTTGTTGAAAAAAGAAATTTTTTGTAATATATTCTGATCACTCTTTCCTCCTCTCCTCCCCACGTCTCTATAAAACAAAATATTAAAACAAAGATAAAAACACAAGAAGCTCACACAAACACTACAACATCAGAAAGTGTTATATACAAGCAAAAGGCCGACAAAGCAAAAAGTACCCATACAAGGCAATATGACATAGAGAGACTACAAAAAAATATGCTGAGCTTGTTTTGTGTTGGCCATCTATTGCTGGGCCTGGGGTTTACCCTTATGTGTGGTTAATACACCCAGTAAGACTCAGTTGGAGACAACTTTTTCTTGGCTAGTGGGTGTCAGTTTTAGGGAGCTTCCTGGTTAGGAGTGGGGCCTTATGTCCACTTCCCCCCTCAGTGCTGGGATCCTGATTAACTCAGATCCATGCAGGCCCTGTGCATGCTGCCACCATCTCTGTGAGTTCATAGGAGCAGCCATATGTGCAGTTCATAGGTGTAGTGTCTGGAAAACCTGTTTCTTCGGTGTCCTCTATCACCCCTGGCTCTTCCAAGCTTTCTGCCTCCTATTCTGCACAGCTCCCTGAGCCCTGAAGGGAGAGATTTACTAAAGTTTAGGAATAAGTGTACTAGAATCTCTAACTCTGTGCACACTGTCCTGTTGTGGATCTCTGTGTGGCTTCCCATTACTGCAAAAGGAAGTGTCTCTGATGGTGGCTGAGCAAGGCGCTGATCTAGACAATCACATTTTTATACAAAGGTTTTAACTCCTCCAATCTCATACCCATGTTCTCTCTCTCTCTCTCTCTCTCTCTCTCTCTCTCTCTCTCTCTCTTTCTCTTTCATAAGGGAATTGAATTCCTTTCTAAGCCACTGCCTGGTCCTTGAAAAGTCAACAATTGACAAAGAGAACATTAACCTGGAGGCACATTGTAATAACCACCTTCAGAGCAATTTAGGACTGCCTAAGAATATTAGTGCATTTGGAAGATATGTGGCTTTCTGAGCTGCAGGTAAACGTATCTGACTTTTTCCACTTCTCTCCCTAGTAGATATGCTCTAGATAGAGATGATGCCTCATTAACTCCTGCCAGTTCCCGTATTGCTAAAATGTTCTCAGATTCTTATGTAAGTCAGAGGCCAATGAACCAAGGTAGATGTCAAAGGCTAACTTTTCAAAGACTCTGAACCCAATCAAGCAAAGACGAGGTGTAAACAAGCTCACTACAGTTACTATTAATTTTTATTATTTTAAGCAAATGGGGTTAAATGTGAAGGGGAAAATTAGCTTTTGAATCTTGGTCATAAATCTGTGGGCACTTCTCTAGTCCTTATGGGAAAGTGCCAATGAGCGATTAAGCTAGTAAATAAACCTACAAATGAGTAGCTGTCTTATAATTAGTAAGCACTCACCTCTACATAAAATTGCATGCCCGGCTCTGATAGCCATACTTTATACTCACCCAGAGCCTTTCATCTGAGATGCTCAAAGCACTTCTTGCTTGTACTGACACTGATACCTCTAAATTCCTTTGAACCAAGACTAGGATGCCCATCCATAGGGCATCTTGGCCACTGCTATAGCCAGAGCCCATCTCTCTCCCTCCTGAGTGAAAGTGGGTGGTATCCCTCCCCCACATCACCACCTCAGCCCAGAGAAACCAATGAAGGAACTTCTGGTTGAAGCCACAATGAAAAGGGATGAGAAGCAAGCTTGGCCATTGGAGTTAGACTTGGCTGCAGATCCTGGCTCTGGTGTTAGTAAATTATCTAGCCTCCCCAAGTTTTGATCTGCTCATCTGGGGTTAAGAATGTGAGATCTTACATCTGTTTAGCTGTGAATATTAGCTTAGGGGACACAGCAGCATTCTCCTTTCTATTGCCAACATCATTGCCTCTTTGAGCTAAGTAATGCTGTAACTGGCTAATACTGAGTTGAGGATTTACAAGGGTAATGTCACCCGTAGGAAGCATCTAATAAATATCATTGAGGCTGTCTTATTTTGGAAGATGTCTATACTGCCCAAGCCAACTTAGATCTTTTCCAGAAGATCATCTGTAAAAGATCATCTACCTCAAGTAAAGAAAAAATTAAGAGACAGGTATGGTGGTCCATGCCTGCAAGCCTGGTACTTGGGAAGTAGAGGCAGGAGAATCTGGCATTCAAGGTCATTCTTGGATAAATAGCAAATTCAAGGCCAGCGTGGGCTACATGAGTGTGTCTTAAAACAATAATAATAAGCACAATTATAATTCTCTTATAAATACAGTTGGATTGATTCTCCATCTGCCGTCACATGCTGCATTTAGAACCAAAGGACTGTTTGGATAGTATCATTTTGGTGAATAACAAAGAAAATTTTAGGACTGGAGAAATGGCGGCTTAAGGGTACGGGCTGCATTTGCAGAGGACAAAAGTTAGGTTTCCAGCGCCTACACAACCTTCTATGACTCCAATTCCAGGATCTCTGGTGCTCTCTTCTGACCTCCAAGGGTACCAGATACACACTCAGTACACATACTTATACGCCAAATGAAAGTAAATAAATCATCTTTAAAATAAAGAAATAAAAGTTATTTGTTGCTATGATTTGTTGGAAAGCTTTTTGCCTATTGAATGTGCTTGTCTGTGCCACAATGTATTTATAATTCTTTATGGATTTGCTTGTTTTTTAAGAAAATGCTTCATCCCTAAGGCAGCCTTCGGAACCTTCAGATATCCAAAATACGATGAGGGCCTGGAAAACTGATTAACAGGAACTTAAGATAGAGAAGGAGATACTTGCAGAGTAAGCCTCTGGGATATGTTCTTGAACACAATTGTGGTTTTTAAAGTCTTTTTCTATGATACTCTTGTCTGGTTGTTTTGGGTTTTGTTTTGTTTTGTTTTGTTTCAAAACAGTGTTTCTCTATAGAGCCCTGGCTGTCCTGGAACTTGCTCTGTAGAGTAGGCTGGCTTTGAACTCAGAGTTCCACCTGTCTCTTCCCAAGAGCCAGGATTAATGGTATGAGCCACCACATCTGGCTCTATGATACTCTTTAAATAGCTCACATGAAAGCATGTGAAGACAGAGGGATAGATTCAGGGGACACTGCAGTACTTCCAGGCTAAGTGACCTATGTAGAGCCAGCTACCAGCTACACTCCACAGACCTGACAATGTTGAGGAACTGTAGTCCTTCATGGAGATTCCTGACAGAGGCAGGTGGAACCACAGAGAAAGAATACCTTAACGAGTGAGCAAGACTCTACAGAACCAGGCCTACTCCACCCCTACAATGAGTTGCTTTTGGTCTGGTAGAAAACATGGGCATAAATGGAAACAAACCAAAAGTGATAGTTAATTTTTGTTGGCAACTTGACTGCACTTACAATTGCCTGAGGCCTGGGGATACAGTTCAGTCAGTAAAGTGCTTTCCTGGTATACATAAAGAACCAGGTTGAAAGCCAAACACCACAGAAAGTGAGTAGAGTGGCATGTACCTATAATACCAGCATTTGGGAAGTGGAGGCAGGAGGATCAGAAGCTTAGAATCACCTTTGGCTTCTGGAAGACTGAAAGGGTCTACCTATAGATGGGTCTGTGAAGTTCTTTACAAAGAAGATTAAATAAGACCAACCTAAATGTGAGTAGCACCACCCCATGGGCTAGGGCCTGCGTGGAATAAAAGATGAATGGAAAGAGAGGAGATACCAGAAAGGATTCCCTAGGATTCTGTTTCCTGTCCCACGCTGATATGAACTGCTCTGTTCTGCCACACCCTTCCAGCTGTGAATGACAGACACCTCTGAAACCATGAGCCAATTATTCCTCCTTTTAAGCCATTTGTCTCAGGCAATCTGCTCCAGCAACAAGAACATTAGCCAACATAGCACACAGCCCAAGTGAACACACTGGCCAGAAGCATAAGTAACAGAGGCTAAGCAAAGAGTAGTGATCCTAATCAGAGCTGGCTGTGGCAACTCAGAGTGAGGGCTAAGAAAAAGGGACCTCTGAAAACTGGGTGTAGGAACTCCGCACTAATTTGACAAGAGAAGATACAAAATAAGTGTAGAGATGAAGAAGGAGAATGGTCCGTTTGCTTTCAGAGACTGAAAGCAAAAATAAACAAAGCAACCCCAGGGATCAGGGCCAAAGTTGCCTCACCCAGAGCTAAAGAAACCTGGGTGGAGCTAACTACAGATAACAGTTCAGTCTGGTTTCCAAGACTAGAGTTACAGTCCGAGGCTTTTTCCAGTCCCCTGTTGAACATAAATATAAAACAATGGCCAATCACTAATGGCTATCTTTCCCTTAAGTAAAAATACAAGCAGTAAAAGAACAACCTCCTCAAAAATAAACTAATAGGCTAAATTTGCAAGCACGTCCTAGATCAAAGATCACAGAGGACTCTTTCTATTGATGCTTGCTCTGTAGACAGGGACATGAGGGTTTCCCAGCCACACATTCTTACTTGCTAGTCAAGGATATAGATAATCCTTCAGAACTTCTTGATAACGTGTGGGACCAAGAATGTGATTTCCATTATCTGTTAATGGGGAATGGGGGTAATTGATTATAGGAGCTCTTAAGTAAACATGCTAATGCTTAAATGGGAATTTTACCCATTATGTAACAGAAAAAAAAAGCTCCATGGGATGCTAAAAGTGGTGTAAACATTGGGAAGTCACATGCCCTATCAGAACTTCCGGTCTAGAAAATGTCACTTGAACTTAATGCTAGAATAGCAATAATTGTAATCCAAAAATTTCTGTATATAAAATACTACATCGTGCTGGCTGATTTATGTAAAAGTGACACAAGCCAGAGTCATTTTAGAAGAGAGAATATGCCCCACCAGATTGTCCTGTGGGCAAATCTGTGGTGATTTTGTTGATAGAAGATGGATTAATACAAAAGATCAAGGTAGGTGGTGCTACCCCTGAGCTGGAGCTCCTGGGTTCTATAAGAAAGCAGGCTGAGCAAGCCATGAGGAGTAAGCCAGTAAGCAACACTCCTCCACGGCCTCTGCATCAGCTCCTGCCTCCAGATTCCTGACTTGTTTGAGTTTCTGCCCTGACTTCCTTCAGTGATGGTCATGGAAATGTAAGCTGAAACAAATCCTTTCTTCCTCAAGTTGTCTTCTGGTCATGGTGTTTTATGACAATAATAGTAACCCCAACTACAGTAAACATGCACTTTATTTTACTTAATCATTTGAAGAACCCAATGAGATGGATTACATTATCTCCATTGTCACTGAAACTCGAATGGTAAAATGATGAGCCTAAACTCACTTGGTGGAAAAGCTCTCACTTCATCTACCAAAGCACCTCTTTCTTTTAGCACCATGAGCCCACCCATCCCTTTGTAGACATGGTCTTAACTTGATTCATATAGCTGGTGTACGCTGCCACTATGTGTTGTCATTGAGCCTAGGGTAGAAATCTGCGCTCTTGGCCACGTCACACAAGTCACACCAGAGTCCTTCATGGCATCTTCCAGCTGGGACTAAATAGAGAAAGTGCCTTCTTCTGGACCGTCTAGTGAAGGGAGACTCGACAGCATGACCTTTGAAGTTCCTAATACAAGTGACTTCAGCCTCTTGGAATATCAGGATTTAAGAACATAAGCCTATTACAGAGAAACAACCAGAAAAAGAGATAAGAAATTCCCCCATGACATCAAAGACCATGGTTCCCTTCGGTGGAGGGCTGGGAAATGTCTAACAACCCCCTCACCAACGAGAGTTCTGACGAGAGACTATTAGGTACTCATTTTCTTTAGGTAAAAAGAAAGTGAATCAGCACAAGCTGGAGACACAACTGCCCTCGATGATACATCAAGAGTTTTCAAGAACAGAATTCCTATTTTCTCAGTTCTGAATGCTATTCAACTGTAGACAAATTAAGCAGTACAAGCTAGTTACACAGAACGCTGTTTATTGCTATTGTCACACAGACGTGTAATACATTTGATCATATCTCCTCACTAGCCTCATTTGCCCCACCGATATCCCCTTTCCGATCCCCTCTTCTCTCCTAAAAGTCTCCTGTCATCAGACTTAAAAAAAAAAAAAATTAGATGAGATTTTGCTATGCAGCCCAGGCTGGTCTGGAATTTGTAATCCTCCTGCCTCACCACTCCATATGCTAGCATTCCAGGCTTGAGATGCCCTGTTGAGCTGTAGACATAAAGTCTTAACTCAGATTTTTCCCACACTTTTTCCATCACTTTCCTAAATCTAGATTACAGACAAGTCATACATGAATAAATAAATCAAGCCCTGATTTGTAACATTTGTCAGTTTCAAAAGTAGGAAAGCTTCCACTGTGGCCAACATCAAATGCCCATCATGACAGCAACATCCCTAAGGAGAAATAAACAATGTTGCGCCATTCCACAGTGCTTCCAGACCACAGGGAAGATATAAATCATCTGAAATGTAGAGAATACTAAAACACAGGAAAATCAGGAGGAATTGGTGACGTTTCAAGATTTATTGTCTTTGTGTCTAACATAATTTTTACACTTTTTTCTTTTTTTTTAAAGTTTTTTATTAATGCACTATTTAGCAACTGTGTTGAAATTCCCACCTCTGAAAGCCAATTTTCTAACCTACTTCGTTTCATTTAAATACAAAGCAAAAACTGCACTTCCCACCTTGTAAAAACAGAATGCTTAGTTATGGAAAACCTAGCCACACTGTGCAATGGTCCCTATAAAAGTCTTCCCTTGAAGAATGTTTAATCAGCTCAGCAGAGGCTCTTCACCCCTGCAGGAGTTGGGAGGATGTTAGCAATTCACTGCCACAGGCTCCCAGGAGCCTAACATCATTTTGTGAAACCACACAGGGTGGAGCCCGGCCTTCTCCCAGGAGAGGAAATGGCCAAAAGAATACCACGTGTGGCATTCCCATAGCAGCTGATGGGAGGTTGTAACTCCCAGGGCAAAGGGAGGCACAGGAGACCACGCCCTGGAAACTTGCAGTTTCCATGGTCGGAAAGGACCCACGGTCTATTCTGTGAGGCTTGAAGCATCAGGAATGGTAAACAGAACGGTATTATTCTCTTATTCTCTCTCCCAAGTCTTTGTTTCTTTCCACTGGTGTCTGGAAAACCTGCTTAAAGAGTTATTCCAAGTGTTTTTGTCAAGTCTCTAATCTGTCTTCAAAAATAGCCCGGAAGAGGAAACAGGCTATTTACCCCAGAGAGCAGGGTGGAAATGGCCAGGAAAAGTCTCTCCATAGCACCTAACTGAAAGCCACAAGTGAAGAAGGGGAGGTCTGAGACAGAAGCCAGTCAGTGCTACTGGTCTGCAGCTTTCTGCTTGTCCTGTAGTTTCAAAATGGAGGAAAGGGGATCAGCTAAAATCCACTGCTGTGTGACAGCAGGGGTGTGGGAGGAAGAGGAGGAGGAGGAGGAATGGGGGTGGTATGGATGATGAGGAAGCGCCTATAGGACTGAAATTGCAGAACAGCAGGGAAATCAACTCTGTAATTCATAGCAAATCCTGTTTAATGTGCATTCTCTCAGGGGGGCTGAGCTGGACCCGTCAGCCATACATCCAAAGTTGATTAAAACCCTGACATTTCTCATAATTGGACCTCATTAATAAATTCCTCAGGGTTCCAGGAGGCTGTGAAGAGGTAAAGCAAGGGGTTAGGGAAATGAGAGCAACAGGAGATTGTAAAATCCCAGATGCAGTTAATCCCACTCAATCAGACTGGACAGAAACGTTATGTTCACAACAACCTGCTGCTCCCTGGCCCTCGTCTTCTCCTCAGCAGGGCAGGCTTTTCCTCACACACTGCTCCCTTAGCTTTTAAACCCCATATTCACCATGCTAACAGGTTAAGAACTGATGCTCCTCACCAGGATGCTTTCATTGTTTCTAAACTTGAACTGAATTGCATGTGTCAACTTGACTGGGTTAAGGGATACCCAGAGAGTTGATCAAAGGTTGTTTCTCACTATGTCTAGAGAAGGCAGTGTTTGATTTGATGGATTTGAGAAGATGCTCTCACCTCTGCAGGCTAACATTATCAAGTGTACATATATACAGCCCTCGATAGCTAGTTAGAGCAAAAAGGGAGAGAATTCATTTCCTCTGTTGGAGCTGTCCTTCCTGCTGTCTTCTTCCTTCTGTCCTTCTTTTGGCTTGGACTGACACAACACCACCAGCTGTCCTGTTTCCCCAGCTTAAGTGTGGAAGACCATGGAACTCTGTAGCTTCCAGAATTTCTCAAGCCAAATTAAACGTAGTGCATTTGCTTCCGTAGGTCTCTGCATACCCCATTCTGTTTCTCTGATAATACAACTGCAAACCTTGACTGGAGATGCTGACTTAGCTTGTTATTGTTCTAAAGTATTCATGATTAACCAAGGAAGGTCATCTTTATTAGCAAGCTTGCTTGGTTTGTATCATACCATTGCTTTTTCCTCTAATAGAAGTGAGCCTAAGATGCAAAACACCTAAGGCTCAGATCTTTAGAAACAACAAGATGCAAATCACTGGAGTGACACCCAGATGGATGTGCTAAACTCTGAACAAGAAAGACCCAAACACAGGATTTGCCAGGACTCTGCATGGCTTGCTTTCATGGCACCTATATCACTAAGATGTGAAGCCTCTTCTAAGCATTTCAAAAGGAATGGTCATCAAGAAGAGGCATCACCACTCAACCTCCATTTCCAATACTCATCAGCTTCCATTCAATAGGGACCCCAAAGTCACCAGTCCTCAGCATGGCTCTAGATCAAAGGAAGAGTAGCTTCTATCAGATGTGATTGTGTTCTTGGTCCATGTTAGAGTTAAGGGAGATGGAGGGAGAAGGGAGAGATGGTCCGACACATCATTGGCCGTTGTAGACTTCCCCTTCACTACATCCACTTGCCACACTGCTGAGCATATTGAGAAAAAGGCTACTGTCAACTGATGCTGAGAGTCTCGGTAGGGACAACTTGGACGAGTATGTTTGGCAGTGTCTGGAAAGGTTAGAAAAATCCATACGTGTGATCCAGAAATTCCACTGCTAGAAATATCTCCATACATCTAAAAGTACACAAAGATATGGAATACAGAGATGGCCATGACAACTTTTGCAATTAAAAGACAAAAGAAGGTGATATATAAGGAAATGCAGAAGAAGACAGGAACAAGACCAGAGAACTCCGGGCCGGGGATAGACCTACCTTAAGTCTCAGGAGTAGGGGTCAAGTCAGTGTTAACCAATTCAGAGGAGTGGAAAGGCCCGGCACACACCTGACTTATATATACATATATACAGACAGACTTTTAAAACTTGGAAGATTACTTACTAAAGGAACTGGTAAAAATGTAGCTGAGGTCTAAGAGGGGGGAGCTGTTACTTTTTAATCTAAAATAGTTTATCTTGTTTTTTTACTATGTGTATTTTTAAGACACTCATTTTTAAAAATCAATAAATCAACAAGCTCTTGCCAAACATGCTAGGTTTTCCTCCTTTATTATGCCTGAGAATGTAGTCTTTCCACTATGATAAAGATTCACCCACACAATGTTGCTAAAACATCCTTTCAAGAGAAACCTTCAATAAGTCGTAAAATCATACATCAGAATGGTTGATGAATGCTAAGTTTTATCTACAGAAGCCTCTTTCTGGGTAGTGCATTCAGAAACTGTCAGAAAGGGAAGGGCTGCAGGGCATTAAAGTAAGGGGTTTGGAGTATATACTCATTGACTAGACTCTGCATCCAAGTGGAGGGTTGATCAGGGTGGTGACCAGCAGGGAAGAAGTACCTGCTGCTTTGACATGAACTGGCCCAACTCACTCTATTATACCAGTCTTGGGAAAAAAGTAAAGGACATTTCCAAACTCCCATCCTACTGGGCATGGTAGTGCAGGCATATTGCTGTGAGTTCAAGGACAACTTTGTCTACATAGTAAGTTTCAGGACAGAGAAGGCTATGTAGACAGACCCTATATCAAAAACAAAAATCACAAACCTCCAAATCCCATCCCAAGATATGATTTCAGCCATGTGGCATTCTGAAAATTGATAACACTACTTAAGGATAGAGGACTTTTAGTCTTCAAAAACTACTGTGTGGCATTGTACTGTTGAATCCACATCACTTGTTCAACTTCATACAACTCAGCCACAACAGTGACCCCTAATATGATCCACATGTCTGGGTATTGGTGGTGTATCAGTGTAAGACCACCAATTGTACCAGTCTGATGGGGGACATTGATAATGGGGAATACTGTGCATATGGGGGAGTGGAAAGTGTAAAGCAACAATCGTCATCCTTATCCAAAAAACACTCTATGTGCTAACAGATCCTGCTTGATGAACTTGTTGTATGCTAAGTTAGAAAGTCCCAGATCTAGGTAGCAGCCTGGCATCCTGAGAAGGGAGGACAGTGATGTCCCCGAATGTCTTGCCTACTATGTGCATAAGAACATTTTCACCTGAACTGGCTTCTCGAGGGCTTGGCCAGCTTCCACCTCAAATTTTAGTCTTCAACCTTTGAAAATCAAGGCCTCTAAATTCAATCATAAATCAGATGTGAACTCAGGCCCACCCCCTTGTATTGATTAACTTTGGCCTGAACCTTACTTCTGGGGCTTGAGATAGGTCATCACCTGCCCAAGGTTTTATGGTCTCTGATCCTTGACTCCTGCATTCTGATGTGCCGTCCTAATGGGGCCCATGTGACTGCTTCACTATTTCTACCAGGAGCCCAAGCTTCTGTAGAATTAAGTACGGTTGCTGGTTGGAGAATGGCTTTGTGCACTGTGTATTCAAATGCTGATTTCTGTACCCAAAGATCTGGTTGCTGTCCAGATTTTGGTCATTATTATGAAGTATCTCCTGACTCAACCTTCTATAAAACCTTGTTCTCCACCACCTTCTGATTAGTAAATAAAGAGCTGAACAGCCAATAGCTGGGCAGGAGAGAAAAGGCAAGACTCCAGGCCCCAGGCCAGGAGTGGGGGGAGACTTCCTCTGGTAGGACCTGGGGAGTCACCATCAGGACATGGATGAAGAAGGAGGTGATAGGGCAAGGCTAACATGGCAGGTAATGGACCACATGACTGGGAAGTAGGCCAGGTCAACACAGTCATGTTAGAATAGCTGAGTTTCTATGAAGCTATAGTGTCTGAGCTTTTAATAAATAAAAAGTCTCCGTGTCATTATTCAGAAAAGCCCTTACTTTTATACTTGGTAACACTGGAGTATTGAAAAGACATAACGACACACACACACACACACACACACACACACACTCCTGCTTGCCATCATTTTCTGCCATGTTTCCCCTCTGCCTATCTCCCTCAGGCCCTCACAAATGCTGATGAATTTACTTCCCCTATCTTCATCCAAGGCAACAGAGACTAACTCTAGCTAATTTACACTGAAGGGGAAATGTCAGACAGACAATAAAGAACTAGAGAGCCCTAGGTAGGACCTACTTTCTCTCTCTTCTCTACCTATCCATCCACTATACCCTCTGTCTCTGCAGTTGCTCTTTGGGCTTCTCCACCTGCATAGGGGGAAACAGTGAGCCAACACCCAAGTGTCCAGCTGCTCAAAATTATGAACCACCTGGTATAGAAAGACCAAACAAAACACTAACCTCAAATTCTGGAAAAGATTGTTAGGTTTTCCATGGCCTGGTAGCTTTAGGAAGGAGGACTTAAAGCAGTGGGTCACCCAAAGGAAAGTCTGTGGCTTGACATGTCTCAGTGTGATAGGGATAATACTTAAGTAATCATTAATCATTCTGAAGGTCCAACTTTTCATATTTCTTAAACATACAAACTTTTGTTTTCCTTGGACTAAAACAAATACAGACCTTGGGATCCGACCTAATAGGCTTTTAGTATTAATCCATTGCTTAACAACTAAGCAGTGATGAAAAGTCTTAACTTCTGGTCTTCTTTGTCCATTTATAAGATAGAGACAATCATCCACCCAATTGATGGCTGGCAGTATGTTATGCTATCATTCACATGAAGTTTCCAGGTCATAGTTGGTTATCAGGAAATTCTGACTCTCTGCTTCCTGTTTGTGGGCCCTTGAGGCAGCAAGAGTGATCTTTCCACACCATTCTCTGCCCGTGTTACTCCCTTGCTTAACATCCTTTCGTACCTTCCCAGAATATGGTTCGATCTTAAGATAAAAAAATAAAATAAGATTTTCTGGTCCCTTCTCATTGGTCTCCCTTCACATCTGCTCTACACTACTGAAAACTACTTCCAGTTGTCAGCACTGGCCATGGTCTCTCTGCCCCGTATGTGTTATCCATACCCAGTCTCTAAAATTTTTCCTCTCTCTCTCTACTCCCAGACTTATAGAAGTAACTGAAGTTAGACATCAAGCCAGGGTAAAGCCCAGGAAATGTTTCAAGATTTCTGGTCTCCCATGCAGTCATTGTAACTCAGCAATCCACTTGTCCATAAGCTTTTGAAATCTTGGACTTATAATCATCATAATAAATATGACTAATGGTTACTGAAGGTCTGTTCTGTGCCCAGCTCTGGACCTTGCCTAATGCCTACTCTTTCTTGGTGACTTTGTCCCCAGGGAAAATTGTCCTACTGTGACAATCATTCCCACCCACACCTTTCTTCAGACCTTTCTCAGACCCACACCTTTCTGAGACCTTTCTTCAGCATTCCTGGAAAGCATCTCAGCCAAACTAAATAGTTCTAGAAATCCTGAGTGGCAGCCGATCCCACTACTCATTTCTAGAAGTCTCTGCCACCCTTTTGCCAACCTGTAAGATAGATAAAAAATACCCACCCACAAGTTCCATCTATTAATCTTAGCTATTTTCTTCCAACAACCCTCAAATTGCTGCAGGTTTGAACCAGTTGCTGTCTCCTCAAATACTGTAAATCTATCTCTCCATCCCCAAAAGCTTGACCACCCTGTGTCCTCTAGTTTGTCACTCTTCTCAAAGCCTGGTACCTTGCCTTCTGTTGTGGACCCTACAGACTTGTATAGCCTCAACCTGAGTGGCTTTTTCATTTAGGTGAGTCCTAGAACCTATGGTCAATCATATCCCGTCTAATATCCTATCATGTGACCTGTTATCATGCCAAGTCCACAATATCTTCCCCTCTCCAAGACATACACATGTGACTATGGTTATATACCAAGCCAGAGACGGATATTCAGGATTTGTCATCGCTAGTCTAGTATGGCTCATCAGTTCATCTGTCTGCAATCCTTTAAAGCAATGAATTTACACATCTTAATTAGAACAGTAAATGTGACTAATGCTTCCAGAAGGTCTATAAGGTTGGGACTAAACAATATTCAAGAAACTTTTTTTTTTTTTTTTTTTTGGTTTTTTGAGACAAGGTTTCTCTGTGTAGCCCTGGCTGTCCTGGAACTCACTCTGTAGACCAGGCTGGCCTTGAACTCAGAAATCCGCCTGCCTCTGCCTCCCAAGTGCTGGGATTAAAGGCATGTGCCACCACTGCCCGGCTACAAGAAACTTCTTATTAACCTTCTCAAGTCCCTAAAGACTTTGTGGATGAGGAACCTGGAGCTTAGAAAGATTAAGGTGTTTAATTGACTTGCTCAATATAATGGCAGGTTAGGTTAGACTTCAAAGCAATGAGATCTCGGCATGGCCAATGTGACAGCTGTGGCTTCTCATATCACATTCCTAAAATTAGAAATCTCCCCAGTAACAAAACTCATCTTTGTTTAAATAAGAAACAACGACTCATATCAACTAGATAACAACTGAGGAACCTAAGACAGTGTTCTTCTCTGACATTCCTATAAGGTAAAGCCAACTCCCCTCTTTGAAGACATCAGAAGCCACAGAGCTTTGGCCTCTGTCCTCCCTCCATCCTTGGCCCTAAATATGGTATGAGGACAGTTTGAAGTTATGCAAAGCTTCTGTAGACATTTGCTGCCTCTCTTATATTTGGGCTACAATTGATTAAATTGATTGACAGTCAACCTTGATGTCAGAACTACAGGTTATAGTAGAATATGGTTTACTTATTTCACACAATTCCATGAGCTTCTCATAATAAAATTTTTAAAACCAATAGTAAATTACTTTATTGTTAGACCTTGAATTTAGAAATGGCCTTGGTGGGGTTGGGTTCCATGGGAAGAGACTCACGAGCAGGGTGTCCTTCAGATACCTCTCAACTGCTTGGGATGGGTCAAGACCTTCTCAGTAACATCAGTATCCTTATAGCCCATGAATAATGGACGTATTTGTCCACTAAACCTTTCACCTACTGCAGGAGTTCAGGAGGAATAGGCTGTTAGCCAAGACTCTGGACAAACTCTCTCCATGGAGAATTCTCCTGATTAAACTCGGACCACGCCCTGCTTATGCTGAAGCCAGATCAGAGATCTGCCTGCTGAGCAAATAGCTGCCCAGAACATTTAGAAATACGCTTGATGTGGCTACGGGATGAGGACAGGGTAATTCTTGAGGTCTGGTGGGGAGAAGAAGGTTCCAAGCACAATGTTGGGGGTTGGCAGAACTCAAAAACTGCATGCCAAGACCTTTGCCTTCACTTTTAAGTCCATGTGCTTACCCAAAAACCATTTACTGAGAATCTACTACTCCCCAACATTGTGCTTGGTACAAGAGACAAGATGGGGAACAAGACTGAGTAGGCCTTAACACTTACCCCAATCCTCCTCCACCTTCTCTCTTGCAAAGGGAGATTTTAACTTACACAGCTGGCCAAGTAATGACATTGAAAGCCAGCAACATAGAAAGAACAATTTTAATACATTCCCTGTCAAGATGTCACATGAAGAAGACATGTCATATGACACACATCCACAGGACCACATCATTCAGGGTTGACTGAGTACTGGTGTCATATATTAAAGGGGCTGTGCTGGGAGAAGGGCATCAATATGCTGGGTCTGTTAGTTTACATATGACAGATGAGCTACTTCTAAGAATTCTCAAGTCTTGGGGAAGGCAGTTTCTCCCTGAAAAGCAAACATTTTAAGACAGCAAATTATCAGAAAATTTAAAAACAATAATTACAGCTAGGTTTGGCAGTGTGCACCTATGATCCCAGCACTGGGGAAGCTGAGGCAATAGATTCTATTGTGTGTTTCATCATAGCCTGGGTTCTACAGGAAGACCATACCTCAGAATGAAAGAATAAATATGTAGCCGTTGTACAGACAACAAACCTACTCTGTGCACTCAAGTCAAAATTATTTTGTATTATTTATATATGTTGTGTGCAAATGATTTGTATAGGGATGAAGTGTTTACACACCACTGAAGGGCTGGAGCGGGAGATAGAAATAAAGAAGCTACTGGTGGTACATTCACCTGGGCCGGGACCTAGATATGGGATACGGTTTCTCTCCACTGGTTGACTCCAGCACCTGTGCAACCTTGGTTACCAGAAAAAGGACTTTATAAATTATCTTGAAAGTTTTAGAAAGGAAGAAAGGAGGGGGTACCTGGGGCCACATAGATTCCTGTGCACTAGAGAGCATATGGTGCACTAGAGAGCACTGGTCAGACATATGGTAAGCTGTAGGACTGAGCTTTTTCACCTGAGAGCCTCTATCCATCCTTGAATGCACAGTCAAGGATCCTGTCCTCTGCATGGCTTTTCTCCAACTCCCTGACTAGTCCCTTCCTCTGTGGGTGTTCCAATGGGAGAAGATGTAGTTCTCATTGTGTTGCCTGCCACACCTCTCCAAGACTTGATGAGAAGCTGCATGGGACCATGTCATGCCATACAGTCAGTATATAATAAGTGACTTTTGAATGGATGGGTGAGGCTGGGCCTCTGATCACAGACCCTGGGAAACACAGAAGGGGCCTAGTAGAAAGGCACCAAATAGATGGAGATTTTGGATGACATTAGTGCATCTTCTCCCTGGCACTACAAATTTTAGAATAAGGGGAGCCTGCGTGGGTAGTTGGAAGCAGGAAAAATATCATTAATGTCTCTACCTTCACTCAGATAGACTAGTTTCAGGTATAGTCCATGGAAATCCAGTTTTAACTGGGTGTGGTAGTACAGGCTTGTAATCTGATAACTCATGGGAGTCTGAAAGGTCAAGAGTTAAGGAAATAGTCTATCACTGAAGAAGTCATGGCAGGAGCTGATGCAGAAGCAATAGAGGAGTGCTGCTTACTGGCTTGCTCACCATGGATTGCTCAGCCTACTTTCTTATAGCACCCAGCACCATCAGCCCAGGGATGGCTCCTACCATAGAGAACTGGGCCCTTTCCACATCAGTCACTGGTTAAGAGAATGCATCACAAGTGTGCCCATAGGCCAATCTGGTAGGGGCATTTTCTCAATTGATGCTCCCTTTTCTAAAATGAGGAGGGGAATTGCCGAAGTGACAGAAAACTAGTCAGCTTGGTGGCCTATGTTCTCACAATGGCTTCTCTCCAGTGGTAGCAAAGGTGATTACCACAGTGCCCCAGTGAGACTGTACCCATTTGGCAGCCTCAGAAGACATAGTCTCTTTCTCAATATGTCCAGCACACTCTTTCCAGATGTCAATGACTCAGCCCAGTGTGGTCCCAACTATCCACTATGCAAATCCAAGAGAAGAAATTATCCACCTTCTATTAACAGATGCTGTGTCTACTCCTAAACCCAGAGGCAGGTCTATGCCACCAAAGCCCTCTGGCTAGCTGTGGAAGGATGAAGGTAATACACCAGGAAGAGAAGGGTGGGTGCTGGGCAGTAAGAACGACAGACACATGTGTACATAGCAGGCGCAGGCACTGTGGTAGCTTGACAGCAAAATTACAACCATTCCCACTCGCTCCTTAAGTCAGCTGCCTGGGGGAATTGGTACAAGAGAGAGGAGAAAATGATATTGTTTCTTGCTCAATGAAAGATTGGAGAGAGAAAGGAAAAACTCATGACTTAGAGGTCTTGTGTGGTGAGAGAAGAATGAGAAGGAAGGAGGGAGATACCCGGGATGTAAATGTGATGAACAATAGAAATAATTAAACAGGAAGTACTTCCCCTCATTTGTCAGCAGCGCCTGTGAGGAACAAGAGCAGTCCCTTCCCTTGAGCCTCAGCTGCTCACTGCCTTTCCAGCCACCTCCTGGGGAAGAATGAAGCCCTAACAACCAGCATGGGGTCAGGGCTGGCCTCCACCCAAGCCTGAACAGTACCCCCATTGAGGGACCTCAGGGGCAATCCTGGATGCCTCTCCCTTCTCCCACTCCCCTCAATGGGCCATTTGTGGGATTAACAAGGACTGGGAGACACATTGCCCATCTCCTCCGAGGCCCCAACAGCTGCAGGATTCCTCAGGAACTCCTAGGGGCCCTGCACATCCTTGCAAAGAGACTAATGGGAGGGAAGCGGGATTCTGAAAGGGGTCTCCAGGGGCCTGCTAGATGAGAGGGGAAGAAACACTCCTCAGTTTGCTCCTTCGTTCCGGGCCTTTCCTCCATCTCCTGAAGCAGCCACTCTTCATCCTGAAAGCATTTGGTTTCCTGTCTTCTCCCAGGTCAGACGCTCCGCTCTGCTGCCACCTCGATAGCTGAGACAAGAGAGAGGAGGGGTAATCTTCCTCAAACGCTGAGATCACAGCTATACAACCATAGCCAAACATTTGCCTTCATTTTCTACCTCTTCTGCTGAAATAAAGTAGAACCAGAAAGGGCCCACGTGCCCACTTACACAGAAGAACAACAGGCAGGGTTGGACCATTTCTCCCGCGCTCTTTAGGGATAATTCCTGTCACTCACAGGAACCAGACCAACAGTTTCCAGCTCAGAGAGGTGAGCACAAACTAACCCTGACTTTTAGCTTGCATGGCATATAGAGATATTTTTTTTTTAATGTTTTCATTCAAAAGATGCAAGTTAATCCCCTGACCTCGTTGCAGATGGAATCCATGAGAGACAGTACAGTCTACAGGAATAGGCTGTCTGTACATCTGTATCTGTAGGGCTGAGGAAATCTAAGATGGCTCCGTTAAAAACGTGCTTGCCATTAAAGCATGTGGACCTGCGCTTCATCCCTAGTAGCTGCATACAGTCTAAGAGTAGCAGCACATGCCTCCAATCCCAGCACTGGGCAGGTAGAGACAAGACCATCTCAGCAGCTCACTGGGCAGACAGCCTAGCTAAATTGGTGAGTTCCGGGTCCAGAGAGTCGGTGAGTTCCAGGGCCAGTCTCAAGAAGTAAGGAAGAAGGGGTGGAAGTGACTGAAGAAGACCCTAGACATCAACTCTGGCCACATGCACATGCACACACACACAAACGAGTACAAATGCAAACACACATTAGCCATGTGCACACACACAAACGTATAAATACACAAATGTATATATGCACATATATGTACACACACACATGTGCACACACACATATACACCCATATACATACATACATATTTATTTGGTAAAAAATCTATTGAAGCATAACAGCTCTGAACTCCAGATGTGGAAACTTGGAAGTCATTAGTACTCATGTGGCTGTTCTTGTGGGTGCTGTAATGGAAGAAAGTGGCTACTCCAGAGACAAACCATGTGCTGCACAGTGGACAGTGTTTGAAGGTGCAGCTATGTGACTCTATTAGTTAGCTTTTTTGGACATTGTTATAAATCAGAAGCTATGTGTATAAAGTCTCATCAACGTGACTGCCAAATGTGAACGGTGCAAAGATGACACCAAACATGTCAAATTGAACATGGATAAGCCTAGAAGGCCTCAACCCTACACAAAGAACTATGGCAACTGAGGAAAGCTGGGAAGGCATGGCATTATACAGGCTGAACTGGTTATATTTTGGAATATTTATGCATATACATATGCAATATACATATACAATAACAATTACTGAAAGCAAAGGCCATGACTTTGAAGGCGATCAAGGAGGGGCATGTGGAGAGGGATGGAGAGAGGGAAGGGAGAAAAGTTACAATTAAATTACAATATCAAAACGTAAAATAAAAAGAACACCTGGCAGACAGAAACAAGTTATAATACAGAAAGAAATATTTATTTTAGTTTTAGAGAGTCCATCACAGCAGGTGTGGTGGCTAATTTTGGTTGTCAACCTTGCAATATCCAGAATCCAAATGAAAACCCAAGTAGCTGAGCATGCCTGTGAGGGTTTTTTGTTTTTTGTTTTTTGTTTTTTTAATTGTTTAAGGTGGGAAGAAGCACCCTAAATCTCTGACATATCTTCTATTGGCAACCCACTACAAGGACAGGAAAGGAAGAAGCTTTTGCTTTTTGCCTGCTTCCCTCACTCTTGCTGGCAAGTTCATCTATCCTGCTGCTGAGACATTAGTTCACTGGTACCTATTTCTTCTGGATTACAATACAGGCTGAAGACTTTGCATCTTTCTGAGATTCCTCTGGGACACTGGCACCAGATTGGGACTGAATAGCTACTGGATTCTTGGCCTTTCTTTCCAAAGATAGCCATCGCTGGACTACCTAGACCTCCACCTTTAATATCTTCACTCACTCTATTAGGTCTTTAAAGAATCCTAATACCACAGAAAGGATTCAGTGAGAGTTTGGGGCAACAGGAGATGGGCCAGTGGCTGTTGATCTAACAACAAACAGGAAGGAAGAAGCTAGGTGTGGGTATAACCCTCAAAGGCCTGCCCCTTGTCACTCACCACCACCAAGTGAACTCCACTTTCTTTCTTTCTTTTTTTTTGGTTTTTCGAGACACGGTTTCTCTGTGTAGCCCTGGCTGTCCTGGAACTCACTCTGTAGACCAAGCTGGCCTCGAACTCAGAAATCCATCTGCCACTTTCTAAAGGTTCTACTGCTTTCAAAATAGCACCACAAAGCTAAGGACCCAGTCCCCAAGTCCCTCTCGAGCCTGTGAACCTTACTGGCTTCCCTAACAGAAAGTTTGTGCCTGTTGTTGTTGTAAAGGATCCAAGGGACTCTGTGCTGCTAGCTCAAGTCGTTTTGTTTGTTTGTTTATATTTCAGACAAGGTGTTGCTATGTAGCCCAGGTTGGCCTTGAATTCATGTTCCTCTTCCCTCCACAGCCTGACTTCTGGGGTTCTGTGAATGATCAGCCATGACTGTTTTCTATGCCACTTCTGAACGGCTCTTATTCATTAGAGAATTCAATTTTCCTATGAGATCACACGTGGACCCTAGCCTTGCCCAAATGCCAGACAAACTTCATTAAGTTCCATTAAACACCGGGCAGTGGTGGCGCACGCCTTTAATCCCAGCACTTGGGAGGCAGAGACAGGCAGATTTCTGAGTTCGAGACCAGCCTGGTCTACAGAGTGAGTTCCAGGACAGCCAGGGCTACACAGAGAAACCCTGTCTCGAAAAACCAAAAAGGAAAAAAAGAGAAAGTTCCATTAAACATTCAATCTTTCAGATAAAAATTTCCACACAAAAATCATCCTTGCCTCCTCCTGAACATTTTCGTTTAGTGCCAAATTATGAGTCCTTCCATTTATTCTCCTACAGTTTCATAGATGATATGGTTACATATCTGCTTTGTGTCACCTGGCTATTTCCAAACTGAGTTGTTTTTCTTGGACCGTTTAAACCATATGGAACTCAGCCAAGGCAATATCAGGTTAAAATACACACACCCTGGCTGTCCTTGATACAAGGATTCTCCTTGCTCCAATGCACCCTAAGACTTCACTCTCGTCATGTGACACTGAACTCTCTTAGTGATAAAACTCGTGAGGCTTTTCACATGAACTTCTGTTAAGCCAGTCAGCTGACAGTCTTAAAACCTAAAGCATAATATTCATTTTCTTTGAAATCTACTCTCTTGCCTGCCTGTCAATCTAACCTGTGGGGCTCTTTGGGGTACATTGCTAGAACTCGGGTACTCTCTCCAATGTGTGTAACCCACAGATGCCTGACCATTGTCTTCTGGATTTCATTCAAATTGTTCAAAAGAATAGAGGCAAAACTGAGAAAGAAAACCAGTTGCACCACCATGTCATGTTCGAATTCCAACCGTGCAGTAAAAAGTAACACTGGAGAGCTCCATCCTGCTTCCCAGCCCAGGAATGTGGCCCATAGGAAACACCTATGGCTGGTCCTGGGGTGTTGTTTGACATTGTGACATTTTGCAATATGACTTTTGGGCAGGAGGATGACTCACTCAGTGTTGTTTCCCACATTGTGCAGCATAAGACCCCATGGGTGCAGACGCTACAGGTTTTTAACTTCTCTGATGCACTAGATATTCATCTTCTGACTTTTAAAGAGGTTTATTAACCATTGCTATTGTGTTTGTTAAAGTAACCATCTTCCCTAATTCCATGTGTTTCTTCCTATGACAGATTCCTATTCCAAAGGTTTTCCAACCAATGTGACCCTCAAAGCTACACCAAAACCAATGTTATTTTTCTCAGGGTTTTCTACAGAGAGAGCAGGAACCCCATATCTGTTTTCTTGTTCCCGTGTGCTCATCATGTGATACCGGGTTCCCTTGGCCAGAAAACTTGTGAGCCTTTTATTCAGCAAATCTGAATGTGAAGTCAAGGTGGCTCTCCGGGTGGAAAATATCCAGTTTAAATACAAAAATCCCATTTGGCAAAGCCGTGTGAAAATACAATTGCACCTCTATCAGATGTTTAGCCTCAGTCATTCCCTGGCTTCCTGGCTAACAGAGGCTGAGTGTGGGCAGAAAATGGATTGAATACTAACATGAATATAAATAAATTGCTTATTGGGAGTTTAATGGAGGGGAAGTGTCACTTAATGTCATGCACACATGCTTGAGTACTTGCACACCCACACAATCACATGCACACACACACACACACAGAGAGACAGGCAGACAGAGAAGGACAAAGGGGGGTTAGGCATGCTAAATTTAGATTTTTAAACTATTATAATTATGGGATAACTGAAGCAAGGGGAAACCCACGGAATTATATTACTTTTGGAGTTCAAGTCCAACGCAATGTTAATTCATTGCCTATGAGATCCTATTACAAATAACGCACTGGGATCAGTGCACCTTGCCACCTTTCAGCCTTACAAAACAGTACTTTCTAAGCTGGCCAGGGTGATACAAGCCTGTGATCCCAGTAATCAGTGGCTGAAGTAGGAGGATTTGCTTAGTCCCTGGAAATGAGACCCTGACTCAAAAAACAAACGACAAAAACCAAACCACCACCCACAAAAACATGAGAAGCCTTCGAGAAAGAGTTACCATCTCTCCCTCTTTCCAGCCCCTGTCCTAACTCTAACACAGTCTTCCCCCTCCATTCCAGGAGCCAGTCTGGTAGTATGTCACCTGCCTAATTCATTTGTAACCCTGTCACTTCCCCTCACAGAATATGCTTCCTATATAGCGGCTCTTCACCCATTTCCTCCTATATGGTCCTGAGTTGTCCAGGCTTCAGGGTCCCCTTTTCCTCTGATATGTAGGTATAATCATTTCAGCTGTAGGAAGTCTGGTGACTATGACAATATTTCAGAGGCTCAGCCATTGGATATTCTTGCTGAGAGGTTGCTATGACTGCCCCCTGCCTCCAGTCCCTTCTGATGTGCTTTATCAGTTCTGTCCCTCTTGGCCAGGTTCTCAACCTCCCCTCCTTCTTATGTGGTCCGTTCTTGTCTTTAAAATCTATAGGGTACCAAGAAGGTCTATTACATGCAGCACTTCCACTAGGAAGGAGCTGGCATAACCGCTGCTACTGCTGTGCATAAAGACTCTTCTTGTCCAAGGCAGAGTACCTGAGCTCCAAATGGACTCCTTGGTACTAGTTCTTTTTCTTCTTCCACTAAAGGAAAACTCAGTCTTCAAGAAGAGGAAGGAGAATGGGGGAGAGAGAGAAGGAGAAAGGAGAAAAGAGGAAGGAAAACAGAGAAATGGTAACAAATATAATAATAGTAACAATAATACCTATAATAACTAAACAATCCTGAAACACTCTTATGCCCATCGTCAGACCTTTTAGCAGTGAGTTAAAATTTGGGGCAAGCAAAAGCAAATTAATAGGATAAATATAAAAAATTACTAGAATATTCTTTAACAGCACAGTTTATCTTTATGATTTGGTGGCATTCAGTTCTTTGTTCTGTTCATGTTTTCTGAATTAGAGTTTCATGTAGCCCAGGCACGAACTTGCTTTGTGGCTGTGGATGACCTAGAACTTCTGATCATCCGCATCTACCCTCTAAGGACTGGGGTTCTAGTTGTGCACCACCATGTCTGGTTTATACAGTCTGTGCTAGAGATAGATCCTGTGGCCCCATGCTTGCCAGGCAAGTGTATTAGTTAGGGTTTCTATTGCTGTGATGAAATACCATGACTAAAAGCAACTCGGGGACAAAAGGGTTTGTTCTACTTACACATCTATATCATTGTCCATCATTGGAGGAAGTCAAGACAAGAGAGTTCAAACAGGGCAAGAACCTGGAAACAGGAGCTGATACAGACGCCATGAAGGAGTGTTGCTTACTGCCTTGCTCCTTGTAGCTTGCTTAGCCTGCTTTCCTGTAGAACCCAAGACCACCAGCCCAGGGATGACGCCACCTACAAAAGGCTGGGCCTTCCCCAATTAATCACTAATTAAGAAAATGGTCTACAAGCTTCCGTACAGCTTGTTCTTATGGGGGCATTTTCTCAACCAAGGTTCCTTCCTCTCAGACGACTCTAGCTTGTGCCAAGTTGACAACCAGCATGGCAAGCATGATGCCATTTAAGTCATGTTCCCAGCCTGTATTCAGTTGTTGTTTTTGTTTTTGTTTTTTTGCTTTTAAGGCTATTCTACCTTTTCTGCAAGAAAGAGTCTCCAAATAGATATTTTAAAATTCTTTCAGTGATGGGGAAATCACTGGGTAATCACCACCTGTTGTGACCAGATGGTCGCTCATTTTTAATTGAAGTAGACACTAGCCTGAAAGATGGAAGAGTGGGGCTTACCTTCATCCCAGGGAAAGGTCTCATCCCATAGTCTCAGCTCACACATCACCCACCCATGATGGAGTCCTGTGTATACCTACACCTCTCTCCCACCAGGCAGCTGGTTGCTTCCTCTGCCTCCAACTTCCAGTATTCTATAGAAGGCTGCTGTCGTGCAAATGTCTGTACCAGTCAGGGTCTCTGTGAGAGACAGATAGCATCCCCACATTGAAGAGAGTTTAACACAGAAACCACAAATGATAATCAACACGCCAGAGCAATAAAGAGTGAGCTGTTACTACTAGTCTGGAAAGTGAGAAGAAGTGATTCCCATGAGTCTTTGGGAATAGAGAAGGATGCTGATTAAGAACTGCAGCCTTCAGGAGAAGAGCGTAGTCACCTTAAACAAGTGCTCAGGAAAGGATCTGATGGTACCCCTAGCCACTTTGCTTTCTTCTTCCAATCCATCTGGAAGTCAGGGGGCAAAGAGCCCTTTGATGCAGTCTACTCAGGTCTACCTTCCAGTAAGACAGTAGGAGACAGTAAGTAAGCAGGTCTGAAGGGTAAACCAAAGGACCATATCATACCACAATTGCGTGCCAGGCACTACGCAGTGTCCGCTGCCCAAGGTCCTTTCTTTTCCTTTAACACTGTAAAGGTCAGCAGAAAGTCCCTCCTGCCCACCCCCACCTTCTCTCCAAAGTGTGTGTGGGTGAGGCTTCTCCTGGGCCTCTTTCCAGCTGCCCCCTGCCTGCCTCCTCCATTTTCATTCCTCTCACCAACCCACTTCTATTCGGTTCTATCTTCCTCTTCTTCCTTCCTTTCTCTCAAATCAGGGTGAATTCAAGGGATAAGCTATGAAGGGACCCATGTCTGAAGAAAACCAGGTTGATGGGAGGTGAACTGCAGTTGTAGAATAAGAAACCACTTCAAAAAACATTACGAATGATGTGTTTATAAAAAGATAAAGATATACAAGAATATGTTCTATGGGGGTGTGGTGAGGTGTGGGGGAAGGGTGCGCCTCAGCGGGCCCGTGCAGAGGCATCCCTTCCCCCTAAGGGACCAGTATAGTATAGAATAGAGTTTATTCAGGGCATGGGGAGGGGAGTTAAGAGGGTAGTAGAGGCAGAGAAAGGCAGAGAGAGTAGAGAAGTAAAGGCCAGCCGTGACCACGTGGAAGGGGGGGGGGCAAGAGGGAGCGAGAGAGCAAGAGAGAGAGAGGAGGGGGCAAGCAGCCCCTTTTATAGTGGGCCAGGCCTACCTAGCTGTTGCCAGGTAACTATGGGGTGGAGCATACCTGGCCGTTGCCAGGTAACTGTGGGGTGGAGCATACCTGGCTGTTGCCAGGTAACTGTGGGGTGG
>JADRCH010000005.1:28154011-28250444 GCA_019843965.1 Rhynchomys soricoides | reverse complement strand
CTGTGGGGTGGAGCATACCTGGCTGTTGCCAGGTAACTGTGGGGTGGCGTTTAGACAGAATGCTAACGAGTATCTTTTTTTCTCCACCATGAAGAAGGAATGTCTGCACTACAGTCACCTCATCTTCCAGGAAGCCCGGCCTTACTCTCTTGACAACTTCTCTTAATGCCGATCCCTCTAAAAGCAGAATTCTGTTATATCTTTCATTGTCTAAACTATAAGTTAATGTTTTTTTTAAAAAATTCACAAATTTTATAAATAAGGTTTTATTAGAGTCAGGGTGAAGAACAGAATAAAGGCAAGGACATATGCATGCAGGGTCTAATGTTCTCCTTATTTAAAATTTTCATATTTGTTCATCATGGATTTTCCTCATTCTTTCTTTTTAGATATTATATTATGATATGACTTATTTTGATCATTGGGTTTTTTGCTGTTGTTTTGTTTTGTTTTTTGTTTTTTGCCATTCCCTTTGTTAAAGTTATACCTAGAACAAATATGTTTTGTTCAAATCTCCTTCATACTGGCCCTCCTAATAGAGGAAGTTTAGAAGAAAAAGCTCCTCTCCCTATATTAGATGTGGTTATGAAAGTGCTCTTCCAACCCAAATAATAAATGATCTTCTCTAGTTGTTACAGAACTGTCCTCTAACCCAGCCTGCCACCATCTTCATGAGTACAGCTGTGCCCACTTACATTAGACTGTCACAACTCTGCTTAGTGACACTGACATTCTCTTATAGACGGGTGGTCACGGGACCCTCAGCGGAGTATCCTTCTCCTCTTTCCAACCAGTTATACGCAATTCTATCCTAACTTCATGCAGCCTCGGGGAATGGTTAGACATACATAAGTTTGGAAGGTCTAGGGCGGAGGCCCTTGTATGCAGCCATGGGGAAGCCATCATCCACTCTGGGTTCAATCCTTCCAGTGTGCCTGTTCTAATGTCACATAGACTCCTGCTTCGTAGCCCCTCACCCATCCTCTGTAAGCAACCCCAGGGAACTCATTGGTTGCCCAGGGTGAACTCCAACAGAAGGGAACTTTGATTTGTCACTGGAACTGTATAAAGAAGGTAGTTAGATGTGCCTAGTCCCCTGTGCCCTCTACTGCCCAGAGAACATTCTCACAAGGCAGGTGAAAATTTGCCTTCAATTTCCCAACAGTTTTTTTCACAAATTTATTTATTCACTTTACATCCCAATTGCAGCCCCTCTCTCCTCTTGTTCCCCAATCCCCACAGCTCCCTCCCCTTCTCAGGCATCTCTGAGCATCATCCCACCCTGCCATATCAAGTCACTGCCCACAGCTCCCTCCCCTTCTCAGGCATCTCTGAGCATCATCCCACCCTGCCATATCAAGTCACTGCCCATAGCTCCCTCCCCTTCTCAGGCATCTCTGAGCATCATCCCACCTTGCCATATCAAGTCACTGCAAACTTATGCATATCCTCTCCACTGGGATCAGACAAGGAGGGCAGTTAGGGAAGTGGGATCCACAGGCAGGCAACAGACTCAGGGACAGCCCCTGCTCCAGTTGTTGGAGAACCTGCATGAAGACCAAGCTGCACATCTGCTACAGATGTGTAGAGGGCCTAGGTCAAGCCCATGGATGCTCTTTAGTTGGTGGTTTAGTCTCTGGGAGTCCCCAAGGATTCAGGTTAGTCGACTCTGTTGGACTCTGTGCCCTTCAGCTCCCTCAATCCCTCCCCTAGCTCTTCCATAAGACTCCCTGAGCTCCATCTTACTTTTGGCTGTGGGTCTCTGCATCTGTTCCCATCAGTGGTTTCCAACAGTTGTGAGAGAACCCTTTCCTTGTCATCTCTCCCTGTCAGGGTGTGAGGGCCTTCAGGGTTGCAAATGATGCCTTGTCTATCTCTGTGTCCCCAGTGTCCCAGCTCAGCAGACAAATTCTAAATATTTACTGAGTACCAGGACACAGGACAACACTTTGCAAGTTCAGTCCGTTAAATATGTAAATATAATGAGAACTTTTCTTTTTATATACATAAAATTCAGTCTCCAAAACCAGCTGGCAAAGAGCAGTGAAAATGACCTACTTTAGTTTCACTTGCTATGTTACATAGTTGATGGTTGTGTCCACGGCCACACTTACAGACAAGGTGTTCAGGCTTACCCAGAATAATTCATATTTCCTGTTCTTAGGTACCTACCAGCCCATCTAAATAATTTTGACTAAATATCAGTAGGCAGAACAGAGCACAGTCCCCCCCACCCCCCAAGGGGACTCAGAAGTTCCTGCACTAACACAATGCTAGTATTTCTCCCAAGCATCTCAAGACCTGGAACAGAGAATCTTTACACCAACACGCAGAGGAAAGGCTGAGTGGGAAAAATCACCAGTGACCTGGGTGAGAACAGCCTTCATCAGAAGCAACATGCAAAAATAGTAAGATGAAGGAGTTGGACTTTCTGATCAGAGCCAGAAACATCTGTCCAAGGTAGAGACATCTGTGGAATCTTTACAGAACAGACAGCATCCACAAGAATGCTTGGTCCTTTACAATGAATTCACTGTGGAAAACTAGCCAAGGCCAGCAAGCTGACAAGGGTCCCTTCACCCCTGTGCCCAGGACAGTTTGGCCAAAGGACATCTAGGGTGAAGGCCTCAGTCAGAGCTAATCTCCATATCCCGGAATAGCCCAGAGAACTTGTCCAACCTGCAAGTCAGCCTTTAAAAAAAAAAAAGCCTTGGAATTCTTTGTCTAGCTCTGCTTGGTATACACAGGAATAATTCTTCTGGGACTTCTCTGGTGACCTAGTCTTCACTATAATGACATCCCTCAACAGATCCACCAGCCCTCAGATTCTCTCAGGCACTAATAATAGGTCCAATTAGAAGTAAAGATTCCAAACAGATGAGGCACGAATTGATATACACGGTCTGTCTGCCACAGATCCATTTCTCCCCCTGGCATAAAAGATACCAAACTGACCTTGAGAAGGAAACCTCCTTTTCTGAACAGTTACCATGGCAACAGGAACCCTCTCTCCCCAGGGCACCTGCCTGCAGGCTCCCACCGGCCAGCTGGTAGGGAGGCTGGATCAGCCACCTCTGTCCCAAGTCACTGTGCTCATTTGACCAACAAAGGTGCCAACAGTGCCAGTTGGCCTCATGACATGGATACCTGCCCATGAGGCAGTGCCCCAAACATTGGGGACTTTCACAGAGGCCAGCCAACAGCTGGCAGGCAGGAACCACCAGGTCATTGTCATCTGGGGCTGAATTGAAACGTGCATACAAGACACAAAGGCTGTGTCTGTAACCACGGCATCTCTCCCTCCCAAGGGATTTGTTTTCAGCTCTAGATCCCCTGCTCTGGGAGGGGCGTGGGGCCCTAAGGTGCCTTTTAGAGGCCCCGCCCACCCACTTTTTTTTTTTTTTTTAGCAGCGCCCTGCCTTTTGCGTGTAAAAATGTTTTCCCTGCCCCATGTCTCATTTTATTGCAAATGAGAAGGTTCACCGTAAGTCACCCCGGGCCAGTGGGTTCAGAGGTGGAGTTGGTAACCAGAAGCCACGCAGACTTCCTCTCCTGGCCCCACACCAAGGCCTCCAAGGATCTCTTGTCACATGAGGTTAGTGTAGTTTCACATCCTCTAAGCAAAGCTCTGTCGAAACTCTCTAGTCTCACATGGCATCGGCTCAAAACAACCACACTCAGCTGCCTGGCTCACTGTTTCAAGAATGGATCAGGAGACCTGGGTATCAGCTCAACCTATATGACCTTGACAAGAACCAGTCCTCAATTTTGCGTCAGAAAATTAAGAGGCCAAAGTTTCTATGCTTAGGGTTCATTTTCTCTCCTCCCCATTACCATTTCCACTTCACTTAAAAAAAAAAAAAAAAGATTTATTTATTTATTTATTGTTGGATTTTGGAGACTGGGTTTTTCTGTGTTGCCCTGGCTGTCCTGGAACTCACTCTGTAGAGCACGCTGACCTTGAACTCAGAGATACACCTGCCTCTGCCTCCTGAGTGCTGGGATTAAAGGTGTACTCAACCACTACCCAGCATTTCTGATGCTAACCCAAGAATCTTTATATACAGGAGAGCACATGTTTTATAATATGAAATTCCCAGACAGGCAAAATCAACCAATGGTAAGACACAAACATACAAACCCACTCTCACACACATAGCTGCGGATTGCATCTGGGAGTGAGGTAGGGCCAGGAATCACGTGGGAAGAGGCACAAAAGAACTTTGTGAGTTGAGAGTACACATTGTACCTTGATGTGTTTGTGTCACACAATCTTTGTCAAAACTCATAGACTACTGTCCTTCAGATGAATTGAACGATGCAATGAATTAAGAAGAGCAAAGTGTAGATTGTAGAATTAGTGAGCATTTAGGTGGTCTTGACAAAATGCTGGGGGAAATACACACACTATAATAAGTTCCTGATCCTGGGGGCTGGAGGGATGGCTCAGTGGTTAAGAGCACTGACTGCTCTTCCAAAGGTCTTGAGTTCAATTCCCAGCAGCCACATGGTGGCTCACAACCATCTGTAATGGGATCTGATGCCCTCTTCTGGTGTGTCTGAAGACAGTGACAGTAGTGTACTCATACATATAAAATAAATAAATAAAATCTTTAAAAAATAATAATTAAGAAAAAAATAAGTTCCTGATCCATCCATCCACCCTTCTCACTTTCTTGACACTTGGTCTTCTTCCTATTAAATGAGTCAGTGGGACAAGTGATATATCTGATATCCTATGATGACTGATCACTCTATGCCCAGCCCTCAAGGGCAAAGACAAGTTCTCTGCAGCTAGAACTTACCCTTGAGCCTCCCCGCCCTTGGCTTCCCAGTGCTGGTCTGCATATGGAATCAAGTCATCAGCTAGGATGTGCCTCTGCTTTCTGGTTGCCAACATTTCTGATATGATTTCAATGGACACAACCCAGTAAAGGCATTTTAAACTTAACTCTAAATATAGTCAGGGTGTATATTTTTATAGCCACTCTAAGAGTTAGTATATCAACTCCCCAAGGACAGATTACAAGCGTACTTTTCCTATACTCACTGCTCGGTTAGGTCAGTAGGCCTGACCTACAATAACTGATTTTTGTGGCCTCTTCTTTTAAGACCTCAAACGCATCCTTGGCTCTCTCCCAGCTTGCTTACTTTTCTCTAAAACCTTTAAGTGTGAAAATGCTCACACGTGCAGCTGACGGTAGCCAGCTCTACGTCGTTGTGGTGTCCCTTCTTCCTCCCCATTTGCTCTGGTGTGTGTGTGTGTGTGTGTGTGTGTGTGTGTGTGTGTGTGTTTGGAGGGGTTTTATGCTCATTTTCAAGGCCACAACGTTGAGAAGAAAAGTGCCCGTTATCAGATCATCAGAGCCCACCCAAAAGTAAAATAAATAACCGTATGTAGTGATATGCACTTGCAATCCCAGTACTTCAAAGACTGAGAGGCAGGTCCTTGGGGTCTGCTGTCCAACCACCCTGACCTAATTGGCAAGGCCAGGTCTCAGTGAGAAACTATATCTCAAAACCTAGACTGGGTGGGTTCAGAGGAATGACATTGACATTGAAGTTTACCTCTGACCTGTGCACACACACATACACATACACACACAGAGAGAGAGAGAGAGAGAGAGAGAGAGAGAGAGAGAGAGAGAGAAAGAGAGAGAGAGAGAGAGAGGAGAGTATTGTATATGAATATCTCTCTCACACACACATACACAGAGACATTCACACGTTCTCTCTTCTCTCTCTCTCTCTCTCTCTCTCTCTCTCTCACATACACACACACACACACATACACACACCTGAAAGGACTGTAGATTTGATAAACATTTGATAAACATCTTTCCAGAAAGCTGCTCCCACCTCAGCCCAGTGCCCTTGCACATTTGTTAAATATTAACACGAAGTCCCTTTCCTGGAGGCTTTATCAGGACATCTCAAACACAGGCCTTCTAGTTTCTCGGTCTCTGCACCTGTACAACCACCCAAGGCACACAGCTCAGAGACAGGCTAAGCAGCCCTTTTGAGTAACCAGCAAGCCAAAAGGCTATGCTAGCAGCCTGAATCTTCACCTGGAAATCATGACAAAGATCACAGGAATAAGAGAAGGAGACATTCAGCTTTAAAATGCTGCTGTTTCCCAATCGAACTGACCAGAACCAAGTCTGGAGATGGATTTCAGTGTTTTCAAGTCACCAGTTTCTCAATAGACCATTTCCTGTCCTCCTGCAAAGCTGAGTTCTCAAGAGTGAGCTCTGCTCCCCCACACTGTTTCAAGGCATTGCTGGTAGTCCCCAAGACAAAACTTTGTATAGCGTATCTATAAATGTGAGTCACAAGACCTCATCTTCTATGTATGTGTAACCTCAGCTTCCAAAAAAAAAAAAAACAGTTCAAAAATAAAATGAAAACAACAGAAGAAAGGGGAGGGGATAAAAGAGAGATTTCATTTCACCATGGTTATGGGGCGAGGGGCAGAATTCAAAAAAAGCACAATGAAAATAAGGAGAAAAACAAACAAACAGAAACACATGAACAAAACGTGAGCCTTAGAATCTGCCTTTAGTCAAAAAACATCTTTCCATTTTGCAGAGAGGGAGGTCGGCCTCCAAGGAGATTTCCATTTTAACAGAAGGTTTTATAAGATTTATTTATTTTATATACATGGCTGTGTGTGTCCCTGCATGAGAGTATGTGCATCATGTGTAATCAGATGCCCTGAAACTGGAGTGACAGGCAGTTGTGAGACATCTGATACCGATGCTGGAGCCAAACCCAGGTTCTCTGAAAGAACAATAAATGCTCTTAACCAGTAACCCATTGCTCTAGTCCCTTAACAGAAGTTTTATCTAAGAATCTGAAGATGAACCTTTTTTAATGGTATGGGGGCGGGGGGGTCACAGAGAGAGAGAGAGAGAGAGAGAGAGAGAGAATTAACTTCATAAATACTATACTCCAAGTCTCCCACTTCATGGATATTGGAATTGAGTTTTAAAGAAATGAAGCCGTACAGTCACTGAGTGGAACTAACTCCATGTGTATTTATCCTCCAGAGAGAGATGGCTTTGGCCCCTTTCTATCTTGTTCATCCCTTTGCTCCTTGACATGAGCAGTTGGTATTTTTTCCATGTTCGCATATGAGTGACTGCATCAGTACAAGCTAAAGGTACTTATCTCTTTAAGAAATTAGGACTCCTCTTGGAAATAAGTAACTCAGCAGTAGAGCTCAGTGGAGCATGCATTCAGCCAACTCTGTTATATCCAAGCAGCTTTAAATATCTCTCTGTATCACCAACCTTGAAGGGTAAATCATCCAGCATCTTCCCATGTTTGACTGTGTAAATAAATTTATATAAACGCTAAATTAGGATACTGAAAGATTTCAATAAAAATAAAGTCCTATTCAGTTATTTCAATCTCCGCTTCTTAAAGGCAAATTTTCAGGGCCATTTGCTTCACTTATGTAATAGATGGACAAATAATTAAATGCCAGCATGTGCCTAGAACTTTCTAGGTGTTGGAGCTACAGCACAGAAGAAGGTCCTTGCCTTCTTAGATCTGGTATTGAAGAAACAGACAGACTTCGGACATGTAAAGACATATGTCAGATGTTGACAGGTGCCACAGAGATGGCACACATGGGGAGATGAGAGAGTAGGCTGAAGAGGAGAAGGGAGGTCGCGGTGCAGAATGCAGAAGATGGTCTTACTAATTAACAGGTGGCAAGAAAGGAGGGACCCGCTCTGTGCAGATCAGGAGGTAGCTGTTTCCAAAGGCTGAGCCAATACAGAGCCAAAAGCAGAGGTGGCATGGTCTTGGGACAACACAAGGCACAGCTCAGACAGTTTCTTGGTAGTGGAGAGTAAAAGAAAACTCACCCTCTTTCCACCTGAACCAGTGCTTCTCAACCCTCCTGATGCTGCGACCCTTGGATACACTTCCTCATGTTGTGGGCACCCCCTGACCATTAAGTTATCTAGTGGCTTTGTCAACTGTAGTTTTGCTACTGTTATGAATCGTAATGGGAATATTTGTGGAAATGGAGGTTTGCTGTGGGGATTGCAACCCACAGGTTGAGAACCATTGACTTAGACCATTGCATTGAAAAGCAGCTGCAGTGTGTTGTCGACTTGTTGTAGTCATGTGATGATGGTGGAGAATGGTGGCTTGCATTGTGACAGTATTGGTAGAGATGGTGAGAAGCTATTAGATTCCTGCAGGTAGGATCAACTGGACTCTCCTGTGGGTTGAGTGTGGTCAAAGATGAGATCAAGACATCTTGGGTTGAATAGCCATTTGCAAGAATGATAAAGGCCAGGGAAGGAGGATTTGGATTTCAGGGAATTATGATCATGAGTTTAATCCTAAAGGTGCCTCTTAGATATACAATTAATAAAATTGATTGCCATAATTAGCAGACATGTCCTATCAGAAGTGTGTCTCAAGATTGCAGTTGAATACACAAAGGAGATTTATCTCCAGCATGGAGACTTGAATGTTGGATCATGAACACAAAGATAATAGTGAAATAGATGAGAGCAGATGATAGCACCGACTGAGAGTGGACAGAAAGGAAAACACAGGGTCCTAGGAGACTTCAGTGCTTGGGGGTCACTGAGAAAAGGAGGAAAAGGCAAAAAGGTAGATGAAGGTCTCAGAGCAAAAGATAAAGGTAAGAGGCCAGTATTCCCAGTGGGCCGTGACCAGCACTGATGATTCCAAAGGCAGGTTGAACTCTAATGGAACAAAGAAGACACAGGAGTAGCCGGGCAGTGGTGGCACACGCCTTTAATTCCAGCACTTGGGAGGCAGAGGCAGGAGGATTTCTGAGTTTGAGGCCAACCTGATCTACAGAGTGAGTTCCAGGACAGCCAGGGCTACACAGAGAAACCCTGTCTCGAAAAACCAAAAAGAAGAAGAAGAGGAAGAAGAAGAGGAGGAGGAGGAGGAGGAGGAGGAGGAGGAGAAGGAGGAGGAGGAGGAAGAGGAGGAGGAGGAAGAAGAAGAGGAAGAGGAAGAGGAAGAGGAAGAAGAAGACAACAACCACCACGACGACAACGGCAACGACACAGGGGGCTAACTTTGCTTTTTCCCCTTATATATTTAATTTTCATTGTATATATTCATTGTATATGGTACTGTGCTATGTGAGAACATTTTCATACACGTATATATTGTAGATCGAACATATTCCTGTCATGTCCCCTCCTCTCTGCATCTTCTCCCTCTGTCTCATGTTACCTCCCCTCATTCCCCTAGATACTTTCACTTCTACTTTTGTACCGTATGCACATGCATGATGTTATGTAGTGATATAAAATCTAGGGCCCACAAGTAAGAGAAAAACGTGATGTTTGTCTTTCTGAGTCTGGCTCAATTCACTTAATCTGATTGTCTCCAGTTTCATTCATTTCCTGCACACCATATAACTTCATTCATTTTTATGGCTAAACAACCTCTAGTTTGTATACAGAACATGTTTTCTTTCCTTTTTTTCTTTTAGAATGCAGTTGGGAATGATGCTAGTTAAGTAGGACTTTTAGGTTTTTTTCCAAGATCCATGACTTCACCAACCCCGACTAATTGGCTACATTTCCAGTGCCCAACAGGATTTCCCTCTTGTTGAGAAGTAGACCACATTTTATCTGTTCCCTTGTTAGCTTAGCTGCTATAGATAGTGCTTCAGCAAGCATTGATATGTAAACATCTTTGTTATGTTGACTTGATGTCCTTTGAGTTAAGATCCAGGAATATTATAGCTAGGTCATATGGTAGATCTAGTTTTAGTTTTTTGAGAGACAGGTACTTGTGATCACCTTGCTAGAATTTTATGTACATGGTCTAAGGAGCTCACACCACCACAGTAGTTATGTAATTATGTTTATTTTACAAATACAGAGACATAATGTAATGGCTTCCCCACAGTGACATATCTAAGTATGGCAAAAGAGAGATAGCCTAGAACAACTGGCCTTTGGCACGTACTATACAGTTTCCTCTTTCCGTTATATCAGGAGTGCAGTATATAGACATTCAGATCTCCCAGGGTAATATCCCTTCCAATTTAACTTATGAAAAGGGAAGCTTGTACTTGGCGATATAAATCTTGAATGTGCTGGAGTAAATAAAATAAGCAACAGCTGGATCCATGAACAGACTCAGAGTTATGCTTTCAAGTTCAAATGCAATCGAGTAAAGAAACTAAACACAAGATAAGAGTAGTCAGATGATTCAAAGAGCAAGTTTTATCATCCCCGCACAGTTGAAGAGGACACAGTACAACACTGTAAGAAGAACCATTAAAATATGACTATTATCATGTCTTTATCATTCCCATCGCAACCTAGTGTTCTCTGCCAAAGAAATAACTCAGAAGGCACCAAGAATTTTCAGCTACTCCTTTAGCACCTAA
This sequence comes from Rhynchomys soricoides, assembly GCA_019843965.1. NCBI lineage: Eukaryota > Metazoa > Chordata > Mammalia > Rodentia > Muridae > Rhynchomys > Rhynchomys soricoides. Next base: position 28,240,036 of record JADRCH010000005.1, on the reverse strand, counting down.
CCCTTCCCACAGCCATTTGTATTAACATTTGCAAAAGATTTATTTCCCTTTGATTCAAATAATTCCACATTCCCAAGAATATCTGGACTGGAGCATAGCCAACTGCCCGCAGGGTCTGCAGCCGTCTCCTCTGTCCTGGGTAGCTCACTCGGTGCCCATGAATAGCTCATTGTTGAAGACAAACCCACTGCAGAGAACAGAGGAAACACAGAAGAGGAATCAGTGTCATGATCTGAGGACCAGTCTGGACTTCCAGCAATGAAGCTGTCAGCAGCAGCAAGCACCCCAGGCTGTTGTGAACTGGGGTGACAAGCGCTCCCCAGATCAAGGCTCCCTGCAGGTATTTCCCACTTCAGAGTCCTCCAGCAACTTACCTCTAGACATACTGAACCTAGATCCTTCCATGTGACCAATACCAAAACAATACAGGCTGAAACTCAAACTGAAAATCAACCTCAAGCATTTGCATCAGGATCAAACATGGGTATTATAGAACAATCCAAGATCACTTTCAAACGGTCTGCAAGGCTTAACAACTAGCCAAAAATTCAAGAAGGGTGATGGAGACTGAGCTCTCAAATCTGCTCTGATGTTTGCTACTGACTTCCTACAAACATTCTGTTTATCCACTCAGGCTAGTCAGCACATTAGAGAATGAACTGACTGCCCACATGAAATTAAAGATTTAAAAGAACTATACCTTTTTGCTATTTGAGGGTGGTCACAGAAACTCAGAAGTTGTTTGGGTGCTTGAATCAAACTCAATTGCACAGTGAATTAAATGTGGCTTGATGCAGTCTTTTGACACATGGATCACATTTACCATCTCAGACCTGTATTGATCAAGAATTAATGCCTGATGAGTATAACTCAGTAGCCACAAGCTTATATTTTTCAGCATATGACCATTTTTAAAAATTATTTCTTCTGGTACTTACTTTATCTTATTTAGGAATTTACATTTTTAAATAAGTCAAAAAAACACCATACTTATGGATAACTTTCCAGTCATATTTTTTTCTTCCAGCACTCACAAACATATTAGGAATAAGTGATAAAGGGATCCAATATGGTCTGGGCATCCGGCTTAGAGCAATCGTGCTTGCCTAGCATGTACAAGACCCTGAGTTTGATCCCTGGCACCACAGGAACACAGAAACAGCAGTGAGATTCAACGGGGGTCATAATCCATCTGCAGATCCAATGGCCACATCTTTTCAAGGAAATATGTACCTGACTTTACACTCCAGGGAAAGGGGGGATCAACCTAACTTGTTCTGACTCAGCCCTCCTCCCCAACTGCTCTATTTACCATCCTGAAACTGAAGCCAGAAGGCTACACGGAATTTGATCCTCTAACCTATGGGCACAACCTTATCTTCACGGAGGCCATTAGTGGATTAAAAACACAATGAAGGGCTGCTGGTTGGGCAAAGTCATTTTTCCTTTGACATTTAATTATCAGTAGAAAAGTATTTCTGTTTTAATACCCACATTCTGGCATATAATTACTGTAATAAAGTCTACTTCTTCCCTTTGGGTGACTGCTGCCAGGACCATGAAATCATGGCAATGGTTGTAAAAATAAGGGAGGTCACAGCCCTTCACCCCACACACACACACCCACTCTGCAGCTGATATTAAATAGCTTTGGTGGGAAAATGCAGACCTTTAAACTCTCTACCAAACTCAATACATTCTGCATTTAACTTCTTCTTTAAAACAGTTAGTGGCGGAAGAATTCAAAACCTGCATATGGCCATGGGGGAAAAAGAAGGCGCTTATACTTAATTAGCTACCAAGCCCAACTTGGATGAAGCATAATAACAACCATTTCTTTGTGCTAACTATCTTTAATGATATGCATTACATGCATTGGCCTGCCGGCTGTCCAGGCTGTTCCAGCTCTCATTTGCTTCAGTCTTCGCTTCTGGCAAAGGGCAACATTGTGGAAAGTCTCCATTTTGACATTTTGCCACTTTGGCAGAGAGAACTCCTAACAGCACGAGTACCCTCTGAACCTCTTCACTATGGTCTCATGCCCACGCGACGGTTGTCCTCCAAGCATGTCACATACTAGATGGATATTCACCGTATGTCTCCAACAGCACTCCAGGTTTTGATTTGTCCTCTCCAGCATAAGTCAGTCAGATATTTTAATCCGATCACTTTCAACTATGCTCTTATATAATTTCCCTGCTTCCAGCCAAGACCCAAGTCAAGCTAATTCAGAATCATAAAAAGGACAGACAGGGCTCTGAGGGAGTAGCTTGTCCATTTTTTTTTTTTTAATCCTCTACTTCATTATGTAATGAAAATATCCTTTAAAAAGTATCTGGATTAAAACATAAGGTTGCTCTATTAAAACATAACATGATCTATTAAAATCCTATTAAAATCGACCTCAGCAAACATGTTGCTGGAGAACCAGGAAGCAAAGGTCTCGTTTGCGCTTTGGAATGGGAAATCACTGAAATCCATTGTTTTACAATACAGCATAAAAGCATGTAGACTCCAGAAAACGAGATACATACATATGGATGAGAACAAAGCACTAGAGTGCACATAACATAAGGAAGACTCAAAGACCACCTTGCCCCAAACACTGAAACTCAGCGCCATCGCTCCTGGCCTCCTGTACAGAGTATTGTTTATAGAAGAAAATGGCCGCTCCACTTGGGAACCAGTAAGGAGTGAGCCTAAGTCATTCTGTTCCTAGCTTTAATCCCCCAGTAACTGTGTACAGATGCCCCACCATGTATGGCTATGAATGTTTCATGACAATACTGGTCTATAATAGCTCTAAATCAGAGGTGACCTAAATGTCTACTAAGGGCACAGTAGATCAACACACTTCATTGTGGCAAAATCACACAACAGAGAACCATACACCAAGGAAATTATCAATCCAGAGTTTTAGCGTGCCTCAGCTTGCAAACAACATGTCGAATGAAAAAGGAAAGTAAGACATGAGAAAACACAGAAAATGTTATAGCAAGAGAGAAGTAAGCAGCAATCACCTGCACTGTTTAGAAACGCCCACATAAATAATAAAAACCTGTAAGAAAGTCAAAGAAACGATGACCACAAAGTCTGAAGCTCTTGAAGTGTGGGAGACAGAGAGGGTCTAATGTGCATTCCGGCTGAGGAAATTCTAGCTTATCTTCTAGGGCCTTAGCAAGCGTTAGTTCTCTTTATTTCATTTTTTCCATGTAGATATTTGACTTTTTATTTCACAGTTTCAAAACTAAACAACAGCAAAAGCCAAAAGTCACTCCCCAAAAAACAAAAGTTTGAACAAAAGCCCTGCTTCGATCCAACCTTTTTATGTTAATTACAAGGCCCTGGAAGGCAGGAAGATTAGGCGGGTTGCCCATCTGTCCTGTGCCCAGATGGCATCTGTGGCTCAGGGGAGTGGCTGTCCTGTACTTAGGCTCTGGAGCTTGGAGACTCCACACCAAATAGAAGTTCTGTTGATACTGCCCTGCCCACAAGAGTTCAGTCTGCTGGTACCATCCAACTGGCCCCTGACCTTTGAAGCTTTGCCATCTCTGTCCTCAGAGTAAGGACTCTTCTGCTTTGGAGGGAATAGCACAGGAGTTGTCTTTCTTCCTGAGTGACATTTTTAGGAACTCTAAATTCTGGACTCTCCAAGGTCTGTCATTGTCCCATCAGGCTTTTCTGTGCTGTTTGCAAACTGGCTCACTCCTCCCTGTGCCTCACTCCTTTAGTAAAAGCCACTCCTTCTCCAGGTTCTTTCAACTCTGTTCTGCAGTTGGGGTCTTGACCCAGGCTCACCAGACAGACCTCAGGCAACACCTACATCTACATGTGAATGCACATCCCCAGTGGTAGCCTTTCTGATGCATTCCACCTGACTTGCCAAAGGCACATAGACAGGATATACTATTTCACTTACATCCTAAAGCCTATGTATTCTGTACTAGTCACTAAGCTTTGTACACAACCTTCCCATGAAGAGAACAAAGCATGAAGTCAGTTATAGATTTGCCCTTTGGCCACTGGAGAAGTCTCTTTGTGAACTCTCTCCCTTGGGATGTCTAACTTATATCATTACTGTAATCAAGTTTCTAAAACATTTTATCTTCTTAAAAAAAAAAATCAGTTGCTGAGAAACACAGAGCCAGACATTATTCAGAAAATAAAATTACGTTAAGAAATTTCACACATGCAGAAGGTCTTAAATTTGATCCCCAGCATTGCAAAAGTAGATGAGCAAACAATCCCCACATAATCATTTGGAAAGGCATCAGATGGGGATGAGAATAAGAATACCCAGGAGTGCTTTCCCAGTTTCTCCAAGCAAGTGGCATTCTTGGATTTTGAAAACATAAGAGGAACTGAATAAAAACAAGAAACCCGTAACTGAAAAGATAAAACCTGGAGAAATAAATGAAAGAGTAACAGTAGAAGTCTAAAGGACCTCCCAAGTGTTCATTGCTTGTTATAGGCAGCTACCCAGCAAGAGAGTTCAATTTCGAGGTAAAATAGCTATCTGTACACTGGCCACTGCAGGGGCTATCAAGTCCAGCTGATGTCCTGCCAGTCAGAGCAACTGACAGAGGAGGGAAGGAGGGAAGAAAGAAGGGAGGGAAGATGGGAGGGAGGGAGGATATATCAAAGGACAAGGTTGAGGGATCAATAACACCATTGTTGCTTGATAAAGCTTCAAGGAACCATCATTTTCTACTTAACTAATATTGTACACAATACATATATATGTGATCTTAAAGGAAGATAAATCATTTAAGCTACCAAATTCCCAATTCTAGGCACAGGAAAACTCCTTTCAAATGGTTGGTCAGGGTAGTCCAAGAAACTCCTAAAACAATATAGATTATTGCTACAACCCATTGTTGCATCTCGGGGATTGGGGGCAGGCCCCTATTGCTGAAGACACCATATACTTAGGATTTCGAATTCAAATGATTTGAGTTGGATCTGACCTGAAGGCTTCTTTCCTGCAGTCTAGCCTCCATGGTTCCAGAAAATATTGTGCAAGCTGCCAAGGGAAAGAAGCAATTAAACAGTCCTACCCAGCTGCCATATCTCTGAATCATGGCAAAGACCGTGGCATGGCAAGATATGCACAAAGGCACAATAAGTAGTAATCATGTGTCAGTGGCAACCGACAGCTGTCACATTTGGAGTTAAGGACCACTCAACAGGAGGGAAACCATGCCTGATCTTAGAAAGCTAGCCAACTTCCCAGTGCTAATGAGAACATGGACCGGGGGGGGGGGGGGGGAGTATGCCCACATACATGTGAACATGCATACACACATGCATGCATACTACATACATATGCACTTGATATATATATCAATACACACATTCCGTAGGCAATTATTCCAGGATGAGAAATTTCAGTTCTCACAGGGTAAAGGTAGAAAACTGAAGTGAGTGGGAATTCTGAGCTAGGTCTCCTGAAAATTAAATTACAGAAGGAAAGACAGAACCTAAGATAGCCCCCATCACCCAGCAGAGGGGAAGCTCAGAAAAGATGAGCAAACACAGCTGTAGGAAACTAAAGCATATTATGTATGAAAACCCAAAACAAGTGTGGTGGTTTGAATATATTTGGACCAGGGAGTGGCACTATTAGGAAGTATGGTCTTACTGGAGTAGGTATGGCCCTGTTGAACGAAGTGTATCACCATGGATGTGGGCTTTAAGACCCTCACCCTAGCTGCCTGGAAGCTAGTCTTCTCCTAGCAGCCTTCAGATGAAGATATAGAACTCTTAGCTCCTCCTGCACCATGCCTGCCTGGATGCTACCATGCTCCCACCTTGATGATAGCTGAACCTCTGAACCTGTAAGCAACCCCAATTAAATATTGTCCTTTGTAAGAGTTGTCTCGGTCATGGTATCTGCTCACAGCAGTAAAACCTTAACTTAGACACAGGATAATTTGATGTTAGACTCATGGACAGCTTTTCTTCAGATAAACTTGCTATAATTCTTCAAGACACCATCTATGTTTAGTTTTCTACCCAAGAAGAACAAAGAAAAAGCATCATGTCTAGAAGAACTAGCCTCTGAAAAGGGAAGATCCTTCTGTCAAGTACACAGCAATAGTTCCAATTTCCTACCCTGTCTGTATGACAGTGTAAACACAAACCTTCAGAGAAGCCCAAATCTTCAGCTGTGTGGAGGTGATGCTATTATCAGGTAAAGCAAAGGAGAAAGGGAACTATTTTCCTCTTGGGAAAGAAAAACCAACAGCAACAGAAAACAACCCTGTGCACAAAGATTAGACTTGCTTCTTGCTGGCCACTTCCAACAGGGTGAATTCATTTGGTTAGATTTCCAGACAATACTAAGTTTTAAAAAGCTTACACTTCCAGATAACTCTTCACCATCGAAGAAAGTCAGGATAGGACAAACAGGTCAGGATCCTGGAGGCAGGAGCTGATGCAGAGGCCATGAAGGGATGGTGCTTACTGGCCTGCTTCCCCTGGCTTGCTCAGCCTCCTTTCTTATAACCACCACCCCAGGGATGGCCCCATCCACGATGGGCTAGACCCTCCCCCATCAATCACTAATTAAGAACATGCCTTACAGCTGCATCTTATATCAATTAAGATTCCCTCCTTTCAGATAACTGTAGTTTGTGTGTCAAGTTAACATAAGACCAGACAGCACAGGCAAGCAAAACGGAAACTGTTGTTACACTTCCTTATCCACCTCCAATCACAGTGCTCATAATAGGTGCTCAGACCTACTAAGATCCATACTGTCCTTCCTCCATAATTTCCTCACCCAGAAATAAACCCTGTCCTAGCAGCCACAGTGACTGAGTTGTTACTCCATTATATTCTCCTTTTCTGTTTTGCTTCAGGCAAACAGTAGACAGACACTAAAAATACTCTCAGGCCAGTGAGTGTCTACTTAATGGAAAATGATCTCTTTCAAAACCAGAATCCAGGTCAAGTCATCATTAAACTTTACCATCGGGGGGAGGTAACAAAGGACACAATCACCCTTTCTGATGGGCAAGGGTAAAATCTGCAGAGCAAACACAGTCAGAAGGTGGATGTTCTCATACCAATCTGGAACTCAGTTCATGACGCGTCCCATGGTATCAGTCTTTCTCACTCTTGTATTACAATGTGACACCAGACTCCTAAAAAAACCTGTTTTATCTAGAATCGAAACACTGGACTAATTGTTTTAGTCACAGAGGAAAGACTAGGGCTAAAATTAGAATGCTGGGCTTGTTAACCGACAACATAGAAACCTTGTAATGATGTATTATCATCAGACCCCATTGATCAGAGTTGACAATGGACATACTTGGTAGTCTCATAGTTGGCTTCATCCCCCTTGCCCTTTATCTGGGAATTCTGACTATTGAACATCCATGCTTTGCCAAGAGTGAAGGGACATAAACCCAAGTCACTAAGTGAACATTTAACAGCATCTACCTGGGCTGTGTGGGCCCTAACTTCTCTCCTCCTCCCAGGGCTCCAGTTTCTCATCAGTTCACTATAACCACAAGAGCTGTATAACACAAACCTGCTGTTTAATTATTAAAACATCCATAGTTTTTTCTACTATGCAAACTCTTGATATAGGAAAATGGCTGAACTCTAAACTCAGAATTAAATCTTGACTCTTCATGTCCATCACTGACTTCCTGCAACCACATTCCTGATATTTCTAAAAGATATCAGTGACATTTCTTTAAAAAACAACCAAACAAACAACCAAACAAATAATAATAACAACAACAAAAACCCACTCAGGTTGGTCATCTCAGGTTGGTCATCTCTGGTTGGTCATCTCTGGTTGGTCATTCCCTAGTCAGATCCTCTGGGCTCAATACCCTCCCCTGCAAGCTGCAGGGAAATGGCTGTTCTATAATAAACATTTTAAAAAGTTGTTAGAAATGCCTTGATTTATTTCTAATCCATGATTATACCAATAGCATCTCCTCAAGCTGCACCCATAGCCAGGATGACTCAAGAAGTTAGATTAAGGAGCCTAACGCCCTACCTCAGGGCAGTTCTTTAGAACACATAGGGACATGATCTCTAGAAGGAATTTCATCAACAACAAACTCAAACAGGCTCCTGAAAAAGGTAGGAATTAAATATAATAAACATCATTTGTTCATTTTCTAGAATCTACCAAAATCATACATGAGTGGAGGAAAAAAAATGTTACTTCCATGTTACCAGGGAAGGCCACTGATGTCTTCCAACACTGACGCATTAGCTTGAGTTTATTTGGGACTTTGACCAAACCATCTAGACAACAGTGATTTACCCAAGTCGTTCCTCTGGTATATTACTATGGGGAAGCCAAATCTGCAAGCTTATTATCATTGCCTCAGGGCTGAGTGCTCTACCTGGTTGGTACAGTCCATCCCAACATCTTCAAGAAGCTTTTACTAACACTTCCCAGATGGCAAAATTGAGGTTTAGGGTAGTTCAGCATTGTGGTTGCCCAAAAGATGATCTCTCCTCAAAATGCAAATGTTTGAACCTAACACTCAATGTGATAGATTGAGAGGTGGGCTGATAGAGGGGTGACTGAGTGCTAAGAGCATAGCCCTCATGAAGGGGATTCGTTGCATCAGAAAATCAGCCTGAGAAGCCAGGCACAGCCATGATTGTAATTCTAGCACTGGGCCTGAGGTAGGAATCCTACTGTACGTTTGAGAGAGCTTGGATTGCATAGTGAGTTTAAGGCTTTCCAGGGCTACATAGTGAAAGCATGGTGGGGGGTAAGGATATGAACCAGGGGAGGGAAAAGGTAAGGAAAGGAAAGGAAAGAAGAGGAAGAAGAGAAAAAAAGAAAAACCCAGGGCACATTCTTGTCTCCCCCCCCCCCCCCCCGCCCCGTCCCGTCCCGTCCCGTCCCCGAGACAGGGTTTCTCTGTGTAGATGTCCTGGAACTCACTCTGTAGACCACGCTGGCCTCGAACTCAGAAATCCGCCTGCCTCTGCCTCCCAAGTGCTGGAATTAAAGGTGTGGGTCACCACTGCCCGGCCTCTTTTTTTTTAACATTTTTAAAAATTGGATTTTTTTAAATTTACATTTCAAATGTTATCTCCTTTCTTGGTCCCTCCCCCAAAACTCTCTAGCCCATCCCCCTTCCCCCTGATTCTATGAGTATTCCTCCCCCCACTCACCCACCCCTGCCTCCCCACCCTCAATTCCCCTACACGGGGGCATCTATTGAGCTTTCATAGGACCAAAGGCCTCTCCTCCCATTGATGCCTGACAAGGCCATCCTCTGCTACATATGCAGCTGGAGCCATGCAGGGCACACTCTTGACTTTTTTCAACTGAAGGAACCAGCCCTCACAAGATATCAAATCTGCTGGTTAAGCCATCTGTGTCTTTCTACCTTCCAGAGATGAAGACAATACATGCCCATTGTCTGTATATTATGTAGTCTAAGGTACTGTATTACAGCATCCCACATAGACTAAGATAAGTATCTTGTGAAAACATACGGTGTGGAAATGTAATACAATCAGAATTCAGATCTGGCTCATCTGACACAGGCCAATGGATCTAACCAGGACCCCAGATTGCCTCTGCTATGTAAATCATGAAGACAAGGAATCTAACAGGTGCTTGGTGACTTCCCAGTTGACTCTAAGGGGACACAATTGATCCCTATCACATCCTCTCACAGTCTTCTGAGTTCAGCCACTGTTCTAGCAGGTCATTCTATGCACCTCAGGTTGATTTTATACTTTCCTGCCTCCATAACAATTTTAAATGTATAGGAGCCCAGACAGCACACGTTCTAGGCATTTTGAAAGTCTTCTATCAAAGGGGGAATGATAGACAAAGAAATGTCCAGCCCTCATCTGACAATAGACAACTCTGAAGATATCATACATGCTTCTCTAAAGCTCTGCTGAGCCCAGAGTCTGTTACTAGCAGCATCAACCCAGATAACAACTACTGCATAGGCTATTTCTCCTTTCTAGCCATGTACCCCATTCCATCATTCATACTTCTGGGTATTTAACTCCAAAATAAACTGCTTGTACCCACGGTCTTCATCTCGATTTGGGAAAACAAACTAAGTCATCTAACTTTATGGCCTGATGAAAGATGATAGCTCTCCTAAGTCCCTCGCTTTATATACCATATATGGATTTTCAATAATATTCTACTCATTTACCCCCAAGTGAATTTCATCAAGGCAGGTATTCCAGGAGTCTTCCGCCATTATAGAGAATGTGAAAAAATTGGGACAGCTCTTCTACTTAAAGGTTCTGGGGTGTGCACGACTAGATTCACATTTCTATCTATGATTGCAAAGTACTGTCTCCTTAAGACCTGTTCTACTGCCTGGTCTACACAAAAGGTTGGCATGATTCTATATCAAACTATCTAGAAATGGGTCTAGGAAAATGGCTCAGTGGGTATCTTAGTTAGGGTTTCTATTGCTGTTACAGAACATCATGACTAAAATCAACTTGAGGAAGAAGGGGTATATTATACTTCCAGGTAACAGTCTATCCAGAGGGAGGTCAAAGCAAAACTCAAGCAGGGCAGGAGCATGGAGGCAGGAGCTGATACAGAAGCCATGGAGGAGTGCTACTTACTGGCTTGCTTCTTAAGGCTTGTTCAGAATGATTTTTTATGCAACCCAAGACCACCTGCCCAGGAATGGCACCATCTATAAAGGGCTGGGCCCTCCCACATCAATCACTAATTAAGACAATGTCCTACAAGCTTGCCCACAGACCAATCTGGTTGGGACATTTTTCTCTTGAAGTTCACTCTGCCCAAATGATTCTAGCTTAGGTCAAGTTGATAAAAACTAACCAGGACAATAGAGTCCTGTTAACCATAACCTTTCCTTTCTTGTTCGTCTCCCAAGTCTCATGTAATACCACAATACAAAATATCCCAACTTTTAAAACTCTACAGTCCTTAAAAATTCAAATACTTTAAAACTTGAGTGTCTTTAAAACATTCAAAATCTCTTTGAAAGTTCAATACTTCTCAAATATATCCAAAGTCTCTCTAAGATATCCCAAATCTCTCTAAGATATCTAAAATTCTAAAATCTCTATTAAAAGTCCCAATGTCTTTAAATGGTGAACTTCTGTAAAAAAATAAAAATAAAAATAAAAACGTTATGTACTTTCTTGTTACAAGAGGGAAGAATGGGGCATAGTAACAATCAAATTTTAAAAAAAGAATCAACAGTGTAAGAAATTGGGTGCTTGATGCCTGGGACTCACTCATAATCCTCTGAGCTCCAAAGAGCTGCATTGCTCCATTTTCAGCATACACAACTTGTTTCCTAGGCTCAAGCCAGCTCTATACCACACCTGCAACTGTCCGTGGTGGGGTTGCTATGAAGAGTGTCCTGAACCCCAGAAAAGCCTCTTAGATCTACACTTCTCTATAGACAGCCCTGACCCACAATACATTTCAGGCACATACTCTGCTTCCTCGAGGTCAGTGACAACTCTGTGACTCTTCTCCAATCAGATATGGATGCTTTAATATACAGATATGCACAGTGAGATGAAAGACTCTTTTCTTTCTCAGATGTAAACATTGTATATCTGCCTACGTGCAGTCTTATTTTATGACCTGGGAGAGACTGGTCCATTCCTAAGATGGCAAAAGGTACAACAAGAACCTACCAAATCTAGCCATACCTCCTCCAATTGGCCTGGACACCCCACGGGTCAATATTCCTTCACCTCAACCCAAAACAGGGTACTAAGGAGTTAGACTACCTCTATAGCCTGCTGACACTGTACAAACCAACCAACCCAATTGTCCATCCTACTCTGCCTTACCTTTCCTGCAGAGAACCCTTTTCTGAAGATCACACGTCCAACTTTCCCATGCAGCTGTCTTCTCCTGGATACCCTGGATAGCATGCTCCTGACTCCTGTGTCTTTACTTGACTGACCATCTCATCTAAGAATAGGCTACTGGGCCACCTGCTCTGCTTCTATTCACTGTTGACACCCTCAGCCTAAGACCCACTCCCACCCCCAGCCCCACCCCCCAGCCCCTAGCGCATGAGTGGTTAGTCTCAGCCACAGCTGACTGTTTATCAGAAGAACTTAGACCACTTTTTCATACAACTGCGGATCCCTGGCTGTTACCTCAGGCCATAAATTCCCCTCTGACGATGGGTTATAAGGGTCAGCAGCTCTTAGAAACTTGACACATGCTTGTGATGGATAGTGAGAGGTAAGAACCTCTGCCTGAAAACAAGTGTCAGAGCACAGCATCCAACCTGGCAAAAGACCCCATAGGACATGTTCAAGACAAAGGGGCTAGAAATATAGCTCAGTTAGTAGAATGCTTGCTTGCCTAAGATACACAAAGCCCTGGTTTGATCTCTAACACCATATATATATGATAATGCACACCTGTAATTCCTGAACTAGAGAGATGGACGCATAAGGGTCCGAAGTTCAAGGTTAAAGTCATTCTAAGCTACATAGTAAGTTTGAGGTCAACCTGGGCTACATGAAACCTGACTGGGGGGGGGGAGACAAATTGCTATAGAATCTTCCAAAATACAGCAAAGATTCCACTGAGAAGTGAGCCCAACCCACCACAAAAGGGGGAAAAGTCACTCCTGGCCTCATCTGAAAAGTCAAACCTACAGACTCATCTCTTTCTGAGACTACTAAGGGCCTAATCTCACTCCAATCAGTATTAATGCTCCATGCACATCTTGTCTACCCAAAATTCATTTCATGTCTGTTGGCAGTCATGATGCCACAGAACGCCACTTTTCTGTAGAACCTGTGGCAACCTGTAGTACTAAAGGAAATCTCAGGGGAGTACCATGGTTCTCCAAAAGCAGTAGGTCTGTAAAATACAAGATAGTAAGACCCAGGAGCTAGGCAGACCTGTGAGCATCAGCAAAGAAAGTGAAGAGGGCAGACGGTTTTGAAGGTATCCAGTGGCCAGCCTGAAAGCAGAACACGTTGGAGGCCTATCCCAGGATAATTATAATCAGAGTGACAGACAACGAGGCAAAGAATAATGGAGAAGCAGGTACAGGATGGAGCACTAGTGAGGTAGACTGGTACATAGTGGTAAACTGCTTGGATTAACCCTGGCTCTCAGTCATGTTGGGTGTAAGAAGAGAGGAAAAAAAATCTAATCTCTAGGCCTCAGTTTCCTCGTTTATGGAATGGGAATAGTATTTTCCCACCCAGAGGATCATTCTGAGGAGTAAGTGAGGAAATGTGCATAGAATCTATCTCCCAGTCAGATGCTGGCTGGATTAGTTTAAAATGGAGGCCCAGTAGACACATCCAAGGGAAACAGGGCAGGGAAAGGGCCAATAACCAGACAGAGCCGGCTGGGTCTGCAGCACTAGTCTGAGAACCTAAGGCACTATGGCCGGGAACACTCTGTCCTAGCTGTTTCGTAAAAGCAGTGTTGTTTTCCAAGCCCTGTACAGCCTGAGCAGCCAGGGGCCTTAGCTGCACAAGACCAAGGAACCCAGCGTGGATCACTGGATCAACACTGTTCAAGTTCAGAGACAATTATTTCTCCATATTTCCCTCCCAGAGGGGCCTCACCTTCCAAAATTACTTCTTTTTTAAACACTATCCCTAGTCTTTTCTGCTTAGAGTTTCAGGCTGCTGCCTCTCTTCCATCTCTTTCGTATTTTATTAAGTGTCCCCCAGACCTTCCTTCTTGACCCTTCAAACAGGCAGCCCACAAAGGCGTTCTTCCCCTCTCCTTCTCTTCCTCTCCGCCCTCCCCACCCTCCCCCAACAGCCGGGTCCTATAATCTTCCAACTCTATCTCATAAAGCCTTCATTCAGGGATCCTCATACATATTTTCATGCTAATAACACCCACCCTTCTCCCTGGAAAGTTCCCATGATGGGGCCTTAAGTGCTCAGTGTACAGCGAGGTTTCACATTAAGAGTTTGCACAGCACCTTCTGTCGCAGCTCTTCAGACCTATGTCATTAAGGAGGATGCTATGCCTTCTCTGTAGGGAAAAATAAAAACATTGCTCTATACAAGCCTGTTTCTGAATTTCCTGGGTCTCCCCCCCCCCCGTCCCATCCCTTGGGAGGCTAACAAACCCATTGGATCAGCTTTCCTGGTGAGACCGCTCCCTGTTTTCCTCATGGCAGAGAGAAATCTAGTCTTCCAACACATATGGAGACATTTCAGGACAGAGATTGAATATTTAAGCCCCACCCCCAGCTGTCTCACAAAACCCAAGGAGAGGCCAACCAAGAGCATACAATGGAGCCATCTAAGAGCACTGTGTAGCTGAAGATCAACAGGCCCAAGGACTAGAAAAGGCAGAGGAGAAGGTGACTATCCACCAGCAGAACTGTTCCCACCCATGCTGCCGTGGGTTAGGCTATGTTCCTTCTCTGCAAAAAGGAACTAAGAGGACAATCTGAACATCCATCGTGGTCAGCTGCACTCCCTAGCTAACCAGTACTGGAAGGTTATTTCCCTTTTATGGAGATATTAATTCACAGGATATTCTTAAAACTAGAAGAGACCTCAAGAATGATCTCTCCAACGGCCTCATCTTACAGATAAAGAAACTAAGCTTCTGATAAATAAATACACCAGGGAGGGGAGGAAGATCATCAGGACTAGACAGAAAGCTTCTTCTCTCTGCATTTTTCCCACACACCACATTATTCTCTGTCTTCACTGTGGTTATTTACAGAATGCATATTTTCAAAGGCTTATTTATTTTTATTTTGCATGTGTGGATATTTTGCCTACACGCATGTCTGTGCAGCATGTGCATGCAGTGCCTAAAGAGACTGGTAGACAGAATCAAACCCCCTGGGACAGGAGTTATAGATGGTTGTGAGCTGCCATGTGGTTGTTGGGAATTGAACTCAGGACCTCTGGAAGAGCAGTGAGTGCTCTTAACCACTGAACCATTTCTCTGTCCCAGAATGTATCTTTTAAAAAACTAAACATGATCAAGAACTGAAAGGGAACAGTATTGGGTTTTGCTTTTCTTTAAAAAATAATTATATACAAGTGTTTTTAGAAGTAACCGACATGCCTGAATTGTTTCAGACAATAAGAAAGCATTTCTGAAAAGGAAGTTATTTAGCTGTGCGGGGGGATAAAGTCAGGCGACCTAGAAAGTCCAAGGTGGGAGGTTTGTGTATTAGGGGTTGAACACCAGATCATGCAGAGAAGAATGGGGCTGAAAAAACACACATGAAAGGGGCTTGGAAATGAGAAAGCAGGGCAGACAAGACACCCGGGGCACACTAAATGGTACACTGAATGATAAAGTATAGAGGTTCTTAATGCTACTGATTTTATACTAAGGGCACTGAGATGATAACTTCTATGAGCAGGTGACTTGCATATTTTCTCATTCAGTCACCATAAAACCATATCATATGCCATGCTAAGCAGTCTGTTTTCTGGTAGAGCTAAGGTTTGAACCCCACAGGCCCTAAAGGCTGTTCCAAGCATAGGACAGCTTATAAGGGATAGCAGGCGTTTGCCAAAGCTCCTAAGATACAGCTCCTAACACGTGCTTATATCTCTCTATAGGTCTGTGACATTTGGCCACTTAAAAAAGGTCACACCCCTCAAGCCCCTCCTCAGGTAGAGGCGTGGCCACACCCTCAAACCCTTCCTCAGATAGAGGCGTGGTCATGCCCCTCAACTAGCATAGCAACATAGCCTCAACATCCCCATGTTAATGAGACACCTAGAGGCTTAGCCACGCCCCTTCCCAGTTACTATTTCTACCTTGCCCCTCCCTAAGGGAGCAGTACGGTCACGCCCACACCACTCTCCACAATGATTATAATAAACGACTTAGAACTATGGACTGTCTCTATTCATCTTCATCTGCTGTGGGAAACAATGGAACCGGCTTTCACCTAATGAGCCACATCTACCCTCCTGGTAAAGCTGTCTCAGTGTTCCCAGCCGCAGCAGACTTCCACCAAGCCAAAGCAGCAAGCTAGTGCCCAAGTTGCCCACCTGGTCACGGTGGGGACCCCAGCTGCACTCCTTCTCCCCTTTTGGCTCAGGTTCTATCTAGCCTGTGGGCCCCATTCTGTTCCCAGATCTCCGGGCTTCTCACACAGCCTGTCTGGCCGCCTGTGTAAGAGCACAGGGTCATTTCCCGAATGTCCTGACTCTCTCAGGGTGGACACGTAGGACCTCACTCTATCCTGAGTTGGTTGGATCCAACAATCATATGCTGGTTTTTTTGTTTTGTTTTTGTTTTTTTGTTTGTTTGGGTTTTTGTTTGTTTGGGTTTTTGTTTGTTTGTTTTGGCCACTTTACAACTGAGAAATTAGGACTCACAGACACTGCTTATGGACAAACCTAAAAATGAATGAAAGCAATTCAAGAATAACATCAAAACCCATCCAATGGTCTGTAACTTCTTTTCCAATAGAAATAATAACATGTTTTGGTTAGGGCTTTAACTAGAGAGCTACATTTAAAACCCTATTTTCGACTTGTCATATTGATTCATCTAACGTCACAAGCCAGGAATGCTCTATTCTCCTCACCTTGCTCTGGGTCTTACATTCTCATTTTTAAGAACTACAAGAACTTGAATTTTTGTTTAGTTCCAATCAAATCAAAATGATTTAAGAGGCCCTTTAATGTGCCCACATGATGAGAAGGGCTCATGCCTCAGTTCCAAAGCTAGACTATGAGACTCTTCATTGAGATTCTGGATTCTAGAAACTAGAATGTATGCTTCCCGCATGATTTGAACTGGCATTTAGATTCATTTTCAAAAATGATAGAAAATATTTCAACTTAATTTCTTCATTCCTGTCTTCTTATTAAGTAAAATATTTCCAGTATAATTGAGCTCAGCCTTTGTTATTTTTCTATTGCTGTAAAAAGATACCATGACCAAAGCAACTTTAAAAAAAAAAAAAAAGGCATTTAATTAGGAGCTTGTTTACAATTTCACAGGGTGAATTATGACCATCATGGCTAGGAGCATGGCAGCAGGCAGGCAGGCATGACACAGTAGCAGTAGCTAAGAGCTTATATATTAAGACAACAACCAGAGTCAGAAAAAGAAAGAATTAACTGAAAATGTCATGGACTCCTAAAACCTCAAAGCCTACCCCTGATAACACAGCTCCTCCAACAAGGCCACACCTTCTAATCCTTCCCAAACAGTTTCACCAACTATGGAACAAGCTTTCACATGTATGAGCCTAGGAGGGCCAGTCTCATTCAAACCATCACAAGTTCCAAAAGTCCAGACAGTTTATCTCTTAAAGAATGGATCATTAGATATACCCATACTGAGGAATTAACAATGAACTGACTAAAAGTTCACATTCTTTGGCTAATGTCCGTTCCAGGGGAAATGATTAGATATATATCAACTCCTTTAGGGGGTATATTTTGCCTTCTATTATGATTATATCACAAATGGAAATTAACCACTTCCTACAGATGACTACAAAGCTCTGTAAGCCTTAAGAAACTGCAATATTGAAATAGCTAATGCCATTTTGCAAGTCCTAAGATGACAAGAATTGAACTGTTTCCAGAAGATTTTAACAGATTAAATTGATTCCAATATATTGCTTATGATTTTAAACAACAGCAAAAAGGACAGGAAGAGATTGAAGAGGAAAGAAAAATCTCAAATTGCCAAAAAAGGAGTTTTCTCAGCAAGATTATTTTTGTCAAGTTTTTTTTTCCCCCTCCAAACCGGAATTCACATTTTATTCAAAAGAAATGATAAACAACCCGTTCTAAGGTGTTATTTTTAGATGTTTTTAATTTGCTGTATCTAATACACAACTTAAACTGTTTCCATGTAGGGCGTGACAGTGCCTGAAAACAAACAGTCTCCTGTTCCCTTTAAGGTGGGTGGATCAAAGACTGTCTAGGCAGATAAGAGGGCTACAGAGGCTGTGTGGTTCCGGCTGCTCAGACAAGGAAAGGGAAGGCTCTGGGAATCCTGGCCATGAAGAATTTCTTGCCTAATACGCCAAAACAATTGTTGGTAAATGCTGCCTGAGGTTTGCTACATTTCACATCTCAGTCTTCAAAGCCCATAGAAATGAAAGCTACCCGGGCAAGGTTTTGAAACTCAAGTTGCATGTATTCTTGGCCAAGCCTAGCAGCCCGGTTCCTAGGATAAGGATGGGGAGAGCCAGACTGTTGAAATGACTTACCATGATTTCTTCATCACTCGAACTCTTTAGAGAAGACGTTTAAAAGCAATTTTCCAGCTGGGTGTCGTGTCACATGCCTGTAGCCCTAGCACTAGGGAGGCAGAGGCAGTGGGATGGGTACAAGTTCAAGGCCACCCACCCTGGTCTACATAGTGAGTTCCATGCCAGCCTGGAATTGGTTGCAATGCCCTGTTTCACATGACACTCCCACACATTCCCCCCAAAAAAGAGTTTTTTAAAAATAGGTTTGAAATAAAACTCAAATGCTTTGTGTTTTCATAGCCAAGGCCTAATGTACTCTCATTGTGGATACTGAACCCTAGCCTTTTCATTTGTTGAAGTTGAGTGCCCTTTTCACAACAGTGGTAGCTGACATCCACAACCAAGGTATTACAGTATTCACAAGAGGCAGATCACAGCTTTGTTAGCACAGAGGAGCTTCAAAGTTGATTTAACGTTCTTGCTTGTTTGCCTAGCTTTTATGATAGTGCCCTCATAAATCTGAGCCGACCTTGACTTTTCATAATACAACTACAGATAACCATTCTGAGATCTTTGATATGACCCAGGAGTGATCCACACCACCACCCACATCCCACACCCACTAGCCCCTGGGCTGCCTTCATGTCTGAGAAATAGCATGAAAAGTTATCAGAGATAAAAATCAAAGCTAAGAGAAAAAAAACTAAGTAAACTTTTTTTGGTTTTAAACCTTTACATTGCTGTACACAAAGCAGGTGTGTGGTTTGAATGAAAATGGCCTCCATATTGAATTCTTGATCACCAGTGGATGAAATTGTTTGGGAAGGATTAGGAGGTGAGGCCTTGTTGGAGGAGATATGTCACTGGGCGGTGGGGGTGAGTTTTGAGGCTTTAAAAGCTCAAGAAATTTCCAGTTAGCTCTCTATTTCATGCTTCTGGGTCAATGTGGATCCTACTTTCAGACCTGAAACTCCCTCCTTATTTTCCCTTCACTGGGTCAGTCTTAACCTCCTCTCTCCTTCCCCACCAAAAAAAAAAAAAAGAATCTGTGTACAGCTTTAAGTTGTACATATACACAACTCATTATCTAATTTTTTTGGTTTTTTCACTCAAACCAATTACTTTTTTAACTTCAAGAGATGTATTTGTCAAGGGAAGCATATCCCCAATGACAGATAGAAACCAGTATCACTTTCCAGAATTAAATCAAGCAAACACATAACCATCAAACTTTTAAAATCTGTATCTGTTAGAAAACAAAAAAAAAAAACAAAAGAACCACTGGGATGGAAGAAATCTTGAAAATTTGTGAACTCAAATGATGCGTGACCCTAACCTCACTGGACACATAGTTCTGTAGAAAGTGGGGTGGGAACAAATTGAAAATTACAGGACAGACACAATATCAGGAGCTGGGGAAATATGAGCGCTCTTTATGGAGAGGCCATGACCATGAAACCGCATGCTTCTATAAAAACACCACTCTTCCAGGGAGATCTGTATTTATGTTGGTCCTCTCTCATGCTGCCCGCTGTTTGTTACCCATCAAAGCATAATTCTCCATAGCCTCCAAGGAAAGAGGTATCACCCATAACCCTAGGACCTTACTCTTCTCAGGTGAGATGCCTATCAGCTTGGCCTCAGACAAAGGACCTGGAAGGGTCTGCTTGTGGTATAAAGGTCTTCCCAAAATTCATACACTGAAATCCTACTCCCCATCCCCACCAAGGTGACAGTACAGGGAAGTGGCTAGTTGGCCACTTTTAAGGCATGGAGGCAGAGCCTCCTGAAAGGTGCCCTTTGAGCAGGGCTCACTGGTACCCTTTGTGTCAACACCATAGCCTCCAGATATACTCAGCAGTTTTCTGTCAAGTCTTTAGCGTTTTGTTATCATCAGTGTGGAAAATGCCCGTGAGGGATAGCATACTCTCGCCTGTGTTCCAAAAAGCATAGATCCTAAATAGTAAAGCAAAAGCTGGTCTTACGTCCTCATTGTCAGAAAGACAAAAAGAGGCCTGGAGAAAAGGGGAGGCTTTCTAGAACTCACTGAGTTGTACCCGGTAGAGTCAGAGCTAAAGCCCAGATCTCTTAGCCCACGGTCCAGTTGTTAAGGTCAGGATCTTATGAGAAGTTGGTGGAGGAGAGGAGTGTCTGAAATCTCAGCACTTGGCATACTGAGGCAGGAGGATCCCGTGTTGGAGGCTACATGGATGTCTGAGAAGGAAAAATTGCTTTCTGAGGGCAGACAACTTCTGCCCTCTCTTGAATCTCCTTCACAACCCATAGATTAGAAGTCTGAGGACTGCCCCTGGAATTCAAGTTGGAAACCTAATCTCAAAGTCAATCGCTAATGTCAATTGGGACCTTTGAGAGGCAAAGAAGGTTAAGCGAGGTCACCATGCAGGTGCCACCACACCAGGCCCTGGGTCAGTGAAAGAACTTCCTATGACCTCCATTTTCAGTCATGGGACCTCTTGTGAAAATAATTCCTTTGCTTTTGGTGGGTCAGGGGAAGGGGATTTGAAAGCCATCCTTGTTGCACTTGCCTGTGTTACTTTAGACACACACACACACACACACACACACAAAATCAGAGAAGAGGAAAGTGAAAACATATTGCTGTTTGAAGAAAGAAGGAAAGAAGTGCATATCATTAGATTTAACAGAAACAAAAGAGAAATGGAAAATTTCAGGCAAGTCCACAACCGTGATCCCTCAGTGTCATCCGGACATTTGATTTCGTGATTGACTTTGAACTCATTATAGAAACTGCAGAAAAGGAAACCGATGGCAGAAATCTCCATTTACACTTGAAGTTATGTCTTAAAGGTGAGCTAGAGTTACAAATTTCTCATTTTTTTTTTTCCTTGCTCTTTAGCATCAGAAGCCTCTTCGGGACAGAGCAGAGGAGCCTCTCTGCGACCTCAGGACTTGTCTATCCCAGGTGTTTTCAGGTGCAACTCAGAGCAGCAGCAAAACCCTGCCTGCCTGTGTGCATCCAAAGTGCTCTCGGTGGCCTTTCCAGGCTCCACAGCGGGACTCCGGGGCTGGACCCCACCTAGCAAGCAGGTTTTATGTTGCCTGTTTATTTATTTTTTTCTTAGCTTGATTGTGTCTCTCTATTTGAAGATAAAAGATTTCCTCTCAAAATCTGTCTTTCTGGCAGTCTGCACAAAGACCTGGACAGAGGAGAGGCAGGGTTTAGATCGGAGAGCTATGTACAGATATGGAGGCTCTGTCTGGGAATGCTGGGATAGCGAAAGACGTTGGTTCCACACCTTGCATACCAATAACTCAGACACACAAGTGTGAAAGCAAGATAAAAGAAGTGTGTGTCACTATAAATCGGTTTTCAAGTTTACCATACTTGCTTTACCCGTATCATTTTGGCAGTGTCCAACTCATGTTTCACATTTGCCCGTGAGTTCTCAACAGTGATAACACACACTCACGAGATTCCCGGGAGATGAGAAAACAAACCTAAAGCTCATTTCCAAATGAAGTGAGATTTCTGCAAATATTCAAATAAGTAACTAATGAGGATACATAAATAAACCTGGTTTCCTGGCTTTCTCGAAGAGTAGAAAACTAACTCAAACTTTGTGCACACGTATTTTATCTGCGGTTGAGTTCTGAGTCTGTTTGTGCCTGCTTATCCCCCGCACTAAGTTAAATTGCACTTACTCATTAGCTGCCATACCGGTTTTTAAACTGTGAAAGATGTAAAAATCACCTAGAGAGAATATTAAAATTCAGACTCCAGGGCCCCACCCTCAAGGAGGCCAATGGGGTTGCATTTCCAGTTTCCCCCAGATGATGCTCAGCTGCAGATCTCAGGACCACACTCAGAGAGCTGCCCTACACCACAGGGCAGAGCCCTGCTTATAAATGATGACCTGCTCTGCTTGCTGTCTTGAGGTCAAGAGCTCTGAACACACCTTAGGAAAACTGCAACTCCTTTACTTACTCTTTTTATTTTATTTATTTATTTATTTATTTATTTATTTATTTGAGACAGGGTTTCTCTGTATAGCCCTGGCTGTCCTGGAACCCACTCTGTAGACCAGGCTGGCCTCGAAATCGGAAATCCACCTGCCTCTGCCTCCCAAGTGCTGGGATTCAAGGCATGCACCACCACTGCCCGGCTATTCTTTACTTACTCTTAACATTACGGCAGTTGCTGGTTTCCTACTCTGTCTCTAGCTATGCTAGGATAATGAAGAAAACTATACAAACATCTGTTTCAATGAATTTCTACCAACAATAAATGAGAACACTGAATCCATATAGTAAGGGCTTGGAAGATGATGGCTTACACATTCTTTCCAACCCCATCAGTTCAAAGTCAGGGTCTTCCTTTCATTTCTCCCTTAGGACCCCACCACCTTCGGAAGCTGTGCTCCATACATAACAGATACTTGAATAAATGTTCTCTGAAGGAACAAATGAAGACACAACTGAATGCATATTCAAACATCATAGATCAAATGCAGGCTTGGGCTACAGTCATAAAAGTCTTTTAAACCCAGCACAAAGCCACATTAAAATTTGGTCATTTCTCTCTCAGAGTATAAACTCAGTGGTGATTGGTAAATACAGTAATTCCCCTGTGGGGTATTAATAGGCAGCCTTTATGCACACTTACTAGATGCCAGGCACTGTTCCCTGCGCTCTGTGTCTATAAAAACCTAGAATAGAGTCTCTGTTAATGATAAACCTCAGATTGATATAACAGTTAGAATATTGCATATGGCTGTTCTGGTAGAGAGTCAAAAAATGGTGACTTCTGTGCACAAAGATATTTTCTCTCAGGAAAGAAGGAAGAAAGGAAAGGGAGGGAGGAGGGAGGGAAGAAGGAGAGAGGGTGGGGAGGAAACCTTAAAGAAGGCAGGTCAAGGCTTGGTGATTGCATGACTCAGCAAGGCTTGTAAGGCCTTAGGTCCTTCTACCTCTGTGCCACAAGCCTGGCACAGGGTTTATCTGAAAATTGCCTCAGAATCCAGCCGGATTACACCGAGCTATGCCCTCCTATCTGTTCTACAGGCAGTGTAGATAAACTAAGTAGCAAAGACATCAGCAGCTCACCCCCACCCCCTCGGTCTAAGAAGCCTTCCTGGAAGTCCCACAGAACACTCTAATCTGCCAGAGCCTGGTCACAGGGCCACGCCCGGCTCAAGAGAAATGTGAGCTTTGAGCTGATTTCCTGGCCGCCCCAGAAATCAGCTTCTGTTAGAAAGAGGGGAGAGACTTAGCTGTCTCTAGGAGCTGTGTCCCAGCTCCCAGGCAGTCTTCATTCTCGGCTCCCCGGTGTACAGCGGACCACAGGTTATGCATTTGTTAAACCAGCCTCTGGGAGTGTACGTTTCAACTCCTCCGTTTTTCCTATCACATACTCTGTTGGGGTAAAACATGAAATTTCAGCACAGCTCAGCTTTGGAGAAAGCAGCTGGGCTGGCAGCAGGGCCACACGCTGAGCAGATGCTTAGTGTAAAATTGGGTCTCGCACGCTGTGATGATGCTGGCGGTAGCGTTAAAAATAAACGTCTCCCCACACTCTCTGCGTGGTGATTATAGTATTCAGCCCTGGGAGCACAGGGGGTGGTGAGCAGAGGAGAAAGAGCACAGGGTGACACCTCCTTCAAGGGACTCTGGTGGCATGCTCTCTCCTGCCCTTTCTCTTTTCCAGCCTCACACCATGCATGCTGGAACACCGCTGTCATTTTTACTTAGCTTTCCTAAGCTAAATAGTAAGGCGGTTTTGTGGGAATCTCCAGCGACAGCTTTCCCAAATGGGCATGCACCAAGCCATCAGCTAACCTGGATCTGCTCTTTCTCCGATCCTAGAGACTCAGAAACCAACAAGAGACTCAGAAACCAACAAAAACAACTCCTTTACACAAAAAGCTTGGAAAGGACCGAGTTCTGAAGCGATAGGGTCTGGGTGTCCTTTGGGTCTGTAGACAGTTTCCCAGCAAGGTTTCAGGTTACGTAGTTAAGCTTTTGTAATTACAACAACAGAGAGACAGTCACCTTTAGAATGGGGAGCTGTAGCACCCTTAACACTGTGTGAAAGCTGTGTGAAAACCAGTGGCATTACCAGGAGCCTCACATTGCAGCTGGGGTGAGGGTGTGGATGGGAGTGTTGTGCAAAGCAGTTCTGTTGGAGGAAGGCAGCCAGGCAGCCCTGTCTTCAGAAAGGCAGCCTGTCTTCAGAAAGGCAACCCTGTCTTCAGAAAGGCAGCCTGTCTTCAGAAAGGCAGCCCTGTCTTCAGAAAGGTAGCACATTACACCTGTGTGAAACTGGTTTCTTTTTTCTCTAAGGAAACTCCACAGGCACACTTCCAATTCAGCTGACGGAAAAAGTCACTGTTGAGTGGATTTACTTGCGGAGCTTTGAGGGAGTGGGGTAGATAGTGCAGCACAATTTGTAGGGGTCAGGGACAAAAGACACAGGCTGTATAGACGAATGGGTGAATCCACTTAGAGGCTTAAACTGTTCTCTGATTCCCCTTTATGGAATTTGGTGGAGCAGAACTGAGGGTGGGGGTTATCTCAATCCAGCCACAGGACACCCTGGAAACTGTTGGCTCCTGTCTGACATGTCTCCTGTCTTAATAAACCAGGATCTCTTTTCAATCTCAAAAATTGGTTTTTCAGGTTTTGTTTGTTTACTGCTTTTGTTTTTAGACAAGCTCTTATGATTCACAGGCTAGCCTCAAATGACTTTGGACTTCTGATCCCCCTGCCTCCACCTCCTTGAGTGCTGGAATTACAGGAATGTCCCAGGAGATTCTAATTCCTGGGGATCAAACTCAGGGCTTTATGCATTTGAAGCAAGCCATCTGCCGAGACACATCCCCAGCCCTGGGAATGATTTAGCCCATTACACTTGAGTTTTGCATATAATGATATCCTATCTAATAAACGTCAATTTTATCAAAAGTTCCATTACGGTAAAAAGGATCCTTTCAAACTGAGCATCTGGTAGCAGGTGTGGTACAGATCAACCTGTGTTAATGGCTTCCTCATTATGTGGAGTGGATAGAATTGTGTAGAAAAGCAAGGAATGGTTAGAATTTTGAACAGTCGAGGTAGCTTAG
Source organism: Rhynchomys soricoides (assembly GCA_019843965.1). Taxonomy (NCBI): domain Eukaryota; kingdom Metazoa; phylum Chordata; class Mammalia; order Rodentia; family Muridae; genus Rhynchomys; species Rhynchomys soricoides. The sequence goes on along the minus strand of JADRCH010000005.1, from coordinate 28,214,778 downwards.
TTGATGGGAGACATGGAAAAATGTGCTGTAAGGGTGGAGGAGACCAGCTGAAATACAAGCAAGCAGACAGTGTGTACACTATTGCTTCTCTCTGCTCTTGGCTGTAGATGTGGTACAACTAGCAGCCGAGTTCCTGCCTTAACTGCCCTCAGTAATGAACTGTAATCTAGAATCCTAAGACAAATAAGCCTTTGTACATCCTAGGCTGTCGTTTAACAGGGTATTTTATCACAATAGCAGAACAGCGACCTTAAATTCTAGAGAGAAAAACAAGACTGTGTATCCAACACCCTTGCTTGTGATAACTAAGGATTGTTACACAGGAAAGTCAAGATACTCCTGAAACCTACCCACTATCTTTCTAAGACTCTGCTTTACTCCTTCCAAAGAATCGGTAAAAGTTGAAATAATAATAATGATAATAATAATAATAATAATAATAATAATAATAATAATAGAAAGTGAGGGTTCAGGGACAGAGAGGACCCCCAAAAGTTTCAGGCAACCCACTCTAAAAAAAAAAAAAAATGGCCATGCTACCTTAGAGATGCACATATTTGGAGCTTTTATTCTACTGTATTTGTTCTATCTCATTAGGTAGTGTGTGAATATGTGTGTGTGTATGTGTGTTGTGTGCATATATGTGTGGGTGTATCATGTTTGCTGTCTTGTTTTGCTGGTCACTCCCAAATATACCAGTTGTTTTGGTGGTGGTGGTGGTGGTGGTGGTGTTTGTCTGTGTGTGTTATGTGTGTGTGTGTGTGCGTGTGTGTGCACATACTCATGTCTATGTGCATGCGTAAGCTGGAGGTTAACGTCAGTACCATTTCTCACGTCCCTTGTTTTGTTTTGAGATATGGTCTCACATCAGCCTGGAACCTGACAAATAGGATGGGCTGGCTAACCAGCAAACCCCAGGGTTCTGCCTGCCTCTGAGGCCTCCCAGCACTAGGATGACAAGCTCGCATTACCAATCCCAGATATTTTATGTGGATTCTAGGGGATTGAACTGGGGTCTCCAGGCTTACAGAGAATAATTTTATCAACCAAACTATCACCCTAGTCCAGGACCCCAGTTCTGAAAATGGAGTTAAAGGGACTCTCAAGTGTTATGAAGACTAGGAAGAAAAGAACTTGGGAAGGCAGCTGGGGACCCAGAAATCCTCCACAGCATTACATTCTGCACCTAAGGTACAGTTATTAAGCTATATAATATGACTAAGATATTCACTACTACAAATATAAGCAAGCACGTATTACAAAATAGCATTTAAGTGTCAAACCTTCATCTCATATTTTTTGTAGTCTTCTTTGTAAGATGTTATGCACATCTGGAGAGGAAAAGCACAGTCCAAGAAAACTGGGGGTGGTTAAGACCCAAGAATAAAGTTATTGTCGTTGAGCACAAATGGGTGGTTCTTTGGAACAAGCTTTCCTTTGCTGTATAAGAATTCATTATTCACTAAGGGTAGAGTACAACGTTGCTGTTCTGGAATGCATCGCATAGATGACTCCAAGAGTTGGTGTCTGCATGCTTCTAGCCATAAACGGTTGCAGATGGGTCCTTAGGGTTCTGTAGATTGCATGCCGAAAAGAAATGACTTGCCTTGTCTTTTGTTCTTTGTACAGTTGCAGGAGTTTGAAACTGACTAGTGCCTGGCTCTCCTACAGCAGACTTTGACCTAAAGGCCTGTGTATTTATACTGCACCCAAATCTTGACCCAATCTAAGCAGAGGATGAACTTGGTACATATTTCTTTGAATCATTTATCACTTTTGCAAATGGCTGACATGGGTCCACGGTATTTCTCGCTCTCATTCCAGTGCATGTTATAGTCCATGTATGTTCTATTCCATGCTTGTCTTGCTCCATGCCTGTTCTATCCCATGCATGCTCCATTCCCATGCATGCTTTTGTCCATGAGTTTTCCATTATGTGCATACCTTATATCTTGCATCTTCCATTCAGAGCATGTTCTAATTTAGGACATGCCCGTGCATCTTCCACCTCGTGTCATGATCCATCCCAAGGTATGTTTTCCCAAGGCTTCTTTTGATGTGCCATGCAAGAGAAAGCTTCTTTCTAGCAAAAAATACAAGCAGCCATGAAATCAGATATTCTCTCTAAGCACCTACAACAGAGATGCCAATATTGATATATGTAAACAAAAGACTTCTAGAAACAAATCCAGACATAAGCTGACAGTGGATTTCAAAGGGGTCCAGAATTGACCTTGTACTCACTTCAGGTTGTTGAGGAGAAGACATCCTTAAGCTCTGGGGGGGGAGGGGGGCAACTGATTGAGTGGTAATCTTCAAATGCTTGTCCTCAGCCTCTCCCAAGGAAAAGGCTCCTCCACCTTCCCTCCTGTTTTATCTCTTGGAGCTGGGGGGCGGTTCCATGGGTGAAGTACCACAGCACAAGCAAAGGAACCTGAGTTCTGATCTCCAGAACCCACATCAAGCTAGATGCTGGGCATGGCGGGATCGATGAGCAGGTAAAGGTACTTGCTCCAAAGTCTCATCTGACTTTTATCTCTCACATGGACTCACATGGTAGAAGGAGAGAATCTACTCCCCCTGCAAGTTGCTCTGACTTTCATTCACATACCATGGCATGCACTTACACATATACACACAGAATAAATAAATAAATAAATAAATAAATAAATAAATAAATATAATTTTTTCAGAAGGGTCATACTAGTACATACCTGTAAGCCCAACTTTCCTATGACAAGACAAAAGGTGGAGATGGGAGAATCCCTGGAAGCTTGTTGGCCAGTTACCCTGGCATACACAGCAGTAAACAACACAAGACCTTGCCTTAAACAAGGGAGAAGCTAAGAAAGGACATCTTGTATGCACACATACATGCATATACATAATCACATACAAACATCTCGAGGGAGCGCGCGTGCACGCGCGCGCGCGCACACACACACACACACACACCCCACTAAACCACCTGCTCAGATGCCCCCATTCAGTCATTCTTCTGTCTCTCTTCCATGGAGCAATGGCCTCTAACTCACTCATGGCCTACCTCCTCATACTATCTCACTCTGTCTACTCCTCCTCTTTCCCGAGCTCACACACATCCCAGATCTCCTCATGTCCCTTTCCTGACCAAAAATTTGGGAGGCTCCATTGCCTGTAGAGAAAAGTCCAAGACAGTAGGCCTAACACATCAGACCTTCTGTCAAAGCCAGCTTACACTCCCTCCCACCTCTAGTCCCTGATGCATGCACCTCTGCCCAGTCATGATGCTTAGCCTCTGTGTGCCTCTCAGGATACAAACCCTCCTTTGTCTCAGCCTGCCTTGTTTACATTCCTCTTTCAGGAGTCACCTCAAACACCTTTCTCAGCCTCTCCCCAGGCCCTCTCAGGACATTCAATACCTCTACTGTAGTGTGCATATTTTAATTATTACATGTTTGACCATCTCTTCTCAGCTCCTACAACTCTCCGAGTTTAAGAACTAGATCTTCAATACTCATGCTATGCACCCCTGCATAGCTAATCTGCCTTGCTTTAAAAAAACACCCTCAAAGAAGCTGTGAGTGGGATAATAGGTGCTTGCTGGATGGAGTGCTGGGCCTCCTACAATGGCAGCTCAAGTCAGAGAAGCTCTGAGCACAAATATGTCTGTGGCAGGCACTTACCTCTGTGTAACCAGGACACTTCAGAGTCAGAGAGCACCTCAAAGACCCTGACCCAGCCCTTCAGACAGGACCTCAGAAGAGCCATAACAGGCAGCCTCTGATGCTTATTCTCCGCTGCTATGAGCAAAAGATACCGCACTTGGCTTGGTATTGCTGCCGATTGTGAATTTTACTTTAATAAAACCATAAATATGTAAGTAATAATAACACTATCAAATGTTTATTTTATGCCAAGTACTATACTAGAGCCTTGCACTTCCCACTTATTCTTCCTAAGCATTCTGTAGGCACACACCACCACTGGCATTTGGATTTGCCAGGTAAGGCATGTGGGGCATGTCGCCGTGCGCTGCTTTCCTTAGATCTTCTCCTATACAACAGCCTTCATCAATGCCTGCACCTGCACATGCACCTGCACATGCACCTGCACATGCACCTGCACATGCACCTCTTGGTCTGTAGCTGGCCCTCAATACCAGAGCCAATGTGCCTATAGTATGTTTGATAGAAAGTGCTGGAGAATTAACACCCTCTAGATGCATCCTGCCCAGCCATCACCTGGGTTTCCTGGGATACCTCTCAGGATCCAAACTATGAAAGTCATCTCTGGGTCTACTTCTGCAGAACCTAACACAGACAAGGAGTTTCAAGGATGAACCCTGCCAGTACCCATCCCAGGGCCCATATTCTCCTTCACTTACCGAACTATTACCTTACCAGGAAGTGTCTGCTGCAGAAAAGACACAGTCACCCCCACCTTCGGTACTCAGAAGTATGCAATCCACCAAGGTGTCTCTACTTCCTTCTCTTTACTGGTTACAAACACGCTTCCACCCCATTATTCCCAGGGTCGGGGGCAGCCATCTTGCTTTAAATTTTCCACTTAAAATTAAACACATGAAAATGTTTTCTGCTTCAAAACTTTCATATTTCATCCATCTGTTTTCTAACCCTGTATCATTACAAAAGTCAAGAATTCTGAATAGAATGCAGTAAGCTATTGGATTTTAATCCTACTTTAATAAACAAAAAAAAAATCTTGGAACCATTTCTATGGTCAAAATAGCATCTATATACACAAAATGTTGAACTGGTAAAAATGGATCTCACTAATCTTACCAGTTTGGAAATGTACATGATAATTACCTTAATAAGGTCAGGAAGCTAGGAACATCTACTATGTGCTCATTAATAACAGCCCGCTAATGTTCTCGTCCAGAGCGCTCAGTGCTTTTAACCCACCTTTAAAAGAAGTGTTTACCTCCATTCCAGCTTCTAGGTCAGACATGGACGAAAGCCCAAGGCATTGTAGATTAACTACATTCAGCAAACATTACCCGAGGTAAGCCATTCCACAGCGAGACGATCAAAGTATGCTACTGATGAAGCTAAGGTTCATGGACAGCTGTGTGGGATCATCACACATCACCACAGAGTCTGTGTAAAATGCCATTATGCTTTCTGGGTCAGAACAGTACCCACATGGCCACTTCTACAGCAGTCACTGGATGGGTTTTGTATAACTGAGTCAGACAATCATAAGAACTTACTGAAACTGAGCCTGCTGCCATCTAACTAAAACTAAGTGTTTTCTTGTCAAAGAGAACACGGGGATACTGCTGTGTACAAAAACATTGTTGTACACAAGCCCCATTGTTTACTGTGCATTTGATATGAGGCAGTGGAGGGAGGAAACACTGGAGGTGATGTAAATACAGTACAGATATGTGACATTTAAAAATTGTTTTTCAAAAACTGTAGACACTAAGTGTACTGGCTGGTTTTGTGTGTGAACTTGACACAAGCTGGAGTTATCACAGAGAAAGGAGTTTCAGTTGAGGAAATGCCTCCATGAGATCCAGCGGTAAGGCATTTTCTCAATTAGTGATCAAGGGGGGAGGGCCCCTTGTGAGTGGTACCATCTGTGGGCTGGTAGTCTTGGGCTCTGTAAGAAAGCCAGCTGAGCAAGTCAGGGGAAGCAAGCAAGCCAGCAAGGAACATTCCTCCATGGCCTCTGCATCAGCTCCTGCTTCCTGGCCTGCTTGAGTCCCAGTCCTGACTTCCTTTCCTGATGAACAGCAGCATGGAAGTGTAAGCCGAATAAACCTTTTCCTCCCCAACTTGCATCTTGGTCATACTGTTTGTGCAGGAATAGAAACCCTAAGATACTAATAAAGGAACAAATGGAAGTGCTTGCCTTCAAGTCTCATTTCCTGGCATATTAGCCTTGCTAGATAAGGAAACCCTGGTCCATGAGCCTGCTTCCATGTCCACTCTCTCCCATGACTTTATTCATTCTCCCAAATGGATTTGCCCTCCCTTTGCCCTGTGTCATGTCCTAGAGCCCTAGAATCTCTATCACTTCTCTACCTTCAGTAGACAACAAGTTTAACAACAAGCCAGCAATGTAAAGCCCCGAGTTTAGACGCTCCCCCATAGCCAGAGGCAGCTCTTATTTATCATTCCTCCTTGTTTCTGAGAGCCAACCAAGTTCACAAAATTCTACTCGTTTTCACAAAACAATGATATGAAGTCTAGGATGCAGATGTAGAGGAGATTGGACGAGTTATCCATAACTCTCAGCTCAAACCATGGAAACAGCTCCTTACTCAGCACTGCATGAGGCAAGGCTTGCCCTAAGTACTGAGTACAAATGAATCCATCCAGGAGAGTGAGTCACCTACTCCCAGCAAACACCTTCTTGGTCATTGTTATACATAAGAAAGCTGAAACTTCAAAGGACGTGTGGCTGAAGTTCACCCAGCTAGACAGGCATATGTAGTGCTTAAAGCTAGCCCTAGTTCCCAAAGTTGCTCGCACCGTGATGCTGCAGAAATGTGAGTCCAAGCCTCCCAACTCCCAGGTTCATCCCATACTCAATGTTAGGAGCTGAATCTGTTCTGTTCTTCAAACAGCTCACAGCTGACCTGGCTGAACAAGACAGAGCTGGGATTCAGTGAGAAAATATTGAACAAACTAGTCAGTTCCCTTCCTCCTCTTAAGGGTAGGCAGCAAAGATAGTTGATGCCTGTCAAGCTTAAAGAAAGGGACCCTTAGGAAGATGGATCATCGGCACTTCATCTTCTTGTCCCTTTCAGGACGCACACTTACATGTGAGTCTGTGAATTAAGCAAAACCAGACAGTTGCCCATTTTACATAGTTCATAGCTCAGAAATAATTTGGTGAACGGCTTTTCTATAAAACACTGGACTCGTTAGTTCTCCTATAAGATTGGAGCTCTCTGGAGAGATTTTTAAGTCACTAAGCTGTCTGAAGGTACCCCTGAAGGAAGCTTGTTTTCCCCACTTGTCTCTTCAGCACCATTTTGCCCTTGTCGGCTTCCATTCTGAAAGGAGTGGAGGCTGTCTACAGGAAGATGCAGCCTAAAGGAGCTTTCCTTGCTTGTTCCTGGCACACAGAAAAGTGAAGCTTAGAGAGGAAGGTGTGTAGAGCCGTTTTTTGTTGGTTTGTTTGTTTGTTTTGTTGCTGTTGGGTTTTTTGTGCATATTTGTTTCTTTTTGCTATTGTTGAGCTGTAGATACTTGGGTTTTTAAACAGGGTCAACACATGACCTTTCTCCAGACAGATTTCCCTTCCTGCAAGGATGCGGTTTCAAAAAGCCAAACCAGCTATCTAAGTGATTCCACTTAAGCCCATAGCTCCGTGGGCCTGGCCCCCAGGAGACAGCAGATGTGTGTTCATCACATCACTATATAAACAACCCAAGGCACTACAAAGAAGTAAGTCAGATGGTCTCAGAGGCTGGAGCTTCTCAGATGGCCCAAAGGACTATGCAAAATCAGTAAGAACAATGGAGTAATGTTTGCCATTTGCTTTCATTAAGACACCAACACACACAAACACACACACACACATACACACACACACATATGCACACACACACATACACACATACACACACAACACATACACACATACACATACATACATACAGCACATACACATACACACAACACATACACATACATATTCACATACATATTCACATACACACACATACACACAACACATACACACACAACACATACATATACACATACACACAACACACACATACACACAACACATACACACAGCACAGACACATACACACAACACATACACACACACAAACACACACTCCACCACCATCAGCAACTAACAACCTCACAGTATCATTTGAAAATGTGTGACGTAAACATCTCAATGTATATTATAAAGTAAATCCATGAAAGTGAAGATAGGGAAGTCTTTCCAATTCTCAGCCCAAATTTCCTCCCTGCGAGATGGGTGGTTGATAGACTGAAGACCTGTCTGTACAGTTCCTTTGATGTAAAAGCCACACACTCGTTTCTCCACCTCCCCCTCTCCTATGCTTTTTACAAGTTCACCTTCTCTGGTATCACCTGCATCCCACGCTTCTATAATTAGCACAAAGACCTGTAGCTACCTCATACCAGTAGGCATAAAGGAAAAACAAATACTAACCGAGCATTGGCCCAAGGTTGGTGCTTAAAAAATAAGCAAATAAATAACTTGAAATCTCAATCCAAATTGTTACTGCTAGTGCAATATGAAACTTTCAGAATCTTTATGACTCTAGAAAATTCCAAGAAAGCCCTTAGCCAACTGTTGCTGCAGGTTGGTTGTTAGCAACACCTTGCACGAGATCGCTGGGTCTTAGTCACTCATAATTTTTTACCGTAATTCTGTGATGTGCACAAGTGTGGCTTACTGGCACCTGTGTTCTTAACAGCTATAAAATATATATAGATATACTTTAAGGGTTTTTTGGGGGGAGGTTGGTTGGTTGGGTTTTGGTTGGTTGGTTGAGTTTTTTTATTTTTGTTTGTGTTTTGTTGGGTTGGGTCAAATCCAGGTTCTTGTGAACACTTTACCACTGGGCCATAGCACTAAGCCATGGTCCTAACCACAGGCATGTGAGTGTGTGGTGTGCGTGTGAGTGTATGTGTGTATGGTATGTGAGTGTGGTATGTGTGTGTGGTGTATGTGTTATATGTGTGATGTGTGTGTGTGTGGTGTGTGTGTGTATATGCTGTGTGTGGTGTGTGTGTGTGAGTGTGGGGTGTGTATGTGGGGTATGTGATGTGTGTGTATGTGGTAGCTATTGTGTGTGTGTATGTGGTATGTACTGTGTGTGTGTGTATGTGGTATGTGTTGTGTGTGTGCACCTGTGCATGTGCGTGTGTGTTTTAAGTATTGAACACATTGGGACTATTGAAGCAATCACGAGAGCTGAAGCTTTAGCGGGCTGCTGAATTGCTGTGAAGCCCTCACCTTGCTTTCTAAATCCACTACCCTGTCCCTTGATTTAGAGGTCGATTGCCGCCTGTAACCCTGTAGTCCATCTCCTCGGCCTCCTCCTGTGCCTGTACAGTGAGGGTGTTGATGCAGTTTGTATTGGAAAGCAGTGGTCCCTCACTCATCACCTTTCTGCCTCCCACCTGTGGCAGCCAATCCTGGTTGTCAAGTTGAAGGGATCTGGAGTCAGGTAGGAGATAAGTAGCCAGTGTGTCTGGGAGAGGTATGACTGAGGTGGAGTGAGGGAAGACCACCCTGACCTGGACATTCCAGGGGGTTGATTCCCAGACTGAATAAAAGAGAGAACACCAGAGAAACACCAGCGTGTTTGTGTGTGTGTGTGTGTCTGTGTGTCTGTGTGTGTGAGTGAGTGTGTGTGTGTGTGAGTGTGTGCTCACGAGAGTGCGTGATCAGCTGCTTCACACCCTTGTCCTATGGACTGTGCCCTCAAACTGTGAGCCAAAACAAACCCTCCCTCCCTCCCTGACGCCATTTTTGATAAGTATTTGTTACAGCAATGCAAAAAAGTAACTACCACGTTATCTTATGTTTGCCAAGCCACAAACCTCCATCTTTTCTATAAGGGAGTCAGAACTGCACCCCCAGACTTTGAGGGCACAGAAGACAATGCAGAAGTCTATAGAAGGAACAGGAAGGGCGCAGAATGGGGGAGGAGCCTCAGATTCCAGTTTAAGGAATCAGTGCAACAGGAAATGACAAAGGGGAGGGGCAGTTTTAATAACAAACCTGATATACTGGCAGCTCTCTAAAAAAATGGGAGCGTCTGCTCATGTTTCCACCTCCAGGGGGTTGAGGAGGCTCCCCAAACAGTCCTCTCTCAGCTTTTCCAAGGGTGTGCAGTCCTTTGAATTTTGCCTTTCAACTGCCAGGTAACAGCCACACGTTAAGGAATGTACCTACTTCATCTTGCTAATCCCTGCTACCCAGCACCGATGAAATGGAGAGAGATAGACAGGCTCTCATCTTTGCACTTCTCAGATCCTGTCTGTGGTGGATCATTGCAAAGTCTCCAGAGGAAAGACGGGGGGGGGGGGGGGGAGGGGGGGGGGGGGAAGAGAGGAGAAGGAGGGGGAGAAAATGAGAGGGGGGAGAGGAGGGAGGAAGAGAGGGGAAAGGGGAAAGGGAAGGAGGGAGAGAGGGAGGGAGGGAGAGAGAGGGAGGGAGAGAGAGAATAAAGAACCTATTGACTTACTCAGTGTGAAGAAGATTGTTGCAACAAGATTCCAACTCACCAGAACCCTGGCCATAGACAGAAATAACCAGACAAGTTCATCTCTCAATCAAGAGACGTTTCCTCCAGACAGCTGCATGCACCATCATTTATGTAGACGATCATAAAACCAGAAACAGTGGGATTCAAAATCATAGTGTCCCACTACACTTCTCACACCCTTTCCCATCCCCCACCAGCCAGGAGCGTGTTCTCAAAGGCAGGTTTCTGTTCTACAACAGCACATCCGCCATAAGGAAAAAACCCCGAGAGAAGCCATGGGCTCGAAGCTTAGTGCTTCAAGCAAGCAGGAAGACCTAACACTGGCTGAGTGGCCGCTTTGTGGGTGGAGCAGTTGCACGTGCTATCTCTTACGGAAGTCCTATCTGGAATGAAGACGATCTTTCTGTGCCTGATGCACAGGCTCTGTGATGGAACAGCCATTGCACTTTTCCAGTGGCTTTACAAGCTGGGTTGGGTTTTTTTGTTTGTTTAGTTGGTTGGTTGGTTTGGTTGTGTTGTTTTTTTGGTTTTTGTTTTGTTTTGTTTTTTCTTTTGAATCTTGGCTCAGAAGACAGCCAAACATAACACCACCCTCTGAACACAAAAGTGTCCTGGTCTCAATCTCACTCTCTTGGTTGCCAGCCCAACCTCCTTTATATAAGAGGCAGACCTCACTGGGTGTGTCCAGCATGCCCAGGCAGGAGACAAACAGCACATTTCTTTTAGGGGACCAGCCTTTGGGGGTAACTTTTGTGCAGCGTCATCATGTGCCCAATGTCCCTGGTCTCAAGATGAAAGCGGAGGCTCTGAATACAAAAGAGGCGTCCTGACCACAGGCTGATGTGGAATGATAGCCAAGTCTGGATGCCTGCATAGGCTGGGTGGAGGGCATGGAGGCTGGGGTGGAGGCTGGGGTGGAGGCTGGGGTGGAGGCGGAGGCGGAGGCGGAGGCGGAGCTCAGCGATCAGCTGGGTGCTCACCTACCATTCATCTTTGGTTTCCTAGGTTCCAACAGGAGCACAAGCACACAAAAGAGGACAGCTGGAGGGAGGCCGGAGCCTCTTTATGGGACAGCTATAGATTGTGCCGTCAGGTGGGCCTTTCAGGGTGGCCCTTTGGTCCATCTGTGGAAATTGGGGTGCTGACTGACAGGAGCACTGCAGGTAGGAGCATCTCACGAACAGATCAGTGTGCTGCTCAGATGTGGCCCAGAAGGCAGTCTGTCCAGTCAGCAACCCTAGAAAACACAGCTTCACGCAAATGTGTCAGCAGCCAGGTAGCTTCTCCAGGAGTAAACCACTTTTCGAACGATCTTGAGATTAAAAGCATGCAGCTCTGCGGAGACTCATTACTATAATTCTCTCAGTGTTTGAGATTCTAATTGTATTTTCCTTTTCCCTTCCCTCCCTCCAACCCCTTCCATGCTTCAGAGAAAGTTGTGCAGGGTCTGAACCTGTTACAGCTCTCCCTGAGCCTCCTTCCAAGACATGAAAAAACTGTTTTCTTAAGGATGGCATTTGATTGTAAGGTTAGATTATAATTTAATTGATTTTCCTTTATGATATTTTTCTTATTAAAAAAGCTTCATAAAAATATATAAACAATCACCCCCAAAAAGATAAATACAAAGAAAAATAAATTCATGCCCAATTCTAAAATTTGGGTGAACACTATTAATTTGATCTGTTTCATTAAAATCCTCAATCTGTATGTGTGTGTGTGTGCATGTAATTATTTTTGCAAAATTAGGATCACCCTAACACAGTCTTCTGATCTGTTTCCCCCTCATGAAAATCTTAAATATTCTTTGAAACCACATGTATAAAATGACTATATAATTACTGTTCCTTCTCTGAGTGTGACAGCCTAAGCCTAGCCCACTAAGTAGAACAATATATGGCTTTTTAATGCAGCACCGAGCCATTTGTAAGCCATTTAATGCACTTCTCCATTTTTTTCTCAAGTTCAGACACTTTAAGTGCAGCCAATTAGATTTAAAAAAAAAAAAAAAGACTAAAGTGAAGACAATCGGGGAAGATTTATGGGTGATCTGAATTACTAGGGAAACCTAAGACTCCTGTGCTTTTCTAAACAACCTCTTATATGAGCAATAGTAGAGTCGGTCTTCTGTGAACAGGAGATCGCTCGATTTGTATACTTCTGGTGTTACAACCTGCCGGCTGGGCTGCATCTCGAGCTAAGATGGCACTGTGCCCTCAAGCGCATCCGAAACCTGGTATTCCAACAGATGCCGTTTGTTACCATCAGAGAGTCTGATCATTTAGAACAATCTAAACTCCGAAACAGGTACTGTTCCTCATGTCGAGTTTTCGGACTGGTTGTTCGAAACTCTCAGAAAACATTCCCCTCGACATAAGTTCTAAATGGTGGGTAGCTGTCTGGGAATTCCGGCAGCACAAGCTCTAGCAAGCAGAACCACACGAGTACCTAACATGATGCCGAGAATAAGTGAATCCAAAGCAGGTTGGTGTGATCGGAGGCTTCCTTTCCTCCTTCCACAGCTGCCCATCAGACAGGGAAGGAAGGCTCAAGGGCTCCAGTTGCTTCCCCTAGCCCTTCTCAGCATCAGTGGACCCGCAGATACTCCTCTCAGAGAGAAGCTTTGTCCCCTCTCCTACCCACTTATCAATTTATCTTCAACTTTCCTTTTCCTAAAGCAAGTTTAAAATCTTGTTTGAGGCTCTCTAGGTGTTTGAGTTGCTAAAAGATTGAAAAAAGCAAGATAAAAGCTAGTCCCTGTCCACCGTGATTCTCACGTTGTAACGGTGAAAGACGGGCGGCAGTGGAGTGGACCTCGAAGTGCGCAGAGTTCTGAAGAGAAAGGTGAGTCTGTATCTCAAAAGACCTCTCAAAAGACCTCTCTGTTCCAAGGACTCCTCTGAAGCATGGAGGCCCAGAGAAGAAGAGACGATAAGGTAGAGTCTAGGAGTTCTGCCAAGAGGAGCTTCATGGTCACCATGGGGAGAAGACTGACGTGCCTTTGCTCTCTTTCTGCTGTTGTAGTTCCTACCAACTGTGTGAATGAGAACTGAGGAAGCTTAAGATAGAGGAAGAGTCCCTAAGTTCTTACTGTGGGCCGGGCAGTGGTGGAGCACACCTTTAATCCCAGCACTTGGGAGGCAGAGGCAGGCAGATTTCTGAGTTCGAGACCAGCCTGGTCTACAGAGTGAGTTCCAGGACAGCCAGGGCTACACAGAGAAACCCTGTCTCGGAAAAAAAAAAAAAAAAAGTTCTTACTTTGGACAAAACTTTGAGATCTTGCAAAGGAGGACACAGAAGTCAGGGAAATGGAAAAGGACAAAGTGAAGCCGTAGGAACCTCAGCAGGGACAGAGCCAGCAACAAGACATCGATCCTGGCAGCTCCCAAAAGCATCAGCCCCCTACAGCCTTCTGTTCCCTGGCTGGAACACGGGTGCCATTCCAGAGATGGCTCCCACGGAAGGCATGGGTGTGAGGAGGCCTTTTCTGCTGGGCTGCAGTATATTTGGGCATCATGTGCACGCCACTGTTATGTGTTTCGGCCTCTGCCAAAACAAAAGAAGGTCTGAATAAGTGATTTATAATTATTTTCAACCAGGCAGCCACTCCTCCCTCTCCAGACTTCACCGTCAAGCTCCATGATCTTGATCAGGCCCACATTCAAAAATCAAGTTGTGATTTAACTGGATGGAGTCATACCTACTTTCAGATTACATCTTAGATTTTCTTTTCCTTTTTTCAAGATTTCTCAACTCTTGGTTTCATACCTCCCTTCTCTCCCCTTCACTGGTTACATGTGGGGGTTTTTGTTGTTGTTTTTGTTTGTTTTTTAATGGATTAAGTTGATTTATTCTAAAGTCTTCCAGTTAAGTTATCGATCTCTAGAAAAGTTATCTCTCTGTGATAATGAATTTACAGAGTTACTGTCTGATTTAAATGAATCACTTGTGTTTGCTGCCATTCCCATTAACAGATAAAGCCATTCTTAAGCAAAGTAGATGGATTAGAACGTTTAGTCGCCCTAATGAGTGTGCCTTCATACCCAGCAAATCACACTGTGTTGCTCAGTCAGTAACTTATCATTATAAATGTTGCTAGGAGTAAAAATATGAATACTTGGCAGATGCCCCTTTTTTTTTTTTTTTGTCTTGCTTTTATGGTTGTTTGGTTGGATTTTTGTTGTTCTTTGTTGTTTTTGAGGCTGGATCTTTTGATGTGACCCAAGTTAGCCTGACACTCACTTTATAGTTACCCTAGGCTGGCCTTGAACTTATGACAGCCATCCTACCTCTGTCTCCTAAATGTTAGGATTACAAGCATGCCCAGCTGGCACTGTCTTATTTTTTAAAAAGCAACACTCAGTAATCTTAAAGAAAATTCTAGATCTCAGCACTGGATCAGGACAAGGGTGTGGTACCTACACCAGCAAAAATGGCAGAAACATGGTACCTTAGAGCTGTCCTTGGGACTTGGTCTACTTTAAAGCCAACATTCTTTGGGTTTCTTGATCTCTACTGTCCCCTCAGCATGAACTATAAAAAATGGATTCATCAGCACCACCAGCAATTAGAAGCTCTTAGCTATCACAGCATGTTGGACAATCCATAGGCAAAGGTAAGCACCACGCAGTCCACAGGCACAGCCATGCCAAATGTCAGGATCAAAGCAAGAGTTTCTCCGCTGTTCTGTTGGAACACTAGAAGTTTCTGAGGCTCAGAGTTCACCGCATACAGGCAGTCCCTTCTGCCTTCCAAAGTGCTTCCTACTCACATGGTTCTACCCTTCCCACCGGCAGACTTATTCCCTTTAACAGAAGTCATAGTATCAAAGAACACTAAACGGCTTGAAGACATTACAATCTTATCTGCTAATTCAAACAGACTTACTCTACAGTGCCTGAAGGTTTCTGTTGTTTTATAATGTTCCTGGTGTGTGTTGTGTTTCCTATCATTCTGTCCTGAGGCATAAAGTACGAGTGTATCTGTGCATATGCACATACATATTTGCATCCTATGTTGTGAATTACAGAACATACTTCACAAGTAATTTTAACGGAAGTCCCGGGAACTTCTACAATAATTTCAGCCCAGGATTCTCCAACATACCTGCAGGATAAATTTGGGTTCCATATTCTTCTTTGGCACACTGGAGAGCTTTGAGATATCACAGAAGGTAGGTTTGTCCGCCACAGCCCAGGGCTACACCTGGGCTTCTTAGAACTTTCCTAGGCCAGCAGCTGAGTTGTTGTTCAAACAGTGTCTCACTATGCAGCACCGGCTCTCAATCTGTAGACCAGGCTGGCCTTAAACTCACAGAGATCTGCCTGCCAGAGGCATGCAGCATCATGCACGGCTTTGTTTCTTTGTTTTGATATGAAATCTTAACATGAAGTTTAAACTGGTCTTTAACTGGTGGATTTGAACATCTTCCTGCCTGTCTCAGCTTCCTAAGTGGTGGGACTAAAGACACATATCATAACACCCAATTTTTCTCTTTTTAAATGTAGTTTCTCTTCCTTTTCTTCTTTTCTTTTTTTCTTTTTTTTTTTTTTTTTGCCACAAGCATTTTTTAAAGTTCATAGTTTGATGAAAAAAGCAAAAACATTCTTGACTCTTTGTACATGTGGAAGAAAATACAGTAGAAAAATGGCTACAGCATCTAGGAAACTATGATATGTTACAAGGGAGTTACAAGAATATATGACACAAAGTGATTGCCGAGACATAGCACAAGACACACAGTAGGGTACACTTTGTGTGTGTGTGTGTGTGTGTGTGTGTGTGTGTGTGTGTGTGTTGCACATAGAAAGCAATACAGACACACACACACACTCGTCTAGGAAGGCAGAAACAATGCATAAAGGGAGTTATACCATGATACTTAGAGTGATTTCCTTCAGGGAAAAACCTAGAATAGAGGTCCAGGTCAAAAGATGAGAAAGAAGCTATAACCTTGTGTGTTACATCTAACTTGTGCAATAAAAATGCAGGTATATTATTTGTATAACTAAAAATTTGTATATAGTTACCTATAAGTGCATTTCAACAGAAAGGGATTTGCTGAATTCACAAGAGCTCGCCCTTCCTTCCTTCCTTCCTTCCTTCCTTCCTTCCTTTCTTTCTTTCTTTCTAACAATGCATGTGGTATGTGACACACTGTGGAGTGACATCCTGGATATTTATATGCTCTAAAACACATTTGTTTTGGTTTTCTCTTATATTATCTAAGTTTTTGTTAAAATGTGAAAAAAGTGAGCCAAACACAGGTCTCTCCTGGTAAAAATTTCAATAAATATCAACAGAAAGACCTTTACATCCAAATCACTCTTTGGTCTCTGCACTGGTTAACTGTCAACCTAACACAGCCTAGACTCACCTGGGAAGAGTCTCAATAAGGAACTATATTGATCAGATTTGTCTTTGGGGGGTTATCTTGATTGCTAATTGACTTAGGAAGACCAAGTCCATTATGAGCCACACCATTCCCTAGGCAGAAAGTCCTGAACAGTAAAAGAGAGAAAGAAGCTAGCTGAGATCCAGCAAGCACGTAAGCCTGGATACATTCATTATCTCTCTGTTTTTACTGTGGACATGACATGACTGGCTGCTTGAGTTCCTGCCTTGACTTCCCCTCAATGGTGGCTATAACCTGGAATTATAAGTGTAATAAACCCTTTCTCCCCTAAGTTGCTTTTGGTCAGAGTATTTAATCACAGCCACAGAAATGAAAGCAAACCAGCATCTTAAGACCCTGCAGTATCCATGAAGCTCAGGATGAAAGAACCAGGAAAAGATGATTAGGGAATGAGAGGCCTACAACAGTCAGAAGGCAACTGGATGACAGTCATGGATGAACGTGAGCACAATGTTGACCGCTGGCTTCAGGCATGTTGAGTCCCACAAATGCATAAAGGCCAGGGATAGAAGAGAGAATACCACACAGCCTAATACATACCTGTGGGATGGGAAATGTGTCTCCAACAATGATGTCACATAGTCATATTCTTCTGAAAATACCACTCTAGTTACAGCAATTTTTAAGCAAACACATCCAGGTATACCCTGGGAGTCAGAAACACACTAGAAGCCAACATCCCTTCAGATCATCAAGAGGCCTTGGGGTATGTGAAAGTCTTGCCTGCCTGACAAACCTTGTGGAGAACTAGTTCTCATTTTAAATGAAACCATCTACAAAACAAAATGAGCTACATCTCTCAAAATGCCAAGGGGCGAGTCAAAATACTCAGGGGCATCAGTGTGAAGTCAGTGAAGCTCAGACCCATGTTCCAGAGGGAATTCTGATAGGAAGGGTGTGGAACAGGCAGTATAAGAAGAAAGTATGTTCAAAAGTTGTGAAGGAATTCTCCACATGCTTGCTTTTTATACCAATCTTCTAACACTTCACACACACACACAAATACACACATACATGCACACACACACACACACACACACACACACACACACACACACACATTTCCTGGTACATAAACGTTTGAAAATAGACTTAAGCACTTGATTCCACTTACAAAGAGGACAAGTCATTTTTCAGACATTGCATGGAAAACACAAAGCTTCCAGAGCCTAGTAGGACCATGGAAATGTGGGGACTTTGTTTTCTAAGATGCATTAACTTTAGAAATGCCAAGCTGGTGGAGCATTCAAGCTGTCTCTTGAACTTCTTCATAATAGCGCTATTGTGCATTCTGTCTACTCAACGTTTAATGAGTTTTAATATTACCCCTCCAAGCCAGGGAGTGCCTGTATCCACAGAAACATCCTTATGAATCTGAACAGAAGTGTCTTATTTACTTTCCCCTGTTAGATAGAATCTTGATTAAAGAGCGCAATGGAACATTGCTTTGCGTAAGCAGACAGACCCTGAGTTCTCACTCTTCTAACATGGCCTAGTTGTTCTTAAGTGCAATGAGTTTTCTACCTAATGTCAAATGGGTTGGCAGTTGGGGCGAGCTTGGTTAAGTACAAGTGGGAACAGGAGTTGGGAGGAGGAAGAATTTCAGAGCAAGGGAAGTGTTGTCCCTCACATGCACAGGACCTGCAGGACCAGAACAATCACTATGGACTGCAGGGCTCTGAGGAAACCAGCAGGAAAGGACAACCTTCCTTCACCCCCCAAAAATGGAACCTCATGAACACTGAGGCTTCCGAGACCAGCAGCTCCCATGTCCCTCTCCATCACATAGCACAGCATGGAAACTGCTAGACCCAGAGAGATCTGAGGACTTCGCCTTTCATCCAGCTCAGTCCTCGGTGCTCCCTTTATGCCTTATGTTCAGCTATCTGGTTCCTATTTTGCATATGTCTCCTGGCAGTTTTGTTCTTGACTGTAGACTGCTCCGCTAGGTTCGGGGGCGTTGCTCAAGGTTCTCTAGTGGCTTTATTACATGACATTCTTTACTGCGCTCAACAGCCTCACCCTATAAACCCCTCCCACTCCCACATCTTTCCTTTTTCCTATTTTTACCCCCCCCTTACATCTTAGCTGTAACATCCACACACTTAAAACTGAGTTCCTGCACCGCAAACCTTCCCTTTCCGATGCTTTCCCTACCTCAACCTCTGTGGGATTTTGTCTGTCTTTCTTTCTTTCTTTCTTTCTTTCTTCCTTCCTTCCTTCCTTCCTTTCTTTCTTTTTCCAACCAAATCTAAAACTTACTTTTTATCTTCACCCAGTCTACTTCCTCCCGCATAGAAAACTTATTAGCTAAAATGGGAGCCCACACCGTGCTATTCTTCAAAGAACTAATGTAATGCTTCTCAAACTATTCTGCAAAATTCTAAAGGAAGGACCCACTCTGCTTAGGAAGCTGGTATTACCCTGATACCCAAACCAGACAAAGATGCAGCAAAGAAAGAAAATTATAGACCAGTCTTCCTGATGAACACAGATGTAAAAATTCCCAACAATGTGCTTGCCAACCAAATTTTTAAAAGAACATCAATATGGTCATTCACCACAAGAGATGCAGGGAGGGTACCACATATGCAAATTAATAAATGTTATAAATTACATAAATGGTCTCAAGGACAGAAATTCCATGGTCATCTTAATAGATGCAGAAAAACTTTTGAGAAAATCCACCATGCTTTCATGTTAAAATTTTTGAAAGAACTCAGAATAGAAGGAACACGTATCAACAATAAAAGTTATATATGACAAACCTATAGACAACATTTTATTAAAAGGAGAAAGCCTCATAGCATTTCTTCTATTAAGAAAAAAAGCATGTCTATATTTTGCTCTTATACAATTTATTACTGGAAATCTTAGTTAAAGCAATAAAACAAGATAAGAAACTAAACAGGAAAAGGACATATAGGAAATAAATTGAAGTATATCCATATGCAGATGACTTATACATAAGACCCTGAAGACGTCACCTAAAACTCATAACTGATAAACATGCTCAGCAAAGTGGCCGGATTCAAAATTAACATTCAGTAATCAGTGGCCTTCCGATATATCAATGACAAGCACACTATGAAAAAATCAAGGAAGCAATCATTCACAATATCTTTTTTTAAAGAAGACCTTGGAAGGCTGAAAGGATTACTCAGCAGTTTAGGGAACTTACTGCTCTAGTAGAGGACCTGGGTTCAATTCCCAGCACCCACACACTCATAACCATCTGTAATGTAACAGTTCCAGGGTACTAATACCCTCTTCATCCCTGTGGAGGCACTAGGCACACATGCAGGCAAAACCTTCATACCCAGGATATAAAAACAAGTATATTTAAAATAAATAATAAATTTGGAATAAACTTAATCAAGGATATAAAAGACCTCTTTATGAAAACTTCAAAATGCTGAAGAAGGAAACTGATGAAGACACTAGAAAATGGAAAGACCTTCCCAGGCATATGAACTGGTAGGATTAATACTGTGAAAATGATCATCTTACCAAACACAATCTATAGATTCAATGAAATATCAATCAAAATCCCAGTGGCATTCTTCATGGAAATGTTAATCTTAAAGTTCATATGTAAGAACAAAAGACCCTTTACAACGAAAGCAATCATGAACATAAAGAATACTGCTGAAGATATTACCATACCTGACTTCAGTTTATACTAAAAAGTCATGGCAATAAAAACAGCATGATACTGGCATAAAATGCATTAAATAGACTAATGGAATAGAATAGAAACAAGACATAGACCATGTGCCTACAGCCACCTGATTTTGACAAGGACACCAAAAACACACATCATGGAAAGCACAGTGTTATCAACAAATGGTGCTGGAAAAACTGCAAATCGACATCCAGAAGAAACTAGATCCATATCTCTTACCCTGCAGAAGCCTGAACTCCAGATGGATCAAGGACCTCAAAATAATACCTGAAACTCTGAGGCTGCTGGGGGAAGGGGCAAGGAATATATGTCAAGATACAGTCGTAAATAAGAATTTTCTGATAGGACTCCAATTGTTCAAGAAATAAGGCTTATAATTGACAAGTAAGCCCTCATGGCATTAAAAAGATCTTGTATAGCAAAGGAAACTGTCAGTTGACTAAAGCGGCACCCTACAGAATGAGGAAAAAAAAAATGTTTGTAGGGATATATCCTGAAGAAACTTTGGTTTCTTTGGAAAGTCAGTTGTGTCAGATGGTGTTTTGCTGGGGCAGATGCGTGAAGGAGTGTTTCCCTGAAGCAGACACAGGAGAAAGGATGCTTTGCTAAAGCAAGCATGAAAAAGGATGTGTGATGAAGGATTCTTTGCCAACAACACATATTATTGGTTCGCCTTACATTGTGTTGCTGAGATCTGCTTATTGTGGCTTCATAGAAGGAAACACACCAAAAAAATAAAAAACCTCCTGGTGGTGATCTGGAGGCTTCTTGCCGCTTCTGCAGACTTGGGTGGATTGGCAGAGTGATATCAGCTGATAAAGACTCAGGTGGTTTGAGGCCAGACCTGTAATGTTTGGAAAGAGTGTTAATAGGATCCAACAGACAGTGACAGAGGCTTGCTAGCATAGCTAACTCTGCAACACTTCCTGGTTTCTCATCTTCTTTGCTGATCTTCACTTCATTGAGAGAGGCATGGCAGAGAGCTTCTCCTGCTGTCCCTGCTGATCCTGGTTGCTCCTGCTGACTCATGCAGATTTGGTGGAGACCTGGCTGTTTGCGATGGGTCATGCCATTTGTGTTCATGCAGATTTGGTGGAGACCTGGCTGTTTGCGATGGGTCATGCCATTTGTGTTTGCTATCCCAACATTACAGTCTGCAAGTCTGTTGGTGAAGTGTTTGTGAGTGGGTTGAGCTGCCAAGGCTGATCTCTGTGAACTGAACTGCTGGTTTCCTGACAAAGCAGGTTGGATCTGCTCCAAAGAACAATTTCTAGACAGGTCCACATCCTCCCCCCTCCTTTCTTTTCCACCATCTCTGGTGAGTGGAGGGCTAGATGGGAAGTTAAAGCATTTAAGAACCCTTATTAAAAGTAGGATTTGAAAAATTGAAGCCTACAATATCCAACAGAGGATTAGTATGCAGAATATACAATGAACTCAGGAAAGTAAATACCAAGAAAACAAGCAACAAGTCAAAATGGGGCCTATGGCCTTGAACAAGTTCTCAAATGAGGCTAATGATATGTTTAAAGTGTTTGACATCATTAGCTATCCATGCAAATTAAAGCTATCTTGAAATTCCACTTCACTCTAGTCAGAATGGCTATCATCAAGAAACCAAAGAATATCAAATGAGAACGTGGGGAAAGTGGAACCCTTGTCCATTATTAGTGGATACACTAGCAGCCACAGTGGAAGTCAGTCTAGAGCAGTGGTTCTTGACCCTCTTAATGCTGCAACCTCGTGGTGACTCTCAAACATAAAATTAGTTCATAACTGTAATTTTGCTACTCCTATGAATTGTAATGTAAGTATCCAGTAGTCAAGATACTTGTTATTATGAAAGAGTTATTTGATACCCCCCCCCCAAAGGTTGAGAACCACTGGACCACTGGTCTAGAGTCTCTAAAAGCTATCAGAACTATAGTATGACCCAGCTATACCACCCCAGGGCATATACCCAAAGAGCTTATATCCTATACTTGAGACACTTATACATCCACCTCTACTGTCATTCTGTCCACAATAGCTGGGAAGTGGAATCAACTTCAATGCCCACCAACAGAGGTAAGGAGAAGAAAACCTGCAATACATATACACAAGGGAATATTACTTAGCTGTAAAGAAAGTGAAATAATGAAATGTGAAGGGAAATGGATGAAACTAGAAATTATTATTCCATGTGAGATAACTCAGGCCCAGAAAGATACATACTACATATTCTCTTTCTCATCTAGAGATTGGTCTTGAATTTTTAGCTTTGTATATTTAACTTGGAGTGTCTACAGGGGTCAGAAAACCAGAAAGGGTTCATGGGGATGCATCAGTGAGTGAAGGGGACAATACTGGGGGTTAAAGATTTAAGCGGGGTTAGGAGGAGGGGAATGGAGGAGAGGAGGTAATGGGAATGGATGAGTGAAAACTAGGAATGGACGGAAAAGCCCTAGGGAAGCCTACGGCTGTGTAAGCTAGTTGTTGTTGTTGTTGTTGCTGCTGCTGCTGTTTTAAAGCATTTAAGTGGATTGCATGGGTAGACACTGATTTCTGCAGGAGACATTTTAACTTAATAGTTCATGTCTTCTGGATCATTAAATAAAAATATCAGCTCCAGGCATGAGATGTCTTCTTTCTATGAGTTACTGGTTAGGGATGCCCCACAGGCCTCCAAAACAACACAGGCTATTGATATTGATAATTGATATTGCTTTTGCTATTGCTATTCCTTGTCTGCCACGATTAGATGATTAAGATCCTATTGCTGAAAACATCACACACTTTAGTTGCAGGACACTGAGAAATCCATCTTAAACTGATCAGGAAACTTCCTCCTTGCTGTCTAATTTTCATAGTAAGAAGGTATTATGCAGCCCACCAGGAGAGAAAATGATCACTATCTCACCCTGCACTGGACATCGCATGTAAGCTACAATACCAACCTTCCAGGGAAAGTGTTTTTATGTCCTAGTTAGGGTTGTCATTGCTGTGATGAAGCACCATGACCAAAAGAAACTTGGAGAGGAAAGGGTTTATTTAGCTTACACTTCCACATTATAGTTCATCATTATCCATCATAATCCAGGAAGTCAAGACAGGAACTCAAACAGGGCAGGAACCTGGAGACAGGAGCTGACACAGAGGCTATAGAGGGGTGCTGCTTACTGGCTTGCTCTTCATGGCTTGTTCAAACTACTTTTTTATAGAACCTAGGACCACCAGCCCAAGGATGGCCCCAACCACAATGGGCACACCAATCACTAATTAAGAAAATGCCCTACAGGCTTGCTACAGCCAGATCTTATTGGAAGCATTTTCTCAATCAAGGTTCCTCTTCTCTGATAACACTAGCTTGTGTCAGGTCAACAGAAAACTAGCCATCACAATGTCCTTAATGGTACAATAACAGCATGAAAGTTCAGGGATAACCAACTGCTTTCTTATTGGCCTGCTTCTGTCTATTAGATGGAAGAATCAAGATAATAGCTCTACTATTAAGGGAATATGTTGCTTCAGCTGTATAAGTTGTACCATTTCCTCATGTAAGTCTACCTACCTTTTGAGGGAGTTGCTATCATTATCCTGTTCAGAGAGAACACTGAGCCAGGCCTGGTAGCCTGTATACACCTGTAATTCCAGCTACTATGGAGGCTGAGACAGAAAGATCATTAGTTCAAGGCCTCCCTGAGCTACTGTGTAGGTTCAGGACCAGTCCTGGCAACATAGTGAGACTCTGTCTCAGAACAGAAAACAGAAAAGAGGATCTGAGGATGTAGCTCATTGGTAAACCAATGGCTTCATATGTCCAAGGCCCACGTTCAATGTCCAGCATTGCAATAATAATAGTAGTAAATTTAAAAATAAAGGGTTATGGATACAGCTCAAATTAAAACACTTTCTTATCATGGGTAAGGCCCTGAATTCAGCCTCTAGTACTGAAGAGAGAAGCAGAGACAAAGAGAGTGACACACAGACAGACAGACAGAGATACACAGAGAGATAAAAAGAGACACACAGAGAGACAGAGACTGAGAGAGTCAGGCAGAGAAAGACAGATGGAAAGAGAGAGACGTAGAAAGAGAAAGAGAGACAGAAGACAGAGAAACAGACACAAACACAGAGAGAGACAGAGACAGCGATGAGAAAGAGAAGCAAGCACACTGTGGCTGGGAAAGTGGGAGAACTTTCTCTGGTCCCCGCTACAAAACCACAGCACCTCCCCACTTTTTCTTGTCTTGCCTTTCCTCCATGACTCCTGTATCTTTTTGCTACAATGTAGATTTACATTTTTTACATCTCTGACATTTTTATGAATTCTTTGAGGGTTCCATACACACATGCAATGTATTTTAATCATACTAGCTCGCCATCACCTAACTCCTCCTAGGTTTGATTTACTTTTTATCCAACCCTGAGAACACCCTTTTCATGTCAGGTTCACAGGAGAACAGAACTGGCATTGTTTGCTGCTGTTTTCCCAGCACACAGAATACCTGGCACGGAGTTAATACTCAATAAATATTTGCAGAATAAAAAAAATTAACAAAAGCTGTCTCAGGCTGCAGAGCCAGTAGTTGGTGAACTCAGTATTTACAACTAAGACTGAAACTCTTAAGCATACACTTTTATCCATGTTGCTGTCACTTGAAGTCACTTGGTGTTTTCATGTGCTATGGCTTCCATCACAGAGAAACATAAACTAGAAATTTATTTCTCATGATTCGGGAAGTTTGAGAAGTTTGTGACCCAGGTGATTTACAAAAAAAAAAAAAAAAAGGCATCTGAAATGAGGGCCCACTTCCTGGTTCACAGGTAATGTCTTCTTAGTCTGTTCTCACATGGGACAAGGGACATCTTTCTTAGGCTACTTTTATGAAACAGAGACCACCACTTGAAAGACCTCAGCTCTCAAGGTCAAAGGCTGCACTGCATAAGACCATCCATCACTTTGGGTACTGGGATCTCAATGTACAAGGGGAGAGGCGTGCAAATAGTCAACCCTTCACACTTACTAAGGTGAGTAATCCCTACTCTTTCCTAAGGATTCATCTGATTTCACATCAAAATATTTTGCAGGAATCCCAGGCCACCCTGGCCTTTCTCTGGTTTCTCATTGTGTGAGGACCATGTTGTTGGTGTATTTACTTGAACACCACAGAAGGACACTTGGACTGGAGTCCTTAGATGAGGTTCTAAACCCATCCAACAGGGCAACTGAGGCTGAGTGTTCACATCTTTGTACACCTCTGCAAATTTATCACCAAGGATACTCTGTTCAGCCCTCATCCTTCTGCATTCCTAGGGCCAATATTTATTAATGACGGGACTCCAGAGCAGGGCAGAAGTCTCTGAGACCGCACTATTGTTGAGGAAGTTGAAACTGTAAAATAACTGCATACATTGTAGCTAAGATTCCGTTCCTACCCTGCTAAACCAACTAACAGCAACAACAACAAAAAGGACATTCTCCAAGAAAACACAGGAGAACGTTAACAGCAGGGCTCCTTAGAAGCATTACCCTTCGGTGCTTATTATTTTTTATAATGGAAAATCCACTGTTTTAAACATTCGAAAGTAAATCAAATGCATTTGATGTAGCTTTGAGGGATAATAACGTTTTATTAAAAGACCAGCATTATCTATTCTATAATTTATTGAGCACCATTATGTGATACGCATTTATAGCTTCTCTATGAAGACGGTAAGTTATTTTATAAGCTTAAAACAACTGGGGTGGAGGACAGAAAGTTTGCTGAATTCTATTGCATGAAGAGGATGGACTAGACCTACTAATACACAGGAGGCATATGCTGCCCTACTGTCGCCATCAGACCCTTCGTTCCTTCTCTATACACAAAGCAAGTTGTCACTTCCTGGTTTCATTCAACCACTGTCTAGGGTATTCATGTAACCCTGATCCAATGCGAAGGTCTGCAGTTGGTCTCAGTCAGGTGATAAACACTCTTACAACTAACGCCAGATGATTTGAGTTCTGCTTTTTTTCCATGGTAGTGATCTCCCTGGACCTCTCACTGCTCTGCTCCGGGGCCTCCGCCCTCTGGGTGCTATTTTCTGTCTGTCGGTCTTCTCAGCTGTACTGGTAGTCATCATCTTCCTGCCTATGCCCTCAGACTTGACCAAAGTAGAACCACATGAGAAAGGGGGAAGAGGAAAGCAGATCTGATTTATAGACCCATCAATGGTCTTGGTGTCACTTTGTCTTCCAAAAACAATAGGGCAGTAATTAGCTTGGCTTGGCCAGCCAGCCAGCCCATGATAAAAGGCAATAAATGGAAAGACAAAAAAAAAATAAGTTTATAAGCAGCATAGCTTTAAACATTTTACTATCATCTTAAATGAGAAGGTTCAGACCTTTAATTACATAATTAATAGCCCAAGAAGATGCTTGTCTGGACAGAGGGCATACCAACTTCAAGCACCTAAGTGAGGATGCCCAAAAGCAAGTTGGGCGCAGCAAGGTACAAATTATAAATTCTTTTATAGACAGCAACATCTAAACTCCTCTGATCTGCTTCAGGAATCTGCTTCCAGAAAGTAGTGTTCTGTTATCCCCAAGGGAGCCATTGTGACCGGCAGTCAGAAACCTGGGGGATGAGAGGACAATTATGCGCCTTGAGTGAGAGCGACAGTGTTTATTTGTAGAATAAGTCCTAGTTGCACAAATACCCCAGTCAGGCCTCTATGTGCATGTGTGTGCATATGCACATGCTCACAACCGCCATGCCAAGTACAAATCCCATTTGGACAGAGCTTGTTCAGTTTCCTCTTGTGATCACCCTGCTGCCAAGCTATGGTGAAGAATTAAGGAAGGTATCCTAAACCAAAAATGAAAAGGTGAGGCCTTTTTACCACCACGCTCTGGTTCATCTCCAAGTCTGTTTGCTTCTTGACAAAATAATTGGTGTTGGTGGTAGTGGTGGTGGTGGTGGTGGTGGTGGTGGCGGTGATGATGATGATGATGATGATATATGATTGTTATTAAGAATGATAGTCACGATGGCCTTGGCCCAGTGGATCATATGAGCCAAGGGTGGTGCTACAGAACTTTGGCTGGGAGAAGGAGCAGTGAGTTATCCTGAGACTTTGATGGCAAGCCAAAGGCAGAGGAGAGAAAATCAAGGGAGGGAGATGCCAAGGTGACCATGTAAAATGGAGGTCTCTAATGGAGTAGCCAGCTGTCCCTTCAAGGTGCAGAGGGATCAGATAACATCAAGTTCAATGTTGATCCATGTTAATGTTGATCTGAATTCAATGCTCACAGCACCTGGAACAGACAAACCTCAGCACAGTAATTCCTGGAGGTTCTGGGTGAAGACCCTAGCCTATACAAAAAGTCTCTAGAAAGGCTTAATGAGTCCAGACAGGCAGTCTGTGACTGAAGCCCAATTATAAGAGGAACAAAGAGAAAGTCGGCTGTGTACACACCCATGGTCAGGCACCTCTGTAGCCACAAGTCCATAGATAGCCAGATATAAGACAAGAAGAAACAGAGGCGCTAATATCCTTTTAGTAGAACTGGCTCAGAGGCTGGCTCTGTGGGCCTTGATTTTGTGGCAAAGCTCATGGTACTGAGGGAATTCATAGTTGGCCTCGAGAGTTAGCTCCTGGGTACTAAGTAACAGACCACAAAAGGAAAGAAAACAATATTGAAACAACCATACAAAACTAAGACTTGGCATTTACATCCACCCTAGGCTGAGGGGTAATGAAAACCTGCTTGAAACCACTTCCACAAAGTGAGCATTTATGTACAAAATCAATACTCTGAATTTGTTAGCATTCCTCTGCTGTAGGTGGGTAAGAAGCCTACCACCTCCCCAGGGCCAGGTGTGACCTCCATTGATATGAAGGAGGTTGGGAGCAAAGGTAACCATCTTAAAAGAGATGCCTCTTGCAAGAAGGCTCCGTCCAAAGCCACAAAGAACTCACAACCAGGAACACTTTGAACAAACTGCCATCTTGACACTTAGGAGAGAATCCTACAACAATAGCTGAACATCTGCTCTTTGCCAGGCACTTCCTGGCCAGCGTGCAGAATAAGCACCTTCTCACCCCAGCTGTGGACCCACGCTTGTCTTTCAAAGGGAGGGAAAGTCAATACCTTGGAAACACAGAGGCTACCCAGAGCATAAGTCAGTGGTTCTCCCTTCAGGCTGCACCTAGAATCATTTTGAAAGTTTTCTTTAAAAACAACCATTGCATGACTCTATCCTTAGAGATTGTGAGTTTCTCTGCCTGGGAAAGCAGTCTGTCTGGGAATGTTTTGAAAGCACCACAGGTGATACCTCCACACAGCTGGACTGAGAGTGGTACTTTGCAAACTCCAACTGCATATGACTCTCGTACGATATTGCAAAACACACAGACAAGGCCTTGTATTTTTTAACTACCTCCCAGTTCATGACCAAACTGTTTGTCCGCAGGCCATACGCTGAGGTGTGAGAGAATGGCAATCTGTGACAGGAAAGGAAATTCCATCCAGGGCTCTTGGTATATGAGTGCTCTCTAGCCAGCACACCCTACCCACCCCAATCTATGGCTCTGCTTCAGCAGACTGTCAAGTTGAACAGATGTCCAGGGCTCAGAAATGACCCTCTGAGTTAGTTATGAGACTAAGCAGTAGCCCTAACATCCAGTAAGGCTCCAAATAAATGAGGACAGTGCTAGTGGGAATCCATCAATGGGGGTGGGTGAGTGAGAGTCAAGCAGTGAACTTTGGAAAAATGTATCTTTTGTTTTGCTTTGGCTTTGTTTGTGGGGAAAGTCCACAAGCAGAAGTTTGTGCAGCCCTGGCTCAGACAGATGGCAAACAGGGCTGTAAATGAGGAAGAAAGATGCTAAGGATGGCAGACTACCAGTTTAGTGTGCTATAGACCGTACTGCTAATAAAGAAGATCTGCTGACCAGCCTCGGTCACACAGAAGTTAGACTTCATGAATACCTCCTACAGTGATTGTTCTTCTTGGTGTCTTAACCTCTTGACCACTGCCTTCTTTATCCCCATTTCCTGAAAGGAAGTCTCAGGCAAGATGAACGGCACACCCCTCGGGACCATGGGATGTGTGTGCTCCTTCTGCCTTACCTCCAAAGCTCAGGGACCATCTCCTCCCCATGGCTCCCACCATAGAAACTCCTTCGTGCAGCAGTCTCTCTCACACATTTCCAATCGCTGTACTCAAAACACCCACCCTGGAAAGCCCTATTTTGCTCATGTGTTTCTCTCTAGTCATTCCAAACCACTGCCAGCCCTGACTTTCTGGGGCATATCTAGAATATTCTCTTGTTGTCTATGGCTTGACCATACACTATTGCTCCCATATATGGTGAATCCCTAACCACATCATAAACTTCTGCTTGGCATTCATATCCCTTTCTCTCCTTGCCCTAGTAGGGTTCTTTGCCTACTAGGTAGATGCTTGGTGAGACTTCTCCAGTGTTCACCAGTTTCTGAACCTGAGATTTCCAGAGGCGAGCAAGATTCTTGGGAATCTGTACTCATGGCCTTCTAACCAAGAACAAATGTCTTTGTCTCCTTAGTGTTTGAAAGTGCATTCCAGGGGCCAGTGGTGATTTCCTATCAGATCCTCTTGATTTGAAAGTGTTTCCCTTCTGTGGCCCCTCACGGTCCCACTCTGGATTCCCTCAAAGTCCCATGCTTTGTGTTCCGACAACCACGCTATCTAGTCCAACTTTGGGCTGGGGTGTACATGTTTCCATTACTCAGCCTCAGGCTTGTGAGGTTTTCACTCCTCCTAAGGGAGTCTGAGTTTCTTGCAGAGTCAGGGCTTCGATCTGAACAGAAAAACAAGAGGGTGTGGTCGGGAGAAAAGTCGAGTCCCAGCCAAATAAATGTCTCCTGGAAAAACCACTCACACAGAGCAAACAGGTATGGCCACTCTGCTCCTTGTACACCTATAAGAGGCTACAGATGGGTATACAGCAAGCCACCCAACATTCTGTGCACAGGCCCATGAAGCATCTCCATGGGGGAGGGGGGCAGTGTCAAATAAGTACAGTAGCAGGGGCAGCAATATTAATAACAGTAAGAACAGACATTGTATGGGATGCACCCAGAGGAACACTTTGGAAGCAGTCTTGCTGAGGGTCTTGAGAATGACTTGGTAGCTGGTAGCTCTGGACAACCAGCAGAAGAGATATTAGATACCTCAGCTAGCCACCTCTGCTTCTGCCCCAGGGCTCGGGGCACAGAACATCCCGTATCCCTTCCATTTCCTCTGGACACGGGGCCAAAACCAGTACCCTGGTTTACATGCATGACTCTGCCCTAAGCAGATTGTGTGTTGGCACTGAGTACTAGAAGCATTCCTGGATCCTCTCCTATCCTGCCCGCCGGGCTTCCGTATCTACTAAGACACTTTTCCCACTCACTCCAGTCCTGTGTCAGAGAGGGAAGAGAGTTAAATTCAGGCAAGGCTGAGGAGGGAAGAAAAGACTTTGCAATTAAACTGCTAATTAAGGAAGCACCAAGCTGAAGAAGCTAATTTGCACTGACCTATTTAAAATATCTTGCAGCAGATCATACGAGAGTTGAGGTGCAGCCCTTTTCGGCATTAGCCAACTGGCTTTCTTTCAGAATCACAGCTATCAATAATTCTATGCTGATAGGAAATCACCCCTGGCCCCTGGAATGCCAGCGTCCCCCACTGCTCTGTTTTCCCAGTTGTCATCTCTGTTTATAAATTGTCCATTTATAGCAAATCCAGCACCTGCTCGGAACACCTCACCCTGCCAAGTGTTGTGAGTGCATCTCAGAAAGAGCCACTATAGGCTTTGCCCCCAGTGCCTTTCTAATTTTTTCCCAACCTGGGAGTCCAAATGTTTGCATAGGAATTCTGAGGGATGGCCTTTTCTGCACAGGAAAAACCAGATATTCTATTAAAAATGTTTTTGCTCTACTTTAAAAAAGAAAAAAAGAGAGAGAAATAAGAAAGAGCAAATTATTGTTCTCATGAGAGATATAATACCATCTTTCTGAGTTAGTCAGAATAGGACACATTTAAAATAGCTGAAGAAATCAGCAGGTTCACAATCCCCTGGAGAAGACTCTAAGGCCAGGAACATCCTAAATTCTAACATGTGCTTTTTAATCTCACAGTCAACATCAAACCTAAGATGCTGTCTGCTACTTAAAAGTATTTTGTAAAATACATTTCAGGACACTTTCCTAGTACTAGAAATGTATCAAATGATCTAGTTTGACACCCCCCCCCAATTATCCATTTGTAAAGTGCCTAGAAGTGATTCTCAAAGTTACACTCTTATTATGTCCTCATTCACTTTTTTTTGCTCTTTGCATAATGAAATATGATCAGTATCACATAGACCATTCACAGAATGAAAAAAGGTTGCTTTTCTTAGGAATAATGATGGTCAGATTAGATGCATTGGCAGACAAACTTGCTGAGTAACCTTGGGAAGACAGGGAGAGCCCTTGATGCTTCCGTTGACACATTCCCAGAGTAATCCTGCTCAAGAATTAGATTGTCACCCTTTTAAAGCCAGAGAGGGAGACCTTGATTAAGACCATGTGGCAGAGGCAGCTGGACTAAGCAGAGGACATTCCCAAGTCCCAACTGTGTGTTCAAGAAGGCAGCCCTATATTTTAGGGGCAAGATAGGAGCCTTAAAATTTCTTTTTTAAAATGTTGAGACGTCTGGATTAAAACTGACACGTGCAAGCTTACTGTTCATTGAATCCGTAAAGCCAGGCGGTCATGAGATCAGGAAGAACAGGAGTGGGACCGGAAGGAGAATTAGAGGAATGGAATATACCTTCTGCCCTTTACCGAGTTTCCCCGGACTCTTAAGGTAAGGTGTTTCCTTTGCACAGCCATGGTCTTCAGCATTCTGGTTCCTATGCCTTGTGGCTTTTGTTACACTTTACATCCAACAAGCTGATCTCCGATTAGACAGGCACTCATTATTTCTTTGCCAAATGTGACTGGCTTTCATCAGTTTCATGGCCCTTCTAACGAAAACCATGCTTGCTTACTTCCCAGCAGCTCCTTGGCCATCTATTTTATCAACAAGGGTTCATTCACTCAGCACACAAGTCAGCCCCCATTGCCAAGCTGATCTTTGAGATGCCCCTGCTGGAGAAAGGAATGTGCAAGTCAAGACACTACAAATCAGTTTGAAAACTTACTGACTCCTGCCTGTAAATCTGTGTCTGTAATATTAAAGATCATTTGAAGGTGCTGAAAAGAAAGAGACCCAATCGCTTCAGAAAACAGCAGCGCTACTCTCCCCAGGGCACCGATTAGTAGTGAAGAAGGGTTAAGCAGATCCAAATCCATATTCTGCTACCAAAAATAGAAAAGAGGAAACCTTTGAAGCTAAAGAAGGCCTAAGAATAACTGTCAGCAAAGAGAGCCACACGGACAGGAAGCTATGCTCAAGTGGCGGTTTTGTGCTGCCTTCTCCCCCTTCCCCGGAGCTTTTCACATTCATCCTGTTAAAAAAGATAGCTTTCAAAGGCTCGCCTTCAGCTCGGACATGTTGGCCTGCACAGCTCGCCCTTCCAAAGCAGTTCAGGGCCAGCTCTGAATGCTGCCTGCACACAGCCCTGGGGTTTGTTCTCGCTTCCCTGGTGGATCATTTCAATCTGTTTAAAGCTGAACAGTGAACGCTTCAGAGCCTGCACTGCACAGAGAACCCTCAGTCGGAAACAGCTGGCTGAGGAAATACTCATTTCCTGTCTGCCTTTTAGTTTTACATCGCAACCCAGCCTAGCTTTTATCTTTTAGTCGTTCTGGTCTTGTGAAAATCTAAATTAATTCACTAAGCTGATGAAGTCTGTGCTGTCTCCAGGAACGTGTGTGTGTGTGCGCGCTAGGAGTGGCTAATGATGGGCTGAACAAATGAAGGATGGACCTTCAGAAGGACAAGTAAGGGAAAAGGTCAGGATTAAGGGTCGGAGAGACAGCCTGATGTTCAAGGTTAGAAAACAGCAGATAAGAGCTGAAAGAGTTGGAAAGGCAAGGAGAAAGAAGACATGGTAGGAAGGCATCACTGAGCCCTTGCTGTACTTGAAACACAGTCTGGAAAACTATACCTCTTCCTTGGAGCACCCACAAACCCCTGTAAGAGACCCAGTGAGATTTTATTGCAGACCATTCCACAGGGCATAGCCAGCACTATGTCATACATCGGGACCTTGGACAAAAATGTGCACAAGACATTGAAAGGTCCAAATGAAGAACTGAAGACATACTAGAAGTTAAAAAATAAAATGAATATACATATATCATATATATATGATCACAGATCCTTCAGTAGCATATCAAAAATCCAGGTGAAGTCAGAATTTTGCTGCTTGCTGCTGGTTGGGGTTTAATGGAGAACAGTTAGCAAAATTAATTTCTTCAAAGCATCAGGCTGATATGATGTCTCCTTTTTCATCTGGTGTTGGTTTTAAGGGAGTTTTGTTTTTAACCACAGCCAGTGAACAACTTCCAGAAAGCATATGCTTTTTCTATTTGCTTGACAGGACCCAGATCTATGTTTAGATATGAAAAGCTCCAGTTGTCTGCTGAGCTGGATCCTCAACCAAGACACAACATCATTTGTGCTTCGTGTGGCACATTGGAGATTTTAAAAGTCTTCTTAGTGTGTATGTGCCTGTGTATCTATAGTGTATATGTATGTATAGACAATGTGTGCAGGTCCTCTTCAAGGAGTGTTAGGAATCAGATTCTGATCCTCTACAAGAGCAGCAAGTGCCCATAGCCTCTGAGTCATCTCTCCAGCCCCCACACAGAATGTTTACCCGTATTTATCTCAAATTCAAAAACTGCTTGAATCAAACAACTGGTTAAACTTAGTTCAAAGTAAGGGACAGACTTCCTGTCTATATTTTTCCAGGGACTCTCGGTGTTGTCTATGAAGCAGGGGTAATAAATATGGTGGTTTCTGGGGTTTCTGTTTCCACTTAAGGAAACTACTTGATGTGAAATATAGGTATATAAATACAAACATAGAGTTTTGGCTTGCAGATATTAGACCTTTGAGGTCAAAACCTCCCGAGGCCAGAACCAACAACGATGAAACAGTAGTTATGAGCAGTTTCTGTTGTGCTTTCCACGAGAAGTTCTCTAGTGGCCTAGAAACCCCCACTACTTGCCCTATCTGAAGGGTGGGTTTGGAGGCAGGGGGATATATTATTGTATTTGTTTTATTCTGTTCTTACCTAGTTTCTTTTTACTAGTTTTGCCCATGGCTCCAGCTTCTCACAAAACCAAACTAATCTCTTGCTTGGGCCTTCATTTCATGACTAAGAGAGAGCCACTAATTTTTATATGACAGATCTTATAGTTCCTCGGCAACTTTACAGAGAACATCTCACTAAGAGTTCAAAACAGCCCCATGAACGAAACATCATCTCGTCACTGCCTCTTAGTAGATAAAGGAATAAAAACAAATGTGGACAAGCTGAGAGTCTCATCCATGACCACTGACAGAAGTCAGACCCTGTCCTGGCCTTCTGCTCAAAGCAGTGACTCTGCCTACATATCAGCTTTCTGGTTCCTCTGAGACATCATGGACAGGCTCCTCAACCCCCAGGATGACAAGCGCTCAGCCTGACAGGTGAAGGGTGAGCCCTGACAAACGCTGACCACTTCATGCCTCGGCTACTGAATGTCTACCCTCCAGAAAACGTGAGCCCAGAATACTGAATTCTCTGCTGCCACCGACTCAGGAGGGTAACAGCCGACTTAAAAGATCTGCTGTTATATTAATGGAATCGTAAAGCTGGAAGCAGTATTAAGGAAGATCAAATTTCAAACAGGACAGGTTTCCTGGGGCTTTATTTTCATCTTGAAGTAGCTTGATAAATTTAAGTGTGATGGTTGTGTTTAATCTGATAGCATTTGATGGGTGCTGTAGTCTAGATCTGGACTGTATCCCTAAACCCCATGTGTTATAAAAAAATTTACTTGCTAGCTTGCTGCTATTGGGAGATAGTGGAACCTGAAGGGGGCATGACCGGGAGAGAAGTCTTAAGTCACTAGGGTATGCCCTTACAGAGGATAATAGAAATCAAGCCTCTTCCTATCTCTCTCAAAGTTCCCATCGTAGGATGAAAGGCTTTGCTTCTCCACACATACTCTATCATACTGTGAAATCTACCTCACCAGATACCTAAAAGCATCAGGACCAACTGGCACTGGACTGACATCTCCAGAACTGTGAGCTAAAGTGAGACTTTCTTCTTTATAAATGCATTGTCTTAGATTTTTGTGGCAGTAATGAAAAGCTAACTAACACAATGAAGTTGACAGTAGGTCTTGCAAAGTACACATAGGGCAAGTGAGATGGCTCATTGGGTAAGGGAGCTTGCCACCAAGTCTGACAGCCTGAGCTCCTATCCATCTCCAGGACCCACACAATGTAAGGAGATGACTGACTCCCATGAACTGTCCTCTGACCCATGTGCACATGTATATACACATGAACACTTAGCAAATACAATATTTTAAAAATGTTAAGACATTTGTGGAGGTTTAAAGAGGAATGCCCCCCCCTCATGTGTTTGAATGCCTAGTCATTAGGGAGGGGGCACTCTTAGGAGGTGTGTCCTTGTTGGAGTAGGTGTGACCTTGTTGGAGGAAGTTTGTCATTGGGGGTGGGCTTAGAGCTTTCATATGCTTAAGCCAGGCCGGGTGATGCTCTCTTCCTGCTGCCTGCAGATCCAGATGTAGAACTCTTAGCTACCATATCTGTCTGTGTGCGCCCATGCTTCCCACCAGGATTAAACCTCTGAATGTAAGCCAGCCCCAGTTAAGTGCTTTCTTTTACAAAAGTTGCTGTGGTTTTGGCGTCTCTTCACAGCAATAGGACATTGACAATGTTTGAAACAACATATCTGCCTTTTGTTGGAGAAATAAATTTAAAACTGTAAATCAAGTTGAAGAGAGAGGAATTTTATACAGCAAATAAAATTAATTGATTAGATACACACATTTCAGAATGTATAAAATATATTGCGGAATAAAAAACAAACTGAAAAAGACTATTTATAAGTTAATAATTGAGTAAAAACCTAAAAAACAATAGATATATAAAAATGTGATAAATGTATGGAAATACTCTTGGGAATTACCTATCAACATTCTTAAAAACTCTGTAGATGATTTTAGCTTTCACAGAATTTAGACCAGTACAGTACTTGCATGAAAGTAGGAAGATCTCCTAGTAGAATAAAATGAGGCTCCAGAACATCCTCACAAGGTGGTCAAGTAGTTTTTAAGAGGAGAACCAAAACCGAACTGGGAAACAGTCTACAGCAAATAGCAATGAGAAAACCAGACACCAGCATAATAATTGGGTTAGACAATCATTTATACCACATTTATGAATAAAGTCAACGTGGATGAAAGAGGTAAACGTAGCTTCTCAGAAGGAAGTAGGGGAGGAAAAGCATCATGGCTCTGGGTCAACAATGATTTATAGGTTATGACACCAAATGCTCCAACAATAAAACAGATCCATTTGAATTCATTTAAATGTGAATTTTTCATCCATGGAAGAATATGGTCAAAAGCATAGTAAGGCCACCCCCAGTGCTGGAGAGCATTCACGGATTATAGCGCTGGCAAAGGATTGATATCCAGACTTAAAGGGAAAGACAAAAGCCACAGTTTAAAAATAGCCAAAGGGCTGGACATGGAGACACATGCCTTTAATCTCAGCATTCAGGAGGCAGAGGCAAGTGGATTTCTATGAGTTCAAGGCCAGCCTGGTCTACATAACAAGTTCCAGGACAACCAGAGCTACATAGTGAGATCCTGTATCAGTCAACCAACCAACCAACCAACCAATCAAAACAAAACCTGGTCAAAGGACTTGAATAGACATTTCTGCAAAGAAGATAAATAAATAACAAGTAAAAAGGTGTTCAGGATCCCTGGTCACTAGAGAAAATAAATTAGCAAGATGTCACTTCATAACCATAAAGATGGGACAGAGAGAGAGAAAGCAAAAGTTGATGACAATATGGAGAAATGGAAGCCTGTGCATCCATTCTGATAAGAATGCAAAATGCCACGGCCACTCAGAAAAGCATTCCAGCAGTAAAACTCAAGCACAGAATGGCTATTTGGTCTGTGCATTCCTTTTCTTGGTAAATTTAAAAATAAATTGATATTTATTCATAGCAACATTATTCACAAAGCCATAGTGGAAACCACCCAAATGTTCAATGAATAAACAATGAATAAACAGATATATAAGATAGAGTATAAACATGCTATAGATTATGGTTCTTTCAAAGAAAGGAAATTTTCTGTGGCATGCCACATGAATGAACTTTGAACGCATTATGGTAAGTGGGAAAAGCTACACCCAAAAGAACCTCTTAGCACCAGTTGTGCTAAGAGGACTTATCGTGAAATAGATTCCCAAAGTAGAGTAGCGGCGGCCACAGGCCGGGAGAAAAATTATTGCTATTGCTTAATGGGCCAGAGTTTGACTTAGGAATGCTGAGTGAAGTTCTGAAGACAGATAGAGGTGCCATTGCTCAAGTGTGAACACATTTAATTTAACTGAGTTGTACACTACCTGGGTTTTAAAAGCGCATTTTGTTATATATTTTGTAATATGTGTGTGTGTGCATATACATATACACATACATATGCGTGTGTATATATATATCAGAATATATATGTCAGGATATATATATTCTCAATAAAAGTATTTTTAATCAAGAGAGATAAATAAAATGTGACAAGATGTTAAAAATTAAACCCAGTGCTCTGTTTCTATGTGTCCCTGTGAAATGTCTCCTTTTATTTACAAACTGTTAAATGTTCCATAGACTCACTCTGAAAAATCTGGAGCTCTGCTTGTCTGGTGAGCCCTCTGATCACATGATTAGCTCCCTGTGGCCTCAAGCAAAGCTGCGTTCACACTCACTATGCAAACAAATGACCTAGTGATCCTGTTGAAATGTTGATCTAGTTGGTCTGAGGGGGCCTGAGAGTCTCTGTTTCTAATTCCCAGGTGAACCCTGTGTGAAGTCCAAGTTGTAAGTAGCAAGGATCCAAAAGAACAATTGCAAACTACATAATTAGCTCGAGCCGGAAGTTTTTTTCTTTCTCTTTGTTTGGTTTGGCTTTGGTTGTTTTTTGAAATAATGACTTGTGGGATAGACCTGGAACTGACTATGTAGCCCAGGATACATCAAACTCACGAACATTCTTAATCATTGTCCTGGTTAGTGTTTTGTCAACTTGACTCAACAGGGTCATCTGAGGAAACTAACCTCAGCTGAAAAAATGCCCCTATCGGATTGGCCTGTGGGGCATTTTCTGGATTGATGATTGTTGTAAAAGCCTAGCCCAGGGGGCAGTGCCAGGTGGTCTTGGAGGTATAAGAAAGCAATCTGCACAACCCATGTGTAAGCACTGTTCCTTTGAGGCATGCTTTGGTTCCTGCCCAGGCTTCCGTCAGTGATGGCTAAGGCTTGAGAATTTTAACCCTTTCCTCCCCAAGTTGCTTTTGGTCATGGTGTTTTATCACAGCAATAGGAACCTGAAGTCAGTTACATACCGCTAGTTAATAAAGGACTGAAATACGCCATGAGGACTCTTGCATATAAAATGTCATGTAACATCTGTTCATTTGTTTGATAGTCAAGTAAGTATAAAGCCAAATTAGAATTAAACCCTAATCATTTTGAAAATGACACAAACTTCAACTTCTTTAAATAATACTGCCTGAAAACTTTTGGATCTGCAGTCAAAATCTAAAATAAATGCATAGGTTGGGCTATATTAATTTCTCTTCCCACAAATGATTTTTGAAACAAGAATTGTGATGGCACAAATTTCAATTGATGACAAGTCACTTTACTTAATTATATAGGCCTTGAACATCTCTGGCTTTTTTTTTTTTTTTTTCATTGTAGAATAATATCAGGCTGGGACCTAATGATTTTACCTGCTATAAAATGACCGACTAATTCCTAAATCAAAAATGCCCTTAGGAGAAGACTTCCTGCTAGAATTGTTTAGAATCTATGCCATCTCATAGGCCCCGGGTGTCAATCTAATAAAGTTTCCAGATGCTTTGATGTCCAGAATTAACCTAAATGTCACCCACTTGACTGGCACACAGGGACAAGCCTTCTGTATCCCCATTCTGGCCTCAGCACCAGGCCCTCTCTCAAGACTCAAATGGCAGGTCCCCCACAGTGGTCCAGAGGAAACATATCTCAGCTGTAATCAGACTACTGCTCAGCCTCTTTGTTGCCCACAATGAAGTTCAGAGCCTTTATCAACCCTCCATTCGCCTGTGATTCCAGAGGTCAAACCAACTTTAACCAGACTGAGCACCTGACTCATGCTCTAGGTCAGTGCTGCTTTTTAGAACCTATACCCAGCCTTTCCAAACAGAACACTGCTTTACTAATAACAAGACTTAGCAGCTGAAGGTTATGGTGCCCCAACACTGTGCCAAGCCCTTTGTAGGCATTTCACGTGAATTGTTCCATAGCCCTTGAAAGACTGACATTCTCATCCTCAACCCCTAAATTCAAGGAATCGAAGGAAATTAAATACATCCAAAGCCACAGAGCCCTGTTGTGTTCAATGATACTAATTTTTTTTTTTCCTTTGCTATAACTCTTGCTCTAAGACAAGAGTTATACAGAGCCCAGGCTGGCCTACAACTTGAGATAATCTTCCTTGCTCTGCCTCTTAAGTGCTAGGATTGCAGGCACAAGCTGCCATGGCCTTCAACTGGTAATTCCAATCGCTACTTGCTCTATAAATGATGTCAAATGGGGTCCCTTTAAACTGCCTCACAGAAAGATGATAAACAAGGAGAGAATTTCTTAGCAAGCACCCTCTTCCCTAATATGCTTCTGGTCACTCGCCCTCAGAGTATTTGTTACACACATATTGGTCAGCTAAGTAATCACTGTCATGGGGGAAATTCTTTATGTGTAACAGAGGAACCTACACTGTTTTACCAGAAGTTCTCTGGTGCTTCTGTTCCTTTCATAATGGCCACTTAGCAAGTTATTACAGGGTATATAAAATCTAGGAATTGTTGAGATCCCTTTTTCTTTTACTTGTTTGTGTGTGTGTGTGTGTGTGTGTGTGTGTGTGTGTGTGACAGAGACAGACAGACAGGCAAGCAGACAGACAGGCAGGCAGGCAGACAGACAGACAGTGGTGGGCATGAGTGGAGCTCAGCAGAGAAGTTTCAGGAATCAGTTCTCTTCTTTGGGTTCCAGGGATCCAACCTCTGGCATCAAGATTTTATCGCAAACACTTTATCCATTGAGCCATCTCATGGCTTCTAAGGTTTCTTGTGGAGCAGTGATCTGGCAGGCAGTCTGGCACACTGGTTGAGCACAGGCGAACTCTGGGAGACCCTGTGAAGTATTTGCAAGGGACCGGAAATGTTATGCCAAAGCTCCCGGGAGGCTTTTTGGCTCCAGCCACAGTCACATATCACGCCCTGGTAAAGGCATGGTGACATATCATGCCCCAGTAAAGGCGTGGCCACACAGCCCCAAGCTGTCCCCATGTTAGTGAGACACCTAGAGACTTAGCCACGCCCATTCCCCGTTACTATATCTGCCCTGCCTCTCTGGGAGAGGCGGGAGTTACAGTTCCATCCATGCCACTTTCCACATGATGAAAATAAACACCTTAGAATTATGGACTGTCTCTTCATCTGGACCCGCTGTGGGAAGTGAGGGATCTGGCCCTCAATGAGTCGCAACTAATCTCTTGCCGTGGGAACCCCAGCACTCCTAGATGGTACTCATTCACCCAAGCCTAAGCAGCTAGCCCAGCGCCCAAAGCAGCCGAGACCCATCCCAGAGGGAATCCCAACTGCTCTCCAGCTAACTCGTCTGCAGCACCTTGCGGTGACTGCGGTGCCCTGGGCTAGAGAACCCACGGAGACAACTACGTGCGTTCCCTGGGAATGGCCCCTCCCCCACCCACAGGCAGGGCCTGCAGAGGCTTCACACAGCCCCCAACCTGCCCGTCAGACTGTGGGGGAAGATGCGCAGGCACTTCCCACGTGCTTGTCCCACCCAGAGCCGCAGTGCCCCCGGGGACAAGCACATGGGGCTTCATTCCACAGTGCCAGGATTGTTCTCAACAGTTTCTTTCTGAACCATGAATTATTGTAATGAGGACCTAATATAAAAAGGGCAAATATCAGCATGCTGTCATATCTGAAAGGAGTTGGATTTTCTTTTAAACTACTTACTTTCTTCAATAAAAAAGAAGCCTCCTTCCTTCCTGGATCTGATATCTTACCACCCAGCAAAAGACCTTATGGCACAGGGAATAGTAACCAGGAACTATATTCTCACTGACTCAGGAATCATTCCTGCAGGTATAGTGGAACATGGCAAGATTATACCCAGGCTGGGAGAAGGAAAGAAAAGATGATATGCTAAAAGAATGGAGTGTCAAATCAGAAAATCCAGCCAATCTCAATCCATATGCAGCCTTAAATTCCTACTTAAACTGACAAAGATGTGGTAGTTTGAATGAAAATGACCTACAGACTCACATGTCTTAATGCTTGGTCCCCAGTTGGTGGAACTGTTTGGGAAGGATTAGGAGGTGTGGCCTCGTTAGAAGATATCTCTCTCTCTCTCTCTCTCTCTCTCTCTCTCTTTCATTTTCTCTCTGTCTCTTTCTTCTCCCTCTCAACCTCCCCCCTCTTCCCGCCTCTTACTTTTAGATCAAGATGTGAGCTCTTAGCTACTCCAGCAAACATGCCTACTTTTTGCTGCCATGATGGTCCCTTAACCCTCTGAAAATGTAAGCCCAATTAAACGCTTTCTTTTATAGGTTGCCTTGGTCATGATATTTTATCACAGCTATATAGAAGTAACTAAAATTACAACTTCACTTCAAAAAGACATTTTTCAATAAAATGTAATTCTGTGACAATTTCCTTACCAAACTGCTACCTTGTTCTTCCAGGCTTGGCAGCATTTTTATCAGGCCCCAAAAGCACTAATGATATACTAAGATGAAGAGGCACAGAAAATGAGCAATAGTCTTTTTAAAATGAACAATCACAAAGAAAATACTTTTAATATCCCACTGAAAAGCAATTGCGTTGTTAATCACTGTGGTTAACTCTACAAATCTTAAGCCTATTTCTCTTAATTGCATGTTTTGTCCAGACAGCTAGAGAGAAAATGGACAGGCTACAACATGTCTTATGAGTGGAGTCAGAATTACAGGGTGGCCATTGAGTAGAAAATATAAATATATTTTTTTAAATAAAAATAATTGGAACCCCTAGGTTACTTGGGGGGAGGGGATGTGTGGAAGGCCTGTGTGTGTTAGCAATAATCTGAGATCTTCTGGGACCTCTCATCACAGGTATACATTCAGGGCTTGATAAAAACATGCTGTACCTATGACTGTGTTCATTACAGTTCTGCACACTGAGCCATGTTTCAATAGAGAGGAACAGACCAAAGGATACCTATGCAAGTCATTCACTATGTATAATTTGCCAGTGTGCCCAGACTTTATGCTTACCATACTAGTACATTGTTCTATGTAATAGACTAATACTTGTCAAATTTTTGGTTCTGGGACCTCTTAACATACTTATAAATTACTGAAGACCCTAAAGAGCTTGTTTGTTTGTTTGTTTATAAAGCAGACTACACTTACCGGTACCTACCATATTTAGAAATTAAAACAGAAAAAAATTAAGTTACTTTTTGAAGATTATAAATGATAAA
The DNA here is from genome assembly GCA_019843965.1 of Rhynchomys soricoides. Taxonomy (NCBI): domain Eukaryota; kingdom Metazoa; phylum Chordata; class Mammalia; order Rodentia; family Muridae; genus Rhynchomys; species Rhynchomys soricoides. Next base: position 28,171,683 of record JADRCH010000005.1, on the reverse strand, counting down.
AAGCCTTCTCCTTCCTGAGGTCTAGCATTCATAGTTCCAGAAGGTGATGTGCAGGCTGCTGAGGGAAGGAAGGGTGATCAATCACCCTTTCCAGCTATGACATCTCTGAACAACTATTGCCATCATGACCTAAAGGTGCAATAGTGGCACACATGTCTTGGCAGTAACCAATGGATATTTATCTGGGCTAAAGGCCCACCCAATGGAAAGAAAATCATGCTTGGTCCTGGGATATCTTCCAAGCACTGAATCATTAATTTATAAAATAAGAAATTATACATTGTACACATTAATAATTTAGTAGATATTATTAATATATATTATTAGAACATTGAACTCAGAAAAGCCTTTAGGTATTATTTAGTGAACTAATCTAATGGTGAGAGATACAGTGTATTATAGTATTCTTTTGCTTGAAATCCAAGATTTTTCTTTAAATATTTTTCCATTCAAACCACCACACCCATGAAGAAGACTATAGATGGTATTATTAACATCCCCTTACATATCACCCTTCATGAGAGAAGGTTACAGTTGTTTATCTTTCTGGAGTCATGCAAGCCCTAACACCAGTGTGCCAGGGCCTAAGCCTGACCCTTGCTTTCATTGATGCAGATTTTGAGACCACAGATCAAAGGATGTAAGAAGCAAGAAGGATCCTGCAGTACTGTATTCCTACTTTACTGATGAAAAGGTTCCAAATCATAATCAACATTTTTTTTTCTTGCCTTCCTTTGAGATAGTGGCATGGGATCTAGAAGCCAGCCTATCCTAGAATGTCTCCTCATAAAATCACTCATGAGGAAGAAGTTCCTTTTCCCTCTGTGGTATCGTCTTACTGATGTCTATATCTATGGTGAGACATCACCAGTGTGCTGTGGATGACAACATCATAAAACAAAAGAGCCCATGTTCTCTATCCTTTAGCCATTGATCTAGCCCTAGAAATAACTCAGAGTCCAGGGTTTTGATTTATGCGTGGCACCTTTCTTATTTTAAAAGACATTTTTAAGTGGGTGTTCTATTTTACAGCCCAAAGCATCCTGATTAGAGTCATTTCATCCACTATTTTGTTTCATAAATAAAGCAACTGAGACTCAACAAGACCCTGCCTTCCCAAAAGAAAAAGAAAAAAACAAAAAGAGAAACAAATGCCTAAACAACTTGCCCAACACCACGGTGATTAGGTGACACAGAGATTAGTTACAGCTCAGTTGCTAGTGTCCTGATTTTTAGGTTGAACATTTCCCAGCAACTTCTAGAGAACAAACTAGCTATAGTCAAATGGAAATAAACCCAGAAAGCAGCCTGGTAGGCTCTGCAGGGAAGCCATTCCAGCACTCAGGGGCAAGGGACTCCTGTGGGTGAGCACAGCAGTGGGACAGGATATGATCCAACTGTGTTGCTTCTGCTTTATTCCTGACCCCTTCACCCACCCTTATGTCCCCAGAAAGGCAATTAAAAACAAGCATGGGCCATGTCATTGTCCTAGATACACCAAAATAACATTACTGTACATGACCAACAGTAAAACCAGATTCTCTGCATTTTTATCCAACTTCCAAAAATAGTTAGGACTCCCTGCCAAAAAGAGCAGGGACTGAATTCCCATGAAACAACTTCAGTCCATGGCATTTGCTCCAGTGTAGAAATAATTAAATACACTCTGAAGAATGGAACTCTCCCCGCTCTTTCACCCGATCAGCTTGCTTTCTGAAAGTTTAAAAAAAAAAAAAAAAAGACAACAATGTAGCAACCATTGTGTTGCCAAGAATGTACTAGATTCGTAATCAGGGTTAGAAAACAGTTGCTGCTCTTCAACTAGGCAGTATTTGACCTTTTAGAATTAACTCATTAATTTTTTTGGAGACTGTTTTAGGAAGCTTTCATTTTAAGACAATTCTCACTGTTCCCTTTCTCCCTGTTGTATAAATTTGGAAAGCCAGATACTTACATGTGCAGCCTCTCTTGCAACTAGTTTGGGCACCTGACCTAAGTTCCACTGTGGTGGATCATGGCATGTGCCAATTTGACCTTGGTACTCAGTACCCAGATGTTTGGTTAAACATTATTCTGTGCCTGTGACTCTGTTTCTGGGTGAGACTACCATTTGAATCAATAGAAAAAGTAAAGCAGGTTCCTCTCCTGGATGTGGGCAGGCCCCATCCAATCCAGTGAAGAACTGAATAGGATAAAAGATAAAGAAAGAGAGATTTTTGTTTCCTCTACCTGTTTTTGAGCCACCATTTTTGTCATGTCCTGACTTCCAATTTAATCTGGAACATTCACCACTAGCGATCCTGACTACCAAGCCCTAGGGTTTAAACAGGGGCTGTGTCCCCAGGTCTCCTGAGTCTCCCTCAAGATCAACGACTATAGGTCTTGACGAATCTTGTCTCTACAACCATCTGAGCCATTTCCTTACTTACACAGCCTCTCTTTAGGTCCCATGTAGTTTTCTCTGGGGAATCTCGATGTATCCACCAACCAGAAGCACCATCGTTAGATTTTCAATGGGAAGTTTGGAGTATCGAGGGAGTTGGAAATAGGGGTCGGAAACGAGGAGAGGGAAGAGTGGATTGGCTACTCCTGGTTGAGAATCGCCCTGGAATTATAATAAACAATCTGGGAACATTTTCTAGAAATGTCATCTCTCTTGATGCTGAGAAACTGGACATTATGGATTCACAAGTCTGCCTTTCGTTATTGTCCATACTAGAAGCTCCGTGAGAGAACAGGCTATCCTGGCCTGGTCATAATTGTATCCGTAGCAGCAACTGACTCAGTGCCTAGAACTCCACACCTGTCCGAGAACATCTGCTGAACAAATGAAGGCCACTCCACGTAAGAATATATCAGCCATTTCTTTTTATTTTTAAACTTATTAGATACTGAGGAGGAGGAGGAGGAGGAGGAGGACGGGGATGGAAATGGTGGGGATAATGGTGGGGTGGAATGTGCATGTATGTCTATGTAACACATTCATGCCTGGTGCCCTTAGAAGCCAAACAAGGATTTCAGATTCCCTAGAAGTAGAATTACAGATTGTTGTGAGCCTCCATGTGCATGCTGGAATTTGAATTTGGGCCCTCTGAAGAGCAGCCAGTGTTCTTAATCTCTCAGCCATCCATACAGTCCTGAAAACAACCTTTTTTTTTAAAGATAGGACTGTTTTGCTTTTGGATTTTTAAATCAAACTTTGCTCAGTGTAGAAACTCTGGGGGGTCTTAGGCTCACACGGACAACATAATAGCCAAGGAGATGTGAACTGGAGCTTTAGCTTTAGGTCTGGCTTTTGCTTAGAAGACAATTATATTGAATATATCTGTAGTGATAAAAATGCACAAGTCGCTTATGCCTTGGCTGGGAAAGTGGCATCTTCCAACCCGTATGTCCTCATAGCTCCTACTAAGATGTTCTGAGATACAGGTACCCAATCCAAACGTGCTCTGCTGGGCAGCAGCTCTCCTTCCTAGCCTGACTGTTACATTTCTTCTGTTGCTACTTGGATAAGTTATTTCCTAGTCACTGTGACCATAATGCCCAACAGGAACAAGGCAAGGAAGGTTGTTTGGCCTCACAGTTTTACAAGGTTTGTGGCATCACCAACAGGGAAGGCCCAGCTGGGGGAGAATGTGGAGACCTGTTTATTCCATAAGAGGCTAGGAAGCAGAGAGAGTGTGACAGGAGCCAAAGACAGGTAGACCTTCAAAATCTCACCTCAAGCAATCCAGTTTCAGCACCCGGGGTTCACCTGCTAAAGGTTCCAGAGGCTGCAAAACAATTCCACTGGCTAGGAACAAACATTGAAGCCATAAAGCCATAAATCTATGGAGGGCATCTCACATTCACAACATCATACTGTTAGGAAGTGAACAGAGTGGGAGCGTAAGCAGTTACCATCTTACAACTTAGCTTGTAGCCAGATCTGGAAGCCTCTGTCTTCTCTGTTCGTTATTAGAGAGGTGAGCTCAAAAGACAACCTGAAAGTTAGAGCTGAATTAAAGAAAGGAGGAAGGAGGAAGGAAGGAAGGAAGGAAGGAAGGAAGGAAGGAAGGGAAACTCTCAGTCTCTCTCTCTCTCTCTCTCTCCAGAATTGCATTTCTTCAGTGTTTCGGAAGGAAGGAAGGGAAAGTCTCAGTCTCTCTCTCTCTCTCTCTCTCCAGAATTGCATTTCTTCAGTGTTTCGGTGGGTCATTAAAAGGGCAGGAAACAACGAGGCTCCCACAGTCCATTGGCACACAGCTATCTTTGGACTGATGAAATTCCACATATGATAGAAATAAGAGCCAACAGCCATAACTTCTCGTGATACATAAATCACTATTTTATATGTGTTTATGGAGAGACTCCTCAAAAACCTCCATGATGTGTGTCACTATCATCACACCATTCTGTATCTAAGACAAAGCAGCCCCTGAGACCGTGTCTAGTGCCTGAGTTTGCACAGCTAGGAGGAGCACAGACTGTGACCTTCACTGCTACATAACACAAGCACTGGCGGGGAAATGAGACACTCCCTAGCGTAGACAGCATGGTGCTTGCTGCCAACAGAGGGACGAGAGGGGCCAGTGCTGGATATCAGTGAGTAGGAACCTAGTCAAAGAAGAGACAGCAAAGTCTTTTAAACATCCACAAAATAGGCCCTAGCAGTTCCTTCTGAAATATAGTATATAAAAAATAACACAAATATAAATAATATACCAATTGGAGGAAATGTAGAAAACACAAAACATATACTGAAAAGAGAACAGAAGCTGATCTGAGCTCCAGTCTCTATCCATATGTCTCCTTTGTTAGTTACTGGTCCCACCTACCAATTCGGTATACATTCTCCAAGTGCTATGCATAGAACTGTAGAATAGTTTGTTCTACTTAATTTAGAAGTGGGAGCCAAACACGTGTAAGAAATGTCTTGTCATTTGTAATTGGAGGCAAGTTATAATTAAAAGTGACACTTGTGATCACAGGGATTTGAAGCAAGGGAAACTGTTCTTCGTGATACTGTCATGGTAAATCACATTATATATTGCTCTAACAAATAGACTGGACAACACTAAACATGAACCTCAGTGCAAACTATGGACTTTGATGATATGGTTTGACATTGTGTGATCACTGACTTGTACAGCCAGGACAGGGTGGTTACAACAAGGTCAGCTACATACAAGGGTCATACCATGTAAAACTCTCTACTTTCTGTTCAACTTTGCTATAAACCTAAAACTACTCTTTAAAAATCTTTACTCTCAAAAAGAGTAAGCTTCTGAAACTTGATAGGAAGTTGAAATAGCTCATGCGTTTTGAGTGTATGCTGTAGGCCACACATAATTTTATATGAATTAACTCTCTCGTTCTTCCAACACTAAAGGAGGTGAGAGTATGTTTAATTCTCCCCTTGAATAGTGAGGGAACTAAGGGGCAGAGAAGGTCCATAGCTTACTGAAGCCATCATTGGTTACTAAGAAGTTTGCATTGGATCTGACCAGAGCAGCACACATCTAATCATTATGTATGGCGCCTCTGGAGAGGTTCAGGGAGGGCTTCCTGCCAGAGAAGGCGATGGCTGGGACTCTCAAGAGTTTCATGAGAAGAGCAGAGGAGCATCAGAGGTGCATGAAGAATGAACAGCAAACTCCTTTTCCTGGCCCTTTAAAAAATCCAGAGCCTTGCAACGCTTGTGTTAGTTTCTTTGGAGACCACAGTGCAATCTGATTGTTCTATTCTTCCGAGGAGAACACGCCATAGCTGGTGTGTGCCTGGAGCTGCTAAACACCACAGATAGCTTGTATCTTTAAGTTGGGGTTGGAGTTCTCCAGTTGGTCACCTTGTCCAACACCTCCTTCTTCCTTCCCCTCAGCCATATCTCTGGTCAGTTCCCAGAAGTGGTATCTCCAGCAATGTTCCCTTCAAAGCCAATCCAGCACCCTCCCTCCTGGTTTTTCTGCTCGCAACTGTGGTTTGGCCGAGGCGGTCTGAGTTGAACAGGGACAGCCTGAGCTGAGCTTCAGGGAATGGGAGATTCTAGTGTTTGCCTGAGGCGCATCTAGTCGTTCAGCAATCAGGAACCCTCACCTGGGAGCTATTCATCCCAGCTGTGACTGACTTCTCCTGGCACCCATGAGTCTATTGAGGAGGCCAACCCAAACAGGCTACTCTGCTCCTCCTTCAAGAGACATTCACAAGATTCCCTTCTATGGAATTTTTTAAGTAAGAGAAAACTTTAAAGATCTGTAAAATTTTATCAAATGATAGTTCAATATATTTTCAAAACTGAACTGGACTCCAAAAATGGCTGCCAATCTCTGCTGCTTTCTCTAAATGCTCAGCCACTCTTCCTTGGGAAGCAGAGACTATCCCTTCTCATCTTTGAATCAAGGCTGGCTGTAAAATATGGTGGAAGTGACACTGTCAGATCTGAACCCTCATCTCTAAATGGGTTGTCAGCCTACTAATGGGTTCTACTTTCTGCCTCTGAGAGCCCTGAGCACCATGGGAAAGAGTTTATGTGCATGAAGAAGTCATGGCATATGCCCCACCCCTTCTGACTCCCAAGAAAGAAACATTAAGCTCAGCACACTCACCCTACAGCAGAACTTCCAAAGTCACTAGGGAAGGTGAGCCCTGAACTCCAAGGCAGGAACTAATGCAGGAGTGTTTCTTACTAGCTTGCTCCTCCTGGCTTCCTCAGTTTGCCTTCTTATGCCAGGACCACCTGCCTAGGAGTAGCACTGCCCACAGTGGGCTGGGCCCACACATCAGTGATCAACCAAGAAAATGCCCTACAGGCCAATCTGTTGGGGATGTTGTTCAGTTGAGGTTTCATCTTCTCAAATGACCATAGCTTGTGTCAAGTTGACAAAAACTAACCCAGAACAGGCAGACTATGATCACCAGCATACCTGGAACAGAAGTCTTTTCTCTCTCCCTCCTGGCTCTCAGACCTCGGCAAATAACTTCAGTTCGGGGAGTTTCCATTCCCTTCTCTAAAACGGGCCTTTCTTAACACCCCCCAAAGGAACGCTATGAACATTGAATCGAGCAGTCCTGGGACTGTTTGGCAGGTTCAATTAATATCTAAATTGTAATAATGTAGTTACTCTTCCTTTATAAAAAAGGCTGTTGCATTTGATAGAGCCCAAAACTCACTGAAACAAACCAGCATTCAGTCTTTAATTTAGAAAAAGAGAAAGTAAATCAGTGGCCCACAGGCACTGTGCATTGCTTAGCACATATAAGAAAACTAAACAAGGATCCATAATCTGTTAATATTTCATGAAGCGAATTAACAGTATCTGAAAATAACCACAAGAAGATTGATATTTAAGTTTTGATTTTTCCCCAGAAATTAGACATAACAGAAGGAAGAAGGAAAATTAAAAAATCTATAATTGTTGTGTATTTTACTTTATCAAGTGCCACACGTGATGGGGCAGCTACAGAATGAGTCATGTCAGTATTATTATTCTTATATTATAAATGAAGAAGCCAGCTACAGCTCAATCATAGAGCACTCAGCATACACAAGACCCTGCCTTTGATCTCTAGTACTACAAATAATAATATTTAACAGTAAATGAAGAAACGAGGATTTAAAGAAATTAATTTACCTATGGGCACACTGTGGTAAATGACTTAAGCAGAATTTTAATCCAGTGCTTGATTCTAAGAATTGGATGCATGGCTTCTCTGTTAGCTTCCCAATGGCTGCATGGTGTCTCTGTTACCTTCCCAATGGCTGCATGCTATCCCTGTCACCTTCAGCATGATCCAGAGTTAATTCCTGTGAGGGTCTCCATCGGGACCCTCCAGTCATCTGGGAAGAACCGATGACTTTCTCACCCCTCCCTCCAGTCTGTTCACTCTGTCCACCCAACTTCCATCCCAGGTTGGCTCTTCTGTCTTCTCTCTCTTGTCCCCTCTCCCCTCATGGATGATTTTTAAGTCTCTTTCCTGGATGTCCCATCCTCCTTGCCTTTCAAAGTTTCCTAGAAGATTTTGATGGAAGCAGTGTCCAATCGATCATGTCAGGCAGCATTGGAAATCTCCCTGACATGGTTATGATCCTCCAGATCACCAGCCATCCAGCATTCCTAGAAACCCACCCTACCTGTGAATCTCAAGAATAAGATTCTGTCTGATCACTTTTTCCCAGATCTGCCTGGCTGACATCGTGTTTGCTCAGGAACTCAGCTCGTAGAAGTGTCAAATGCTGTAATTTCTAGAAAGCAAAACTTGTTCACCAATAAAACTGTATGACAGATAGAGCTTCAGGGTCTGGGGAGATAGCTCAGTGGAGAAAGTGTTCCACATTCTTGAGGACTTGGGTAAGGAATGGTGGCATTTATATGTAACCCCAGAGCTGGGAGGCACAGAAACAGGCTGGTCTCTGCAGCTTACTGGTCAGCTAGCGTAACTGAATCAATGTGCTCCATGATCTGGGAGAGGCTCTGTCTCAAAAAGTAAAGTGAAGGGCAATCCAGGAAGACTACAAATGTTAATCTTTGACCTCCACGTGCACACACATTCATGCATGTGCACACATAAACACACACACACACACACAAATACACACACATATACACAAACACACAGATAAATAATAAAGAACCGAGGTGATTAAATTAATTAATTTATTGCTCTAAATTTATTGTTGTTTCCATTGACTAAGGCCTTTTGTGTGTTCTTCGTCTGTGAATGAGCTACAGTTCCTAACATACTACCCTCTCGGGGTAATACAGGTCACTGGTTGAGGAAACTTCCCTAACATTAACTTCTTTGTACGCTAACCTTAAAATACAATTTAAAAATAAATAAATAAATAAAATCTCTTTGGAATAGAAACAAACCCGGTAACTTTGTCTGGCCTCTTTAATACTCACCTTCCTGTTTTGGTTGCTGACCTCCACTTGCAACCCTCACAGAGGTATCGGCCACTGTAGAAAGCTCACTTCTTTTTCCTGATAAACCCACAGAATGGAGCTTTTGAGACAAATTAACAGTTCTTTGACAGTTTGACGTGATGTAGCCCCACGGAAAGCTTCAAACAGCTTCTGCTCTGCCTCTAGATGGGAACCTGGGTTAAACATGAGGATCTCTCTGAGAAACCTGAGGTTGATTCCAGACTCCACAGAGCCTTTCTTAAGTTTCTTATTCCAGAAGAATCCAGGACTTTGCTCTGGATGAGAACAAAACCACTGGGCTGCTGTATGGAGTCCTCTCAAGAGGGCTCTGGCTCTGACACTCAGGCCTTATCATTAATGAACTTTAGCCAGACACTCGGGCCTTATCATTAATGAACTTTAGGTGGATGCACTAGACCCAGAAGTACCCAAGGACACAGCCTCCTTCGATGCTGCCTCTGGAGCTCAGTCCCAAATCAACACACCAGGTTACTTCGGTTCTAATTTGCTCCCCATATACTTTCCAAAGACAGGGAAATGTGAACAACACAAACAAATACTGCAAGAAGTTACTAAGCACACACACTAAACACACACAAAAAGACAGTCACTTAGGGATAACTTGCCAGCAAGATGGCTGAGCCGGAAAAGTTGCCCATTGCCAAGCATGACAACCTGAGTTCCAGCTCAGGAACCTACATGGTGGAAGGGAACAGACTCCCACAAGTTACCCTCTGCCTCCACACGTGCTCCTACACACATTTGCAAAAATGTTTTTTTTGAGAGAGAGTAGTTAGTGGCTACCTTAATCTAGATGCATGATACTTTCATTTGTGAGTTCATTACAATGAAGTGACTTAAAGAAATCCAGGGACTGTGAATCTGGATCTTTAAGCTACCAAACTTATCTCTTACTCCTAAAAGTCACTCAGAATCATATTGATTTTACTGTGAAGATGTGAAGACAATGAAGGAGATGTGATAGCACTAATATTCATCAGATGTAACAGACACAGAGATATCAGTCGGCATCTAAAGAAGAGCAGGTTGAGCCAGCTTCCCTACCATCCCTTTCTCTGTTTGCAATCCTCCCTGGACCAAGAGTCTCCCCATCTGTGTTCATGCATGCAGTTATTTCTTCTTAGATTGATAATTGTAAAAGAGGGCTCTAGTCATTTTCATTTGACGTTCAGCTTAAAGCTCTTCGATTGTGTTTGTTAACCATACTCGAATGAATCTGTTTTTAAAATAACCAATATCTAAACAGGAGGATACAGATCATTTTAATTGTTCTCCATGCTTTTTATTATGCTAAAAACCAGAATGCATTATTTTGGAATAAATGTCATTTCATTCTGATTTCCAAAAAAGCTGGGAAAAAAGAATGCAAGCATCACACTTAAATTAGAGCTAATTTGAAAACAACAACAACAAAACCCTTCTTTGAAACAGTCAGCCCTAAAAGGAATGTCTCCATCAAATCTCTCCCCTCAGGGCTTACTGAATCCCTACTGAAGAAAAATGGTAAGAGCCAGAGGGGATGAAGGACACGGAGGAAACAAGGCCCTCTAAACAGCACTGCTGAGAGGCTCCTGTGAACGCACAGAGACTGAGGCAGCATGCACAGGGCCTGCCCAGGTCTGCACCAGGGGGGGGTCCTAGAGCAGAGAGCAGACACACATGTTTATCCCTAACCCAGAAGCTATCTCCAACTGATAACAACTTGCAAATGAAAAATTAGTTTTCTCCAAGGGAGTCTCACTGGGGAAACAACCCGTTCTTAAGATGGCCAAGAGGAAATTCAACATTTTGGAGGTTGTCTCTTTGACTCATAATGTGTGTCATGATATTTGGTTTGGTTTGGTTTTGGGGTTTTTTATTTTGGTTTGGTTTAGTTTGGTTGTTTTGTTTTGTTTTAACTTTCCTGGTCCTTTGTGTATATGGCTTCCAGTTTTGTGGTTTTCTGGGATTCCTGTGTATGTGAAGTTGTTTGTCTCTGTGTCTGTTCCTTACGCTTGTTCTTTGGCTCCTCTTCTTCTATTTGTTTTTCCCTTTTCTGATTCATTTGGTTTTGTTTTATCTTATTTATTATTTCTTAAATGGCTGCTTATTTTAGACTCAAAACTTGTAGAGACTCAAAGGGTGTGGAGCTGAATGACAGAGGAGGCAGGAGGAACTGGGAGGAGTTGGGGGAAGGGAAATGTAATCCGAATATAGTTATGAAAAAAATCCATTTTTAATGGAAGAAAAAACTGCATAATAATTAAGTTCAGAGATTTTTGATTTAGTTGAAAATCTGCCAAAAGCCCAGCAACCAGAGTTTCCCTATCTGTATTTATTCTTTTCCTATGAACAGATAGGTATGGATAATTGTAATTATTTTCTTTTCTATTTTCTTTTCTTTTTTTTTACATACCATAAAGCTTGTAGGTTTTTTCCTACTGATTATAAAGTGAATTTTTCCATACCATCAAGTAAATATTCTTCTGAAAAAGAAAAATACTATGTAAGACATCTAGACTAATCCAAACAGATTTTTCCATTTGCATTTTTATTTTACTGCCCATGCATGGCCAGCACATTTTAGTTTTGTCAAAAGTCATTATATTTTCTAATTGGAGAAAAAAGTTCCGAAGTTAAAAAAAAAATATATATATATATATACCTAAAGGTCTAGACTAGAACTTTCTAAAGCATACGGTTATACTTTAACTGGATCTATAAGACAAAAATAATCTGTTTTCGTGGAGATATTTTCCGTGTCGACTGTAAGTATGAATGCTATGAGCATTCAAGTACTTGGTCATTCCACACAAAATGTCACGGTTTCCTGCTCTGAGTTACAACCCCAAAGATTCTGTCCTGAAGTGTCTGTGGCCTATGCTGAATTTGAAATGACGGTCAACCACCTCTGAGAACGGCAATCCACAGAATATCGAGGGCCTGGTAAGGCAGTGTTTGTAGCATTCAGCAGCTGGACCCACAGGGCACAGAAGAAATGCCCCCATTGTCCTCCAAAGCAGAAATGACAATTCCCCACAGACAATCACTTGTCCGTTGCTGTTATAAATAGACTTTAATACACAGCCAGCTGTCTGAGAGGAGTTTACAAGTGTTGACCCAAGGCGCAGTACGGAAGGGAAATGAGAGATTTCCACATAGCAGGAGAGCAGCTTGTCTGCAGGCCGCAGTAAATAAGGATGCACCCAGCACTCCATGTAAAATACGTCAGCATGCCTGGGTTTCGGGCTAAAATTATGGGAACAGCACTATGGGCCTCATGTATTGTATTCTTCCTTCCTGAGCATCCATACATTCGTGATTGTGACATAAATGGCAGTTACCAGCAGGTAGCTTGTGAAGTGCAGGTCATGAGCTGCGTTCGAGGATACAGTGTGATGTGCCCCGATTTGGCTATGATAAAAACTGCCTTTGTCTCAACTCCCATCCATTTCCTGTTCTGTTTTCCTTCATCTTCCCGAGAGAGAGAACGGTCTTCTCCCCTCCCCCTCCCCCCAGGTTTCTTTCACAACTTTTCTCATGGATAATTGCTAGTGTTTTAGACAGTTAATTTTAACCAGACCCAGTCCCTCGGGCAAGATGTCTCAAGAATCCGATCAGGTGTGACAGAGAACAGGGCCCAGAGCAGCCAGCCATGGACACATGACTGTCCTAGCTACAGCGCATCCCACCCACACGGCTCAGCCCCGAGGCAACCAGAAAGAACTGCATGGGCTGAGACTGAAGGTGGGTGGGTGGAAGAGTTCTTACAGGAACGGTGTGACCCAACAAAGCAGGACAAACGTGCCCTCAGGAACCAAATACGGAAACAAAAGAGAACACACACAAAGACACAATGTAGAGAGCTTTAGAAAAGACAGTGGAGCCCCTTGCCCAGAAAAATGAACAAGAAGGCAACATCTTAATTGAAAGACCCATCTTGTGCATTTTAACACAGCACTTTCTGATGCATCTACAGGAAAGACAATTTAACGTCCTGAAATTTTTCAAATGCCTGCTTTGTTTGATTCTTCACCCATTAAAAACTTTAAGACTGTCACCAATATTTTTCTTTTTTCATTAATTGACTTATTCACTTTATGTCCCGATCACAGACCCCCTTCTTCAGACTCTCCCCCACAAGCCCACCATCTCCAATTTGTTAACTCACTTTTAAGATTTAAAAAAAAAAAAAAAAGCCTATCATGATTGTCTTAAAACCTCCAGAGCCAACATGCATAAGCTTAGATCACTCTTAAATTAACAGAAGTGAGAAATGTATTAAGAGTTTTAACTAGAAAATTATTTTCCAAGGTTGGTGGTAGTAGTACATGCCTGTAATCCTAGCATTGGCAGACAGAGGCAGGCAGATCTCTGTGACTTCGAGGCCAGGCCAGCCTGGTCTACAAAACTAGTCCTAAGACAGCCAGGGCTATTCAGAGAAACCCTGTCTCGGAAAACAAAGCAAAACAAACAATCAGAATAGACTGAATTCTAGAATAGACAAAATTCTAAAAAAAAAGTTAAAAATTAAAAATTGAATTAAATTAAAAGGAAAGAAAGAAAATAATTTTTCGTTCCACCTGAGAGACTCAAAGTTTAAGGCCAGACCTGGTAACTAACTGATAGCTAGCCAGGGCCCGGTAATTGGAAAAGGGAAAGTTAGTTTTCTTTAAGGTGTGGCCCCTGGTAGGTAGATGGCCACACCCCCAAGAGCACATAGGCAGCACTAATCGAACTCAGAGTGACAAAGAGTACACACAGGTACGGGATGGGAGAATGGATCTGAAAGGACAATATAGTTCTTTTGTTTGGTTTTTCAGACAGGGTTTCTCTGTGTAGCCCTGGCTGTCCTGGAACTCACTCTGTAGACCAGGCTGGCCTCGGACTCAGAAATCCACCTGCCTCTGCCTCCCAAGTGCTGGGATTAAAGGCGTGCGCCACCACTGCCCGGCCAAATTACAATATAAAACTCAGTGAATTAATAAAAATATTTTTAAATGCTTCTGTTTCGTGGCAATAAACCTTCAACTAAGTAGATAAAGGCATGGTCTCCCATGACTGTGTGCTGACATACTCAGGAATCTGCTGCTATGCCTATGTGTAGATGCCTCGCGGCCCTGGCAAGTCCCATGCCTCAGTCTGCTCTTCTGCAAATCGTCACCTCCTCCTTGGTCCTTAATAGTATATCTGTTGCCAGGTGGTTCACTTTTAAAGTTTTTCAGTGCTCTCCCTTTCAAGGCAACTTCTTATTAAAGGATAATATACATGCAGAAGTACACAAAAATACACATCTTGAATTTTCACGTATCTACAAGGCCTCTGTTTAAGTATCCAGAACATTCTACACCTTTCAGAGCTTCTCCCTCCCCTTCTTCTCGCTTCCGGCCACTCTAGCTCCACACCCAGCTAGGCGTGGCTATTATCCCAGTAATGCTTTGCTCGCTTTAAATTAGATACTTGAAGTGTGATAACCATACATATGATTTACTATCATAACCATTGTTTTGAGACAAGGTCTTCATAGACAGACTTCACTACGTATATGGAACTCACTACCTAGACCAGGCTGGTCTAAGAACTCACTGAGATCCGCTACTTCCAGAGTGCTGAAATTAAAGGTGTGCAAGCACCACGACCAGCCCACTTAAAATACATTTTTGAAGATTTATTTTTATTTTTTAATGTGTGTCTGTGGGGGGGTTTGTGTCCATGAGTGTAGGTAGCTGTAGAGGCCAGAGGCATCGGATCCCCTAACAGGCAGTTGTGAGCCCTCAGCTGATGGTGCTGGAAACCCTCTATACGAGTCCTTCACTGCTGAGCGTCTCTCCAGCCCTGCCTTAACCTTTTTCAACGCACAGTTTGGCACATTGAGTACAACCCCACAGTTGTGCGATTATCACTAGCCTCCCCCCCCAACCCTCCTCACCTTGCAAAACTATATTACATACACTACCTAGAATTCCCTGTTTCTCCTGCTGGAGCCCTAGGCAATCTTAAGGCTAGTCTGCAGCTGACCATTCTAGTTACCTCCATAAATAGAATAAAATTATATGCCCTGATCTTGCCATTTTCTTTCTAGAAAAATGTTAGGTCACACAGACACCTTCTTCCCCTGAATCATGTCTGTGGTATTCTCTTCCACTGTGAACAGTCATATTTTATTAATTCTCATCATCATTATGAAATTACGTATTATTAATTATTATTATTAAATATATACCTATTGATGATAGGTATTTGTATAGTTTTTCAGTTAGGAGTCTTTATGGATAGTGTCAGTTTACCTTCTGGTGCAATTACAAGGCTTTGGGGTATGTATGTGTTTAGTAGAGTGGATATCCTCAGGCCTTTTAGATCAATCACTACAAAGAGTCAATCTCTTGGAGTATGTCACTAATGCAATCTCTTTAGTGAAGAAAAGCAATGAACTATTTGAACAAACACAGTGTTGTTGGTTCCACCCAGAAGAGTTCTCTTCCCAGGGTTTATGTGCAGTCATCACCCTCCACCTCAAACTCACACTTGCTTGCATTTGTCAGATCATTGCTTTCACCCTCTCAGCAGCTTAGCACGCCATCCCCGACCAACAGTCACAATTCTCCTAACAACACTAGCTCTGTGGGTACGGTGTCCTTCACCCCAGGCTTCTTTTCTGCTTGAATTGATAGCTGCTTGTCACTCAGATCTCAGCTTCTTTGAGATGTGGTTCCAAAGCATGAAAGCATGTCTCCTCACACACGAGACTGAGTCTGTTCTAGTTTGCTTTTGTTGCTGTGACAACATTCTGACCAAAGGCGATTTGGGGAGGAGATGCTTTATCTTACACTCTGTCCTAGTTTGCTTTTTTTGTGTGTGTTAGAATATTAACCAAAATCGACACAAAGAGAAAGGGGGCTTATTTGGTTTACAGATTACTATCCATCACTGAAAAAGCCACTGCACAGGCTGAAGACAAGAACCTGGAGGCAGAAACTGAAGCAGAGTCCCAAAAACACACCCACTGGCCAATCTGATGTAGGTAATTCCTCAGTTGAGAGTCTCTATTCTCAGGTATGTATCAATCTGACAAAAAAAAAAACCTAAGATATACTTCCAGGTCCATCTTTGAGGAAAGTTGAGGCAAGAACTCAAGACAGAAACCATGGAAGAACTTTGCTTACTTGCTTGCTGCCCATTGATGCAGTCCAGGAGCACCTGCATAAGGGATGGTGTCACCCATAGTGGGCTGGCCTTCTTACATCAATTAACAATCAAGAAAATGTCCTACAAACATAATGTGCCACATTTTGTCTCATTAAGAGTTTCATAAACCAAAAGAGGAGACTCAGTAAAGAAACTCAAAAGAATTCAGAGATACTTAAGAAATATTCAAATTCTTGGCAGGCAGTAGTAGCACATGACTTTGATCCCAGCTCTTGGGAGACAGAAGCAGAGAGTGTCTGAGTTCAAGCCAGCCTGGTCTACAGTGAGTTCCAGGACAGCCAAGGTTACACAGAGAGACTCCATCTTGCAAAACAAAAACAAACAAACAACAACAACAAAAATGAAAAATTCTAATTCTCATTTTAGAAAGATACAACTTGAAACAACACAATGATGTTTTCCTTGTCAAAGTACTTTCCCCTGTAGATAAAATGGGGACTCACCCTTGAGGGGAACATAACGTGGCAGTCTTTAGAAGCTCAATAATGGGGCCAGGCCAACTCACAACTCTAACAGTTCTATGTCTACCATTTCTGCCTCAGAATTCCTTCTACATGAAGATACGATGAATTCAAACATTTAGTAGCCTAGGACTTTAAACTCCCATTTGAGTGTCTACCAATCAAGAAATCAATCAAATGTATTATTGAAGTCTTTAAATATAACACTAGCATAGCCAAATACTATCAGTAGAGAAATTTGAGTGTTAGAATTTTGAAATGTCACCATTGACACCCTTATTAAAGAGCTACAGGCAAAAGAGCTGTATCATAGGCATGTCAGACCTAACACTATCCCAAGTCAGTCTCCAGAGATAGAGCTGCATCTCAACAGTAGGCTATTCATGTTGCTCATGCTGTAGATGCTAGTGAAACCTAAACCAAGTGACTACCCTAAGTCTGTCAGTAGATTGTAGAAGCGTACTGAACAGGGCCTACAGAAAGTAAACACACCTGCTTGATAACCTGATGTCAGTCCTTATAACTCACATGGCTAGAACACTGGCTCATTCCCTCCCTCCCCCTCTCCCTTTGAAACCACTACCAAAAAAAAATCACTTAGGACTGACAGAAGCTTGGGCATCACTTCTACTGTAGAAACTCCAGCCTCTGCCAAGACAGAGCCCAAGAAAAGCAAAGCTGGGACCACCACCCAAAGGCCTTCTGTAAAACCACTCCTCACTCCACCACCATCCCACACAGACACAGAGTTATAACCACCCACGAAGACAGTGTCACAAGGCAATTCTGAGATTTCTAATGCCCCGAATGGGCTCTTCCCATCCTGTTGAGGGGTCAGAGAACATATAATGTTGGAAGGTACAAAGTGTCTCTCTTCTACACCAAAACTGAAGGGTAATTTTAGCATGAAGACCACTCAGGAATCCTTTTCTAGGTCTATATTTTAGCCTTTCCAGAAATCAGTTGAGTGGATGCAGTGAGAGTTTTGGTTCCTTTAAAAACCCACTTATATTGTGTGACTATGTTTTTGTTTTAATCTCAGGTGTGGGATATGAGGCTATTTCAGTTTGTCCACAGCCACTAACTGTCTCTTGCTCTAGGA